>CM028365.1:28012196-28397941 GCA_016624345.1 Platycodon grandiflorus | reverse complement strand
GAATTGAAAAGATGTAGAAACCCTTACCATTGATGATTTTAAGCTTGAAAACTTGAAATTTATAGATTTAAGAGGATTTGAGTAAGATTGTAGATTCGAAGGTAGAGGTTTTGAAAGTTTGAAAATGGCGGTTATGGAGCAAGTAAAGAGTCAGCGTGGATTGCCTTTTGTACTCGTCGGACTAATAAATTGCATTTGATAAAATTTGAAGTCGCATTTATGACTTTGGTGAGTCCTTTGTTCGTATGGCACTTAAGTCTGCCTATTTTATCGAAAACCCATATGAAAATAGAGGTACTTACTCAAGGTTGTCTATATACTCGCAGAGTTTCAAATAGGCGATGACATAGGCAATTCTATAGGCGGTTTATGAAATAACTTAAAGAATTTGCAAGAAGGATTAAGGATTGAGGTCAAGCATACCAAGCTCTCCTCTTAAATAAGCAAACCTGGTTGAATCAAGTGGTTTTGTGAAGATCGCTACACGATTCTCTGTAGGCACATATTGCATCTTGATGTTACCTTTTTCAACATGGTCTTTAAGAAAGTGATATCTCACATCAATGTGCTTTGTCTTGGAGTGCATGAGTTTTGAGAAACGAGATTGTGCGATGTGTTGTCACACATTATAGGACAATCAGATCTTGATCTCATAGTCAACAAGTTCTTTGTTTGATCCACACGGCAATTGTGGCGCGACTACCAGCGGCTATGTATACCTTGGTTGTTGAAGTTGAAACGAGAGGTTTGCTTCTTGCGGCCCATGAGACAAGTCTATTTCCTAAGAATTGACATGTCCCACTTGTGCTTTCTGTCAACTTTACATGCAGAAAATCAGCATCGAGAATAGCCTATAAGATTAAAAGATGAATCTCTAGGATACCGGATTCCCAAATTGGAAGTATCTATCAAATATCGATGATTCTTTTGGCTTGTAGGTGAGACTCCTTTGGATCAGCTTGAAATCTAGCACAAACACAAACGGCAAACATGATATCGGGCCTACTAGCGATTAAGTATAAAAGTGAACCAATCATGCCTCTATAAAGAGTCATGTCCACTTTCTTGCCCTTTTCATCTTTGTCAAGATGGCGGTTAGTAGCCATAGGTGTCTTGAAGTTTGCATTCTCAAGACCAAATTTCTTGATAACATCCTTTGCATATTTGGCTTGACTGATGAAGATACCATTTGAACTTTGTTGAATTTGAAGACCAAGGAAAAAATTGAGCTCTCCCATCATGCTCATCTCAAATTTACTCTGCATAAGCTTTTCAAACCTTTTGCAAAGATTTTCATTAGTAGAACCAAAGATAATATCATCAACATAAATTTGAACAAGTAAGGAATGACCTTTATGTTTCATAATGAAAAGAGTAGTGTCAATTTGACCTCTTACAAAGCCTTGAGATGTCAAGAACTTTGAAAGGGTCTCATACCAGGCTCTTGGAGCTTGTTTGAGTCCATAAAGGGCTTTCCTCAGCTTGTAGACATCTTCTCTTCTTGAGCAATCAATGAATCCAGGAGGTTGCTCTACATAGACTTCTTCTTGAAGTTCTCCATTCGAAATGCACTCTTTACATCCATTTGATAAACTTTGAAGTCCTTGTAAGGCGCATAGGCCAAGAATAATCGATAGCCTCTAATCTTGCAACGAGGAGCAAATGTCTCATCATAGTCAATACCCTCCTCCTGTCTATATCCTTGGGCTACCAGTCTTGCCTTATTTCTGGTGATGTTGCCATTTTCATCCATCTTGTTTCTGAAAACCCACTTTGTACCAATAACAGCTTGTCCTTTAGGCCTAGGGACAAGTGACCAGACTTGGCATCTGTCAAATTGGTTTAGCTCTTCTTGCATAGCTTCCACCCCGCTTGGATCTTCCAGAGCTTCATCAATCTTCTTGGGTTCAATATTAGATACAAATGCAGAATACATGCATTCATTCCTTGAAGCTTGTCTTATTTGAACACCGGATTAAGATCTCCAATGATTTGAGTGATAGGATGATCTTTTACTTCTCTAACTCTGCAGTTGAACTTGTCCTATTGCATCGGCGAGTTGGATTCTTGAGAAGTAGAAGTGTGTGAAGCTTGGTTTTCTGAAGGATAGGTTAATTCCAAGGTAGGTTGTATGACTTCTGGTGTGGAAGGCAAAGTGGATTCAGGGTTTTCAGAGTTTTCATTTGTTGGCTCATTTGAGGATTCTAACAAGTTGACTCTTGGAAGATCTTGTGAAGAAGGAGGATCGATAGATGCGGGACTTGGGCAGTTACGTACACTGTCTCATACTCATCGAATCATTAGTAACCTTAGGAGCCAAATGTGGCCCAATAAAATCAAATTCATCAAAAGAAACATGTGCGATTCAACAACTCTAAGTGAAGTTTTATTATAAACTCTATATGCTTTTGAAAATTTGGCATATCCCGAAAAATTCCTTCATCACTTTTGGATTCAAATTTACCTCTATGTTCTCTACCATTGTAAAGAACATAGCATTTACACCAAATATTTTAAAGAATCCAATGTTGGGAGCTACGCCTCTCCATATTTCATATGGAGTTTTGTTATGAAATTTGTTTATGATAGACTGTTTTGTGTGAAGCGGCGGTGTTCCGACTTCGCCCGAGAATACATAGGCGTTTGGCTTCGGCAATCATTGTCTTTCTGCTTCAATGAGAGTTACGTTTTTCCTTTAACTCCATTTTGTTGAGGTGTGCCAAGCAGAGAAGTTGTGACCAATTCCATGGTCATCACAATATTTGGCAACACCATTGTTCTTGAACTCGTTCCATTGTACGATCTCGACATCGAGATATCATCCGGCTTACGAGTGCGTAGTCTTCTAAAGAGTTCGATAATGATGTCATATGCTTCATCTTTGGAGGACATCATCTCTACCCAAGTAAATCTTGAGTAATCATCAACTACCACAGGGTATACTTGCGCCACCAAGACTTGTAGTAGTTCAGTCCAAACAAATCCATGTGCAAGAGGCGTAGAGGTGCGGTTGTTGATAGGCAAGGCTTGCTTTTGAATGAAGATTTGTGTAGTTTGCCTAGTTGACATGCTTTGCGTAGCGTGTGGTTCGGTCGATATTTTAGGCAAACCAACAACTAGATTGTCCTTTGATAGCTTCTCCGAATATTTGAAATTGAGATGGCTAAGCCTTTTGTGCCACAACACTGTTGTCGGTTGATGACCTTGCAACCAAGCATAGATTTGACTTTCTTCCAACGGCATTAAGGTCAACGGCATAGACATTCCTTTTACGAATCTGTCGGGATAGTTGAACATGTCTCATTGTCCTTTATGAGACATTGACTTGAGGAGCGACAGGTTAGTCCTTTATCACAAAATTGTGATATGCTTAGCGGTGTGCTTTAAACCTTCAACCAGAGAGACTTTGTTGATGGAGAGGTTTCCTGATTATGCTTCCATATCAATGGTCTTCCCTTTTGAGTTGTCTCCAAAATGAGCGAGGGACCCTTTGCTTCAACAATATTTGAGAAGATTTGGATCACCGGTCATGTGCTTTGAGCATCCTTTGTCTAGATACCATAGATCTTTCTCTTCTTCATTGTGACCATGAAGCATTCTGAAATATAGACATTTAAGAATATGGTCCCCTTTTATTTTGGGTCCTCAAGGTTAGCAACCTTTTGGGATCCACACTTTAACCTTTGGAGGAGTAAATCCTCTAGATTTAGGTGTGAATCTCGAAGGCATTCATGAATCTCATGACCATGGCCTTTGCGAAGAGCATTTGTGAAATCCTTCAACATGAGTAATGATTTCTTTTGAGGCTTCTTATTATCGGAGTCTTTGGAATGACCTTTGTGTTGATAAGCGGCCTATAGGACTTAGGGCGATAATGCCTTTTCTTATTGATGTTAGGTTTACCATAGGTAGACCTCTTATCAAAAGATTTTGCATTTACAGCACATGTCCTTTAAGCTTTTATCGGCAGAGTTCACTCCTTTCACTCTTTTATAGGCAGTGTTGGGATCGGCGGTCTTGCCTTTGACAAATTTAATAGGTTTGAGTGAGAATTCCTAGACTTGCTATTAGTCATCCTGTTTTCTTAGGGTGACTAATGGCGAGTTTAGGTTGCTCGAGACTCCTATTAGCGAGTCATTGTTGGCGGTGCTTTCTTGGACTTGTCTTTTGTGTTCTTGGGATAAACAAAAGGAACTTTGTTAAAGCCAAGTCCTTGCCTTTTGGGAGCCGCTGGTCATAAGAAACTTTTCACCAATTCTTCAAAGAATCACTTCAGATGTCTCATCCTTTTGAGAACCAGAAGAACTCCCTACATTGAACTCACTTTGGAAACCAATACTAGTTTTGTCATCAAGAGATTTTTGGTTTGAAAGAATGGTATCAAAGTTTCCTTTAGAGTTATTCCAAGTATTGACAACCTTTTGAAGGTCATCTTTCTCGAAATTTATCTTCTTGATGTGTTCAAGTAGGAAATCCACTTTTCGATCAAAGTTTTGTTCTCTTTTTGCAATTTGATACTTTCAGCTTGCTGTCTATCAAGATCTTTGATCTTAGACATCAAGGTTGATTTCTCAGAGACAACTAGTTCATGCTTCTTGGCTAATTTCACATAGGCAGTTTTGAATTTTGAAAACTCTTCCAGCATGTCTTTGTTTGCTTTGATGAGCTCTCCCTTTGAAGGTTCATTGAGCTCATCATCATCATCACTGTCATCTTGTTGAAATGGTAGTGACCTCAGCGAATCATGTGGTGACTCCCGGCCATAAGGCATATGTTGGCTTCTTCAGAAAGTCACAAGAGTCATCCTCATCGTCGTTGTCACACCATGTAGGCGGTGCTTTCATCAATGTCTTCCACCATCCCTTTTTGTTTTTGAAATTTAGTTTCGGACGTTTCTTATAAAATTCATATTTTGGCTTTGGACATTTAGAGGCAAAATGGCCTGGTTTCCTGGTTAAAACAAACTAGCTCATTATCCTTTTGATAGTCTGCGATTTATAAGGAGCAGAACTTTTTGGTTGAGCAGCTGTTTTATGAGGAACGGCAGTTTTGTGATAAGACTGCCTATGTGATGATGATTTATTGAACCTTTTGAAACGTTGATATTTCTTTACAAACATAACAAATGCTTCGTCAGAAAGAATATCATCATCTTCACTGGATGTAGAAGGTGTTTCATCAGGTTTTGAACAAGAAGGTTCAGCAGACATGGCTGGTAAGGACAAATTTTTAAAACTCTTTTCCATTTCTTGAGCTTGTTGGATCTCAAGCTCATAGACTGAAAGACTAGCATAAAGGTTTCTAAGAGTCAATTTGTTTAAATCTTTTGACTCTTTCATGGCAGTGATTTTAACATGCCATAAACTGCCTAGTGCATTTAGAAATCTCATGTTTATTTCTTCTTTTCATACTTCTTTCTAAGGAGTAGCAAGAGTTGACTACCTCATAGAATCGTCATAGGCGCTTCGTAGAGACTCTTTGGGATCCTTTTGAAGGAGTCAAACTTCGGATGCAGTGTATAATTTGTTGTTCTTTGTCTCACCATCACCTTCAAGATATTCAAGGATGGCTTCCCACATCTCCTTTCCGTGTCCAGGTTGATAATCACCGATAAGTGCTTATATCAACACACTGGTAATGATGTTGATGGCTCTTCCATCCAGCATCATTCTTTCGTCTTCATCATCCCACTCTTCTTACGGCTTTGGTACTTGTGTTCAGCAGTTGGATCTACCGTGGCGCAGTATTAGGCTTCATTGGAATTCGGGTCCATCGTGACACATTTCCACAAACGTTTATCAATTGAGTTCATATGTCTTTTGACTTTATCTTTCCAGATGTCAAAGTGAACTTCATCCAAGACAGGACAATGGTTCACGTTTGAAGTTTCCAACATTTGGTGAGCAGCCATGATCTTTAATCTCTCAAGAGGTTAATCTCGAAAAACAAGTTTTCAAAGAGTTAAGCTCGATACCAATTGTTAGGTCCAAGGTTGCTCAAAATAGGCTAGAAGGGGGTTGAATAGCCTATGTCCAATTTTTGAAATTGATTCAAAAATCTACTTCACTTTAAGTTTGAAAAGATTTGCAAAGGAAGTCTTGTGAAGTAGGACAAGTTGAGAATGGCCGATCTTCACAGTCAAGATCGCCAGTTCTCAACGGTTGGAAATGAAATTTAAAGCAACACAAACAATTCACAATCACACACAAGTAGACAGAGAATTTAATATGGTTCACACTTATAAATAAGTACTTCCACAACCAAAGTGGTCAACTTTGGATTTGAAAATCGTGTACTAAGTTTTTCCACTAGATATTTTACAAACTAAATCTCTAATGGATTGTGTACAAAAATTTTGTTGACCAAGTGTTTGTGTGGGAGAATTGATATCTATAAGATACAATTCTCGTGAGCTATGAAAAGCTAGGTGTTGCAATCAATGAAGAGCTTTTAATGGACTACGTCTAAGTATGAAGCTCTTCAATGAATGTATGCAGATAGAACGTTTTGAATTAATGCACTTGAAGAAGATGAAGATTCTGAGATGAAGTTGTTGAAGTGGTTGAAGTGTTTGAAGTGTGTTCAATGCAGCAATGGAGTCTCCTTTTATATGCAGGAGGAAGCCTGGAGCCGTTGGAGATCTTCAAATTTGAATTTAAGAGCATTTAATGCTCTAATCTGGTTGTTGATCTCGATAGGTCGATCGCAACTTGCGATCTGTCTCGACACTTTGCTAAAAATAGGCGTCGCGCTTGGGGAGGAATGTCCTTTTCGAGTGTATGCCAAGAATGGAAACCTTCATTAAATGTAATTTGCATGTTAACGTTGCATCACGATTAATGAGGTCTTCAAATTAGGACATGTCCGGCAGATCTCTATCGGTCGTTCTTGGGGTCTTCAACATTGCTGATGAAGCTTGGCTGATACGAGCTTGTCCGATATCAAAAGGAAGACTGCTGGTGCATTATTTGCCTATTGTGCAGAGGACGTCCGATGTCCTATAGGCTATCTTCTTCAAGACTTATACCATTAGCAACCCTAAGCTATTCAAGCTATGCCTAAGTACAAGTTGCCACACTAACAGACACGCAGGCCCATTAGTCACCTTGTCTTAGACTTAGGTTATGGATTCAAGCAAATCTAGACTAAATACAACAAATCTACTAGCATACTAAAGGATGGGTCTTGATGAATTGTTGTTAGTTTTGTGGTCTCGAAATATTAGAGACTTGTAGAGTTCGTTGTTGTTGTTATTGTTGTAGTTGTAGTGTCCGAGTAGTAGAGACTTATTGGGGTGAGGTTATTATTGTCACCGTTATTGTTAACGTCTTCGAGAGTATAAACACCTCGAGGGTTATCGTGATCATTGTAGTCGTTATTCTTAGACCTTGATGATATTGAATTATTGGGGCATTTGTTGTTTATAAACTCGCGTTGAACTCGCGAGATTGTTATGAGTATAGACTTTCGGTACGCTGGGTATTGTGATTGAGATGGGTATGTAGGGATGATGTTACGGCTTGTCCCAATATTTTGAATATTTGTAAGACTCGAGCACAGTCGTTGAGATATTGTGAATTGTATATAACTGTGTATGGACTAGACTCTAGTCGTAACCGACTCTAGCGGAGTCAAGTAGAACGTTAAGAATACACGTCGTGTAATGATTAATAAGTGGTATATATATACGTATTGGTAGTATTTAGTCTCCTATGATGTGGGATGACGAGTTGATGAGATCTTGATCGAATGAACTTGAGCTAGGTTGACTTAGTCAACGTTGTTGATTACATGACTACTTGAATTGGGTTGGATGATTACATAAACACCCTACGTCTAAGCTTTGATTAATTATTAAAGGTACTCATGACTTCATATAAGTTACTAATGCGTTGTGTACAATGATGTGAGACGTACGTTGGGAATGACTTAGTCACTACACATTGAGTGACGTGTATATTATGAGTTAAAGTTTTGAGAACATCCTACTTTGATGATTGATTGTGTGTTTAGTATTTACAAGCACATTATGTCAATTTGGTATGTGATTCAATAGAACACATTATGGTTTGATTTTGTTAAGTTGTGATTCAATAGAACACATCATGATTTGATTTATTAAGTTGTGATTCAATAGAACACGCTTGATTAGTTTAGCATAAGTAAACATCTACTTGTGCATTGTATCAAGTCCAGCGGGCATATGTGCATTGGAGGTGTATTGACGCTCGGTTATTGCGGGAGCAGGGGCTTCGTAATAGCCGAAGGCCAATACACTGGGCCTCTCCTTACCGTTGGCCACGATATGGGCTTTCTCTAGTCCCACAGTTGAACGAAATAAATGAAAACTGTGCATTATCGACATTATGTTGTATGCATTGGGATATGGACACTGGTCCCTTATGATACTTGTAAGTGGCTAGAGCCGTATTGTCTTGGGTCGTAAGGGATTGAGCGATACGTTGACGTGGATACAGAAAATGGTCCACAACGGGTACTTGTAGATCGTGCTTGACGCGATCGGGTACATATGTTTTGGTTCGAGATACTTGCACCGGTCTCTTTGTGATTTGTGTACGATAGCAGCAGTACAATCATCTATTTTTGTTCGTTGGTCGATAATGGGAAATGTGTCTAGCATCAGTGGCACAGTTGTTTATTATGGTTCTCTGAAGCTGAAGCACAGGAATCTATTATTATTATTATCTTGTTGGATAGCAGCAGAGGCATCCTTTATAGTTCTGTTGAGCGGCAGTACGATCATTTACTACGGCTTCATGGAGCGATAAGGTCGGAAGTGTTTCAAGGGATTTCGGAGGTGTACCTCGAATCCACCGTATCCACCTTTATGTGTTTACTTTACGTTTTACGCACTTCCTATACGAGCGAATGTTGGTCGTGGTCTCCAACCAGTGCATGACGGTTGGCGGCTATTGAGCTTCTCGTGAATATAGGGTTGGTTGTCTTATGTGCTACAACCTATTTATTATCCTGTTATATTGATGTGCATAATGTCATGCCATATTGCTGCATTAGTAACTTACTGGGTCTTCGACTCATTCCTTCCATTTGGTTTTCCTTAGTGGCAAGTTGAGTTCCAGTAATGAAGCTTTAGTTCGAAGTTGCACTTAGGCTATTAGTTTGTTTTTATCACCTGTATTTGTGAGATCGTGGGTTAAACTAAGTTATGTAAACTTAGTATGTCGGGTAGAGATTCTTGTATTTTATAGACTTACATTTGGTGCCGACTTGTGGAGTCGTACCGGTTGTACTATTTTACATCTTCAGTTTTCTTGGTTAGTGTGGCCATGTGCCCATTGGTATTCTACTATTGGTTTTTTCGAGCGTTTTGACTCGTGGTGTTGTAGTTGTTGTTGTTCTCTGGCGCTTGTTTAGCCGTGGAGGTTTTTCTAAGTTGTGGTATTATATTTATTCGAGCTTTGAAGCTCATGTTCTTTTAGTTATTCCGCTGCTTGATTTTGGTTTTGAGCTTTTGTGGTTCGCTTTATTTAGTTATTTCAGCTATTCTTCTTCAGTTTGGCGCTCCGAGTTGGGGTTCAACATCGAATCTCGGACTCGGGTCGTCACAGAGAGCCCGTCCTATTAATTCTGAAAATCACAATAATTGTTTATGTGACATCTTGATCGAGAGATACGAGCGTTCTTAGATAGTCATTGGGGTGCTTGATCGATAATGCAGCTATTCTTTCCTGGCTATAAGATGCGAGAACCCGTAGTAGGGATTGGTAGCTAGACTTGCTATAAGATGCGAGGGCCCGTAGTGAATACTATCAACGTACGCCCGACTACAAAGACTTGAGTTAAAGAAAAGTAGAGATAGGGTTAAAATAGTCACGAGCTAGACTAGAAGTATTGCAATCCTATAATCCTATTTTAAAATATTGATTTGTTGTTGCCAAACTATTTTTGCGTCCATGTAAATACTAATTGCTTTCTTTTATTTTTAGTTTTTTTAGTTTTTATTCTCAATTTATTTTCTCTCAAATATAATTAGTTAACCCAATTTCGGTACTTAGTTGGAGTAAGAATTATGTACATTCCCTGTGGATCGATAACTCGTACTTTTGTACACTTTATTACTTGATACGGCAGGGTATTCTTGCCCTAGTTGTATTCCATGCACATCAGAGGGTTTCTAAATCGATACTGCATAACTAGGAGCGAGATAGGAAGGAGATAGGGACGGGACCTTACATCATTTTTGTAACATTTGAAGAGGGTGTACTTAGAGAATTTTGGGGTGTGAATAGCCCCACTCCAATAATATTAACTCTATTTTTTAATAAAGTAAATCTAATTTATTTTAAATAGTGGACCAAGTGCAAATCAAACCAAACACAATTTATGAAATCTAATTCCAAATAGGCCCAATTAACCAAATTAACCCAAACACATATTAATATAAATAATATAAAACTTAATATATAAAAATAATTTCTTGCGAATATTACAGATAACCTCCAAGAAGTCATGGTTCTTCAAAGACTCCATGAACCGTGGAGTCATGTATTCCCGCGTGCGATTGGAAGATTTTCGTGGTTTACTATTGGTCACTGGTCAACCAAAGATATTAGAGACATCGAAAGGGACACCAAGGAGCATGTGAGTTGACATGGGAAAAATCCTATATAACACTACAAGAATTCAGGCGACTTGGGTTAGTGACTTAATACGCTTCCATAAACTGAGTATATATATATATATATATATATATATATATATATATATATATATATATACTTAAGAACACCTTACATGCTTTCCTTTTTTGAAATAATGTAGATATGAGAGAAAATGTTGGTCACGCTAAATGATAATATGAGTTTCGTCAAAAATATTTGGTACCAACTCACTAGTATTATTATTGATACATATCTGTCTCAACTCAAGTGCAATAAGAGGTAAAGGCCTTGGTGAAGACCGATTTTGAAACAAAGGAGGCATCAACTGTGCATGGTTCTCAAGGAAAGACCAATAATTCTTACCCTAAGAATCGAGATATAAAGTGTTTTAAGTGCCAAGGAAGAGGACATGTAGCAAGTGAGTGTCCTAATCGATAGACCATGATGATATTGGGTGGAGAGGTGGTGATGGATGATGAAGATCAGTATACCGACATGCTACTATTAGAGGATGACAAAGTTTATGGTCATGTCGAAGGGGACGTGGATTTGGCTTTGGTATCTAGAAGGGTGTTGAACATGCAAGTCAAGGGAGGTGAAGAGGAGCAACGCGATAATTTATTTCACACATGATATCGCATTCAAGACAAGGTATGTAGTTTGATTATTAATGGCAGTAGTTGTAGTAATGTTTCTAGCACTACTTTGGTGGAAAGTTTGGGGTTGTCAACAATTACGCATCCACAACCGTATATGTTGCAATGGTTGAACAACATTGGTGAGGTGACAGTTTCCGAAAAGGTATTGGTGTCGTTTCGTGTGGGAAAGCATGAAGATGAGGTGATGTGTGATGTGGTTCCCATACAAGCTAGTCACGTGTTGCTTAAAAGACCTTGGCAATTCGATAGACGTGTGACTCATGATGGTAGGGAGAATACATATTCTTTTGTGTTCAAAGGGCAACCTATTACTCTTGTGTCGTTGAGGCTTTTTTCACCTTGAGGCACTTGGACAAAGTGTCCTTTGTTTTAAAGCCTCAATAGACTATTGAGGCACTTTCAGGTTATTTAAGAGGCTATCACTTTATGAGACACTTATACTTGCCTCAGTATATTTTTTGTATTGTCACCTACAAATGCCCCCTAAAGTAATTTGAAATTTGAAAAGATAGCTATTACGTCTCTTGCAAGTGCCTCTTTAGGAAAATCAAACAGTTTTAACTATCATCAAGTGCCTCAAAAGAAACAATTAAAACAACACTTTCAAGTGTCCTAACAGGTAATGTATAAAGATTGCTCTATGGCTTGCAATTAAGGCGTTCAAAAGCCCTATTCGAAATATTAAGGCCTTTGTTGTATTTTAGCTTAGATTTGCTTGAATCCATAACCTAAAGTCTAAGACAAGGTGACTAATGGGCTGCGTGTCCGTTAGTGTGGCAACTTGTACTTAGGCATAGCTTGAATAGCCTAGGGTTGCTAATTGTATAAGTTTTGAAGAAGATAGCCTATAGGACATCGGACGTCCTCTGCACAAATAGGCAAAATTTGATCTAGTAGTCTTACTTTGGTTATCGGACAAGCTCGTACCCAAGCTTCATCGCAATGTTGAAGAACTCCAAGAACGTCCGATAGTCATCTGCGAAGATATGTCCTAACTCAAAGACCTCATTAATTGCGATACAACGTTAACGCAACTCTCATTTAATGAAGATTTCCATTCTAGGCAAATACTCGAAAAGGACATTTCTTCGCAAACTCATCGCCTATTTTTGGCAAAAAGTCGAAAACAGACGCAAGGTGCGGACGCCTATCGAGGTCAACAACCATTAGAGCATTAATTGCTCTTAAAATTCAAATTAGAATGATCTCCAACGGCTCAAGCTTCCTCCCGCATATAAAAGGAGACTTCATTGCAGCATTCAACACTTCAACAACATCAATTCGAATCTTCATCTTCTTCAAGTTCATAAAAGCTTAAACGTCCTATCGTACATAATCATTGAAGAGCTTCACACTTAGACGTCTAGTCCATTAAAGCTCTTCATTGATTGCAACACCTAGCTTTTCATAGCTCACGAGAATTGTATCTTATTGATATCAATTCTCCCACACAAACACTTGGTCAACAAAATTTTTGTACACAATCCATTAGAGATTTAGTTTGTAAAATATCTAGTGGATAAACTTAGTACACGATTTTCAAATCCAAAGTTGACCACTTTGGTTGTGGACGTAGCACTTATTTATAAGTGTGAACCATATTAAATATTCTGTCTACTTGTGTGTGATTGTGAATTATTTGTGTTGTTTAAATTTCCAGATTTCCAAACTGTTGAAGCTGCGATCTTGTCTGTGAAGATCGGCCATTTCCAACTTGTCCTATACTTCACAAGACTTCCGCTGCAAAATTTTTCTAACTTAAGTGAAGTAAGATTTTTGAATCAATTTTCAAAAATTGGACATAGGCTATTCAACCCCCTTCTAGCCTATAGTGAGCAACCTTGGACCTAACAATTGGTATCAGAGCTTAACTCTTTGAAAACTTGTTTTTCCGAGATTAACCTCTTGAGAGATTAAAGATCATGGCTGCTCACCAAATGTTGGAAACTTCAAACGTGAACCATTGTCCTGTCTTGGATGAAGTTCACTTTGACATCTGGAAAGATAAAGTCAAAAGACATATGAATTCAATTGATAAACGTTTGTGGAAATGTGTCAGATGGACCCGAAATTCCAATGAAGCCCAATACACGGCCGCGGTAGATCCAAGCTGCACCTGAAGTACCAAAGCCGAAGAAGAGTGGGATGATGAAGACAGAAAGAATGATGCTCGGATGGAAAGGCCATCAACATCATTACCAGTGTGTTGATATAAGCACGTATCGCCAGATTATCAACCGGACACGAGAAAGGAGATGTGGGAAGCCATCCTTGAATATCTTGAAGGTGATGGTGAGACAAAGAACAACAAATTATATACCGCATCCGAAGTTTGACTCCTTCAAAAGGATCCCAAAGAGTCTCTACGAAGCGCCTATGACAGATTCTATGAGGTAGTCAACTCTTGCTATTCCTTAGGAAAGAAGTATGAAAAGAAAGAAATAAACATGAGATTTCTAAATGCACTAGGCTTTATGGCATGTTAAAATCATCGCCATGAAAGAGTCAAAAGATTTAAACAAATTGACTCTTAGAAACCTTTATGCTAGTCTTTCGGTTTATGAGCTTGAGATCCAACAAGCTCAAGAAATGGAAAAGAGTTTTAAAAACTTGTCCTTACCACCATGTCTCTTGAACCTTCTGTTCAAAACCCGATGAAACACCTTCTACATCCGGTGAAGATGATGATATTCTTTCGACGAAGCCTTTGCTATGTTTGTAAAGAAATATCAACGTTTCAAAAGGTTTAATAAATCATCATCACATAGGCGTCTTCTCACAAAGCTGCCGTTCCTTATAAAACAACCGCTCAACCAAAAGTTCGCTCCTTATAAATCGGAGACCACCAAAAGGATAATGAGCTAGTTTGTTTTAATTGTAGGAAACCAGGCCACTTTGCGTCTCAATGTCCTAAGCCAAAGTATGAATTTTATAAGAAACGTCCGAGTCTAAATTTCAAAAACAAAAAGGGATGGTGGTGAAGACATTGATGAAAGCAACCTACCTACTTGGTGTGACATCGACACGATGAGGATGACTCTGTGATTTTCGAAGAAGCCAACATATGCCTTATGGCCGGGAGTCACCACATGATTCGGTGAGGTCACTACCATTTCAACAAAATGACGTGATGATGATGATGAGTTCAATGACCCATCAAAGGGAGAGCTCATCAAAGCAAACAAAGATATCTTTGGAAGAATTTTCAAAATTCAAAGCGCCTATGTAAAACTTGCCAAGAAGCATGAACTAGCTGTCTCGAGAAATCAACCTTGATGTCTAAGATCAAAGATCTTGATAGACAAAAGTCGAAAGTATCAAATTGCAAAAAGAGAACAAAACTTTGACCGAAAAAGTGGACTTCCTACTTGAACACATCAAGAAGATAAATTGAGAAAGATGACCTTCAAAAGGTTGTCAATACTTGGAATAACTCTAAAGGAAACTTTGATACCATTCTCTCAAACCAAAACTTTAGATGACAAAGCGGTATCGGTTTCCAAAGTGAGTTCAATGTAGGTAGTTCTTCTAGTTCTCAAAAGGATGAGACATCTAAAGTAATTCTTTGAAGAATTGGTCGTAAAGTTTCTTATGACCAGCGGTCTCCCAAAAGGCAAGGACTTGGCTTTAACAAAGTTCCTTTTGTTTATCCCAAGAATACAAAACACAAGTCCAAAGGAAAGCAATCGCCGGTATGACTGCTAATAGGAGTCGAGCAACTTAAACCTGCTATTAGTCACCCTAAGAAAACAGGATGACTAGTGGCAAGTCAAAGAATACTCACTCAAGCCTATTAAATTTGTCGGGGCAAGGCTGCGATCCCAACATTGCCTATAAAAGGGTAAAAGAAGTGAATTCTAGATAAAAAGCTTAAAGGACATGTGCTGTAAATACAAAATCTTTTGATAAGAGGTCTACCTATGGTAAACCTAACATCAACAAGAAAAGGCATTATCGGCCTAAGTCCTATAGGCCAATTATCGCACAAAGGTCACCTCAAAGGCTGGCGATGAAAGAAGCCTCAAAAGAAATCATTACTCATGTTGAAGGATTTCACAAATGCTCTTTCGCAAATGCCATGGTCATGAGATTCATGAATGCCTTCGAGATTCACACCTAAATCTAGAGGATTTACTCCTCCAAAGGTTAAACAGTGTGGATCCCAAAAGGTTGCTAACCTTGAGGACCCAAAAATAAAAGGGGACCATATTCTTAAATGTCTATATTTTAGGAATGCTTTATGGTGTCAATGAAGAAGAGAAAGATCTATGGTATCTAGACAGTGGATGCTCTAAGCATATGGTGATCCAAATCTTCTCTCAAGTATTGTTGAAGCAAAGGGTCCCTCGTCATTTTGGAGACAACTCAAAAGGGAAGACCATTGGATATGGAAGCATAATCGAGGAAATCTCTCCATCAACAAAGTCTCTCTAGTTGAAGGTTTAAAGCACAATCTGCTGAGCATATCACAATTACGTGATAAAGGTCTAACTGTCGGTTTTCCTCAAGTCAATGTCTCATAAAGGACAATGAGACATGTTCAACTATCTGACGGGGTTCGAAAAGGGAATGTCTATCTTTGTTGACCTAAATCTTTGTTGGAAGAAAATCAAATCTATGCTTGGTTGCTAGGTCATCAACCGACAAAAGCCGGTTGTGGCATAAAAGGCTTAGTCATCTCAATTTCAAATACCTGGAGAAGCTATCAAAGGACAATCTAGTTGTTGGTTTGCCTAAAATATCAGTGAATCACACAGTCTGCAGAGCATGTCAACTAGGCAAACTACACAAATCTTTTTCAAAAGCAAGCCTTGCCTATCAACAACCTGACCTCTACGGCTCTTGCACATGGATTTGTTTGGACTGTAACTACTACAAGTCTTGGTGGCGGCAAGTATACTCTTGTGGTAGTTGATGATTACTCAAGATTTACTTGGGTAGAGATGATGTCCTCCAAAGATGAAGCATATGACATCATTCGAACTCTTCGAAGACTAGACTCGAAGGCTGGATGATATCTCGATGTCGATCGGACAATGGAACGAGTTCAAGAACAATGGTGTTGCCAAATATTGTGATGACCATGGAATTGGTCACAATTTCTCTGCAGTTGGCACACCTCAACAAAATGGAGTTCTTGAAAGGAAGAACGAACTCTCATTGAAGGGAAAGACAATGATTCTGCCAAACCGCCTATGTATTTACGGGCGAAGGCGTGAACACTGCCTGCTTCACACAAAACAGGTCTATCATAAACAAATTTCATAACAAAACTCCATATGAAGTATGGAGAGGCGAAACTCCCAACATTGGATTCTTTAAAATATTTGGTTGTAAATGCTATGTTCTTTACAATGGTAGAGAACATAGAGGTAAATTTGAATCCAAAAGTGATGAAGGAATTTTTCGGGATATGCCAAGTTTTCAAAAGCATATAGAGTTTACAATAAAACTTCACTTAGAGTTGTTGAATCGTACATGTTTCTTTTGATGAATTTGATTTCATTGGGCCACATTTGGCTCCTAAGGTTACTAATGATTCGATGAATATGAGGCAGTGCAACCCAAGTCCCATCTGCTCCTCCTTCTTCACAAGATCTTCCAAGAGTCAACTGTTAGAATCCTCAAACGAACCAACAAATGAACACTCAAAACCACGAATCCACTTTGCCTTCCACACCGAAGTCATACAACCTACCTTGGAATTAACCTACCCTTTAGAAAACCAAGCTTGTCACTTCTACTTCTCAAGAATCCAACTCTGCCGATGCAATAGGACAAGTTCAACTGCGAAGTTAGGGAAGTAAAAGATCATCCTATCACTCAAATCATTGGAGATCTTAATCTTTGGTGTTCAAACTAGACAAGCTTCAAGGAATGAATGCATGTATTCTCTGCATTTGTATCTAACATTGAACCCAAAAGATTGATGAAGCTCGGAAGATCCAAGTGGGTGGAAGCTATGCAAGAAGAGCTAAACCAATTTGACGGATGCCAAGTCGGTCACGGTCCCTAGGCCTAAAGGACAAGCGTTATTGGCACAAAGTGGGTTTCGAAACAAAATGGATGAAAACGGCAATATTACAAGAAACAAGGCAAGGCTGGTAGCCCAAGGATATAGACGGGAGGAGGGCATTGACTATGATGAGACATTTGCTCTGTTGCAAGATTAGAGGCTATCAGATTATTCTTGGCCTATGCCTCTTACAAAGACTTCAAAGTTTATCAAATGGATGTAAAGAGTGCTTTTCGAATGGAGAACTTCAAGAAGAAGTCTATGTAGAGCAACCTCCTGGATTCATTGATTGCTCAAGAAGAGAAGATGTCTACAAGCCGAGGAAAGCCCTTTATGGACTCAAACAAGCTCCAAGAGCACGGTATGAGACCCTTTCAAAGTTCTTGATATCTCAAGGCTTTGTAAGAGGTCAAATTGACACTACTCTTTTCATTATGAAACATAAAGGTCATTCCTTACTTGTTCAAATTTATGTTGATGATATTATCTTTGGTTCCACTAATGAAAATCTTTGCAAAAGGTTTGAAAAGCTTATGCGAGTAAATTTGAGATGAGCATGATGGGAGAGCTCAACTTTTTCCTTGGTCTTCAAATTCAACAAAGTTCAAATGGTATCTTCATCAATCAAGCCAAATATGCAAAGGATGTTATCAAGAAATTTGGTCTTGAGAATGCAAACGACTTACTCCTATGGCTACTAACCGCCATCTTGACAAAGATGAGAAGGGCAAGAAAGTGGACATGACTCTCTGAGGCATGATTGGTTCACTTTTATACTTAACGCTAGTAGGCCGATATCATGTTTCTTTGTTTGTGTTTGTGCTAGGTTTCAAGCTGATCCAAAGGAGTCTCACCTACAAGTCAAAAGAATCATCGGATATCGATAGATACTCCCAATTTGGGAATCGGTATCCTAGAGATTCATCTTTTAATCTTATAGGCTATTCGATGCTGATTTTGCTGCATGTAAAGTTGACAGAAAAGCACAAGTGGGACATGTCAATTCTTAGGAAATAGACTTGTCTCATGGGCGGCAAGAAGCAAACCTGTTTCAACTTCAACAAGCAAGAATACATAGCCGTGGTAGCTGCCACATGCGTGGATCAAACGGAACTTGTTGACTATGAGATCAAAACGCTAATTGTCCTATAATGTGTGACAACACGTCGCAATCTCGTATCTCAAAATCTGTCATGCACTCCAAGACAAAGCACATTGATGTGAGATATCACTTTCTTAAAGACCATGTTGAAAAAGGTAACATCGGCATGCAATATGTGCCTACGAGAATCGGGTAGCGACATCTTCACAAAACCACTTGATTCAACCAGGTTTGCATATTTAAGAGGAGAGCTTGGTATGCTTGACCTCAATCCTTAACCTTTTCTAGATTATTTAAGTTATTTTATAAAACTTTGTTATTGAACCTATGTGATCAACTCTGCCGAGTACATAGACAACCTTGAGTAAGTATCTATCTTCATATCGGCGTCTTCTATAAAATAGGTAGACTTTGATGAAATAAACAGACTAAAGTGCGCCATGCGTGCGGTGACTCAAGTCATAAATGCGGATTTCAAATTTTATCAATTACATTTATTAACTGTCGAAGTACAAAAGGCGAATGCTACGGTATTTCTACATTTTTTCAAAACCGCCATTTGCAAATTTTCAAAACCTCTCGACTTCCAATCGCAATCTTCTCAAATCCTCTTAAATCTTCAAATTTCTCTTGTTCTCAAGCGAAATCATCAATGGTAATGATTTCTACACCTTTTAATTCATTTAAATCAAGCTTTATGATTTACATTAACCTAATTTGTGTTATTTCGAAATGTACATCATTGATAAAGCGCAAAAGTTTGAAATGGGTGTTTGAATCTTGTTTATGTGGCATAAAATTGTGGCTTGATTTCGTGATATTATGTCTTCGCTTACGCAATCTGTTTACTTAAAAGTGACAAAATCGGTAGATATTTTGAAACCCAGTTCATGAACTGTTCTTGTCATTTGTCATCATACGCACATGTTTTGGGTTTTAATCGAACAGCACTTTGTGTTAATATCGGCGATTACTCGCATCGGATGTATTTAATCATACCTTCCTATATCTATGTCTGTTCTCATATCCACCAACCGTATAGGCAAGGACTAAATCTTCCAAGGCTACCGACACAACGTCATCCTCTCGCATCGCTAAGCCATCTAGGGCTAAACAGTGCAAATCTTCCACCGAGAATTCTCCCTGGTCAAACTATCACCCGGCATGACAATCGACCGAGATTCCATCATCGCACATCCGCCGCGATGCCCGCTAAGGATCCAGAATGTGGGCTTCTTCCCTTGTTCCAACTTCATGATACCCACTACTGAGAATGCTTTAGCCGAGGAATTTTACACAAGGATGATCCCGCCTCCTCCTCCAATGCCAATGAACCGGTCAACCTAAGCTACATCAAGGGCTACATCGAGGCCATTACATCAAATTGACCTATAAGGATATTGGGGCAATCCTTGAACCGCCTATTGAAGGCAAACTGGACTTGATCTTGAATCAACGCTTGCTTGGGAAATGATGCGAGGATCGCTCAACCTAAAGGTTTTACGAGATGTCCAGAATCTCTTCCCTGAAAACGCTTATCACATCGGTCATCGATCGATAAGAGCATTCTCTTCAAGAATGGGGCAAGAGACATCTTTACATCTCAACAACTTCGTGGACCAAAGCCGTGATTCTCCGAAAGCAACTTAACGGGCAAAAATCATTCTCTATGCTTTCTCAAAGTGTTGCCGACGTCCAATCCAACCTCCATGCGACGACCTTTCGTAAGGGTCATCAATGTCATTCTTCGCAGATTTGAAGAGATCGATGACAAGGTTATCACCGACGACCTCATCAAGGTGTCTAACACCTACGCCTTCACAGCCAACAACGTCACCCGCTACGGGATGATATGGCCAAACGGACAATCGTTGTTCTTCTGCGCCGCTTCTTCTACTAGTGGCACCTCTACCCAAGCCAAGGGTAGCGAAAAGTCACTTCTTCGTATCGAGCACCGCGAGGAGGAGCCTAAACCTATAGGGCTGAACTTCCCGAGAACTTTGATCTCAGAAACTTGATCATGATCCCTATGAGCCTTCGAGCCTCCTTTCAAAAGGCCAAACATTCCTCCACTCTCACCCTCCGTCTCAAAAAACCGCAAATCTCGCACTAGATCGAGGTTGAAAAGGATACCTCTACTTTCAAACCCGAGATCTATCCAAACCCAAACTCAAACAGACTCCAGGTCCACGGATGAATCTTTTGTCGCCTAATGTAACATCGGCTGCACCCTCCACACCAACCGTCTACTCCTGTTGCTTCGCAATCTACTGTTTCGATTACTGATCCTCAATGTTTCCTCCCATAGTCCCCTACCACCTCTCCACTCCCTACTTCGCCTCTTCTTCACCTACAAAGTCCACTCATGGCAAGCGCTTTAAAAAGAGTGCAAAGAAGAGAGTGCACTTCAGGCGCGATATAACCTCTCCTCCATCTTCACCTCCTCTACCTACAACCACTACTTCCACACCGCCATCTTCCTCCTAACTCAACACCCTATCATCTACTCCTACTCAAACACCATCCACCACACCGAATCCACCTCTCCACCTCCATCCTCCAAACGCTCTATCTCTCCCTCCGACCGCCTACCCCCAAACGCCTCAAAACCAACCCATATGGCCACCTACACCCCGAGGTGCGGGATCTGTGTCTTTCGGGACAGCAGCCTAAACCCAACCTGCGATTCGACCCCTTCCTCTCCACCTTAGACTACCCTAAGAAGATTCCCCGGCCCAATGTCTCGGGTGAAATCATCCTCAATGGGGCGCTTATTATGACCCTCTTCCTCCGCCTGGTCCCAGCAGTTCTTCTCTCACAACTCGCGGTTCAAGATCTCATGATCTTCACCAATGGGTTGCCATTCACAAGGACCTAGGCCTTCCCTTCCAACCAAATCGACATCTCTCCCTTCCTGCTCTAAACCCCGTCTTCACCCTCATCATCGCCTTCCATCTTGTCCTTTTTGTGGTCTACAATTTTGTTGATGTAGTCACCACATTTTTAGGCTTTAATCCTCTTATCCCTACTCTCTACCGATCACCTCCCTTATTTCTATCCCTACTCCTTTTCTTATTGGTCGTCTCAGCCTCAATCCGAGCACCTCTCGTCCTTCCAACCTATCCATCTCTTCGTCGACCTACCCTAGCCAATCCCAACCCTATGCCACCATATTTCCATTTCCTCCTCCACCATTCTCCAACATCCTCCGGCCATCCTGTCCTCCACGGCCATCCTCCACCCTCCCCTACCCAAGCTACTGCCATCCTTCTTCACCGACCATCCTTCCCTCAATAGGTCCATCCTCTCCAGTGAGTCATCCCGACTCTTCGATACTTATCCCGCCGATTGTTCATAAATTTTGAAAGAATTTGAGGTCATCTCTGTTGACGACCAAGGCCCCGCACACTCTCTGCAGATCGTCCCACATCACCCATGTCCAGCCGATCGCATGACCCAAGTCATGGAAATTTTAGGGGTGCCAAAGCCGCCTTTGATGCCTGCTACGCTCCATCTCGCCCGCCCGCTTCTAGCCGCCGGATCTCCATCTTCCTCCGCTACCTCTGCTATCTTCAAAGCCAATTGGGACAACATCTCAACCAAGATGATGCGGACCATCGACATGATTGACGCCGCTACAAGCTTGTGCTTCATCCCAGCCGTGCAATCGCTCTGTTCACTCCTCCGTGCGCGCGACACGCACTCTCACGTCCAAGCACTGGCTTTCTATCGCAAGGAGCACATCACTACTTGAACCGTCTTGCCCTCATTGATACCTCGCTTGCGTCCATGAAGGAGGAGATAGCTAGACTCAACAATGATCGCGGATTGTGCTCATTGAGAGATATGCTCACGAAAAACAAAGAACTCTCCTCGAATTGGCGGACACTAAAGAAGAGCTAGCAAGAAAAGAAGAGATTGCAAGACTTAAGGTGCCGTTGACTCTAAATGGGCATCAAGAGGTCATGGGCAATCATCGAGCAAAGGTCATACTTCATCTCGATCATCCTCTCGAACCGGCCGATAAATTTTTGTTATAATCTTTTGCAAAAACTTTGTAATTAAACTCCGTGTTTAATTCACAATGTCTATATTTTAAATTTTCATGCTTTTTATGGCGCTTATTATGTGAATGCATGAAAATTAAACCACCGGTTTAAAGACATGTTCTCTATTGCCTAATCTTATCGCATGTTTTTAAATTCAGATTATTACAAGTGTCCGATGCTTAATTTCCTATTCGTAAACACTTTGTAATTTTCGAATACAATGATCTTTATGTAAGTTCATCTAGGGCATGCTTATTTAATATATCAATCTTACAAGCATGTTATTACTAGACTTGAACATGGTCGGTGATATTGTATTCGTAGGGTCATGGACTCAAGCAAATAGGAGGAGATTGTTGTATTTTAGCTTAGATTTGCTTGAATCCATAACCTAAAGTCTAAGACAAGGTGACTAATGGGCTGCGTGTACTTAGTGTGGCAACTTGTACTTAGGCATAGCTTGAATAGCCTAGGGTTGCTAATTGTATAAGTTTTGAAGAAGATAGCCTATAGGACATCGGACGTCCTCTGCACAAATAGGCAAAATTTGATCTAGCAGTCTTACTTTGGTTATCGGACAAGCTCGTACAGCCAAGCTTCATCGCAATGTTGAAGAACTCCAAGAACGTCCGATAGTCATCTGTGAAGATATGTCCTAACTCAAAGACCTCATTAATTGCGATACAACGTTAACTGAAACTCTCATTTAATGAAGATTTCCATTCTAGGCAAATACTCGAAAAGGACATTTCTTCGCAAACTCGACCGCCTATTTTTGGCAAAAGTCGAAAACAGACGCAAGGTGCAGACGCCTATCGAGGTCAACAACTGATTAGAGCATTAATTGCTCTTAAAATTCAAATTAGAATGATCTCCAACGGCTTCAAGCTTCCTCCCGCATATAAAAGGAGACTTCATTGCAGCATTCAACACTTCAACAACATCAATTCGAATCTTCATCTTCTTCAAGTTCATAAAAGCAAAACGCCCTATTCGTACATAATCATTGGAGAGCTTCACACTTAGACGTCCAGTCCATTAAAGCTCTTCATTGATTGCAACACCTAGCTTTTCATAGCTCACGAGAATTGTATCTTATTGATATCAATTCTCCCACACAAACACTTGGTCAACAAAATTTTTGTACACAATCCATTAGAGATTTAGTTTGTAAAATATCTAGTGGATAAACTTAGTACACGATTTTCAAATCCAAAGTTGACCACTTTGGTTGTGGACGATTGTGTGAACCTAACCATAGCAGTTGATGGTACCCACTGACTATCCGTATCAACCAGGCCTCAAGAACTTCCCATGCCTAGTCATGGTTTTGCCTTCCACTCGCCCCGACCTCTAGGTATGACAAAGGCCTTTAAATATGAGTCTAGGTACTCACACTCATATTTAAAGGCCTTTGTCCTTACCTAGAGGTCAGTCGAGGAAAAAGGCATGGAGAGGCAAAGTTATCTCGGTTAGAGAAGGGATAATTACCAACTAGTTAGCTGATGCTACAAAAAGCGCCTTTTTTGTAGCGGCCTAACCGGCGCTAGGGTTCAGCACGGGTAACCGCTTTGACTCAATCAAGTATGAACAGGCCTCAAGAACTTCCCACCTAGTCATGGGTTTGCCTTCGCTCGCCTGACTCTGTAGGAAAGGCCTTTAAATATGAGTGTGAGTACCAATTGAGCTAAGTACTCACTCATATTTAAAGGCCTTTGTCCTACAACGTAAAACTCATGTTAGGCATGGAGGCATATTCTTAGGTTGAGTCAGTGGGCCACTGTGTCTGAAGATTAAGGCATTACTACAGCACTTATTTATAAGTGTGAACCATATTAAATATTCTGTCTACTTGTGTGTGATTGTGAATTATTTGTGTTGTTTAAATTTCCGATTTCCAAACTATTGAGAACTCGATCTTGTCCGTGAAGATCGCCCATTTCCAACTTGTCCTATACTTCACAAGACTTCCGCCCGCAAAATTTTTCTAACTTAAGTGAAGTAAGATTTTTGAATCAATTTTCAAAAATTGGATATAGGCTATTCAACCCCCTTCTAGCCTATAGTGAGCAACCTTGGACCTAAAGCACTTACAAACAGCCTTCTAATGTCAATACCATCTACCTTTTCCTACTCAATTTATTTTCATCCTACCATAGTTTTGGCCCTGTACAAAATATGAAAAATTCATAAAATGTACATCAATAAACACACTTAGTCATCAAAAATTTATCATAAATTAGTCACCAACACTTTAATTACATTGTCTCAGGTCAAGTATTTTGATAATCTAAATATATCAAAATAACTAAAATGCATAGTCATTTTAGAGTAAGATGATGTAACACACTAAAAGAAGACATGCCATCAATTCATCCTAACTAATTTATGATGTTCTTCATGTGTTCCGTATCATGTTGCAACTAGCTTGAGTCAAAATCCAACGGTGTTACCTACAAATCATATAAATTGAAATTAGTAAAAGTATAAATTAAAATGACACACATAATAACGATTAATGGACTTATAATGCAAACATACCAAAGATAAAGGCCAATCTATAGGCGCTCCAATCGCATCACCAACCGTATTGAAAAGTCCATATGGCCTGATTAACTCTCGTCCCATTCCACATCAACTTGAACTTGTACTTCACACCAATTACGACCTAATTCTAAACCTCCAACTTGTGTTGTTGGATCGATACTAGAGATAATTCCCTTTGCAATGACATCATTTGGGTTCAATATACTCTTGAGAGATACTATGGCACCATCCTAAAACATAAATTAATGATTCTCAATTAAAAAAATATGAATAAACAACATCAGATCCTAAAGTATTCTGTATTCTCTGATCTCCTAATTTGATCCAACACAAGGTATAAACAGGACCAATGCATGGAATCAAGATGAATTAGAGCGCAAGCATCAACTAACTTTAACCAAAACTAGCACATATACGCAGCCCTCACAGCAGCCTACACAGCCCACAAACTTTGACTCAAAAATAAAAGCACCCTCGCAGCCTATAATGTTAGTCCTAAGACAAGTTACAGAACTGCCCTAAGTAAACAATCTTCAAATACAACAATAGATAATAAATAACCAAGGCAGGCACATCCAACATTTCTTGGGCCAGAATAGGGACCACTATATCAGAAGTATACACATGTCTACGTAAAACTATCATTGCATTTCCACAAATAAGACAAGTACACTATCAACAATCTAACATACATAGCACATACATGGTGGATATGGTTCTGTCAGTTTTTCTCTAGATGGAGAATGCTTGCAGTTAATAGACGGTAATTACCACACAATTAGTGTTCTTACCATCGTCTAACTATTTTTCATTTAAACAGGGATATAACTTCATATATCTTCACAAAGAGATTATCTATGAGAAACACGAGAGAAGTATGCAATAAAATAATTACCTGAATTCTTGGACGTCCAACATTGGACGATGAGTGACCCATTTGACGTTGAGAAGACACATCTGGTTCACTTGAGCGATTCAGTTGGGAAGACCCATTAGATTCACTTGAGGGATTTGAAGGAGTGCCTCCATTACCACCGTTCATAAACATAGTCTCCATGCGCTCATACTTACTATTTAACTCATCGTACTGTCCAACCACTTTGTCTAAGGAAGTCTTGAATTCCATGGCCATTCTGTAAGCTGCGGCACGACTTGGCATGGTGCCCCACAAATCAGTTGGGCAAACACCTAATCCACGCATGCGCACATGACTTGGTTTTTCTTTTCCTAGTACTTGGGCAAATATATCATTATCATTATCAGCATTTTGTCTTGACCCTTTTGGTGCTTTATCAGCTAGTTCACGCATTTTTTCCTATAAAACATAATATGTAGTATTTATATCACTTGGTTGGAAATGATATAAATATATTGTAAAACTAGAAACTAAAATAGCGAGAATCATGCATTAACTAAAATAGAGAGAAAGTTTACAGACCATTGCTCGTTCGGACGATTCATCTCCTGCATTCCTATCCTTCTTTGAAATAACACTTGATAAATAAGTCCATGCATGGAGGGGTGTAGCCCAGATGTTTTTTCTGCATTAAATGCATAGGAAAACATGGTATTAAAATTGACTTTGATAAAAAAAATCAATCATATTTATATTTTTAGAATTAATTACCTCCTCCTCCGAAACCTTTGCAAAACTTTTTTTACCTGTTCTATGAATCATTGTTTGTTTTGCATGACTGGCTTTATTCTTTTTGACAATATCCTGCACATTTACACATACAAGAGTAAATATTCATAAACTTAATAATAACCTACATGCTTAAAAAATCATCCATATGACATACCTGATGCTCTTGAGAGTTCAAAGTAATAAGAAGTTCTTTCCACTGCTCAACATGTACTCTTTCACATGGTGGTATGTTAGGAATTTGCTCCTGAATTGACTTTGTAGGGTCGTAGTATTTACTTTTGATGGTAGAATTCCAATTCTTCCATTTCTTACCAAGTGATCTCAAAATCCAAGAGTCGTGACTAGGTGGAAAGTCAAACTTCTCCTGAAAATTTACCAAAAAGAAAAAAAAGAGAGATCATATTCATGTACCTGCTAATAAGAGGAAGACTTAAGAAGGGCACTACTTATACAAGGTAGATAACTGAGGTTGATAAGTATTCAGCATAACTCGGCCTTTCTTACTCGCTAATAAGCTTTATATAAATATCAAATAACAAAGAGAAAAATATGAACTCAACAATCAAATATATACATATATCTCTTTGATTATGAGATTGAAGGCACTCTCACTCTGTCAAGCAATAATAACTAAGGCTTCCTAACACTTCAGTTATGAATCTTTTACAACCAAATAACATGGCACTACACAAACCTTTACAAAATTCCAAAGTAGAAAGAAATTACACAAGGATGGTTACGTAACAACCCAAAAACAAACAAATACATTCATGAATTACAAACAAAATATAATAGTATGCTTAAAATTGATGGAAATATGATAGAAATATACATGTATAACCTTTGATAAAACCATCACAAACCAAGTGTTCTCTTGCATCATGTTCCTCCACCCGATAGCATCTGCTCACCCTAGAATGATACATCCAACTCCTATCCATTACAAATTTTTTCCTAAAATTAACGCTTCTCATTAGTCTACAAGAAAGAAAGAAAATGAATACTCAACAAAAAGTATCATAAACTATAAACATAGGACGTAAATTATCAAATAAGATGGCTAAAATCATAAGGACTAATCACAACTTATAAAATGAATCTAAGAAAATTTATTACTAACATACAAACACAATCGTAAAAAATTATCTACATTAACATGATATTAAATGTAAAAAAAAAATATTCTGATATTTGTACAAGTAGTTGTTGCATATTGATACGCCTCTACTTGAGCCTAAAAACAATTGGAACCTTGAGTAACAAAGTTTACTGCCAATTTAAGAGCTGAAGGGAAAAAATACACACCCTCCGTCCCAAAAAGACTGTTTTGTTTCACTTCGCACACAGATTAAGAAAGATCATTAATTAGAGTCTATTTTGACCAATTTTTCCTGAACCCCTATTAAGTATTGCAGAATTTTGTTGTTGCTTCATTAATAAGTAACAAGGCTATAAAAGCGAGGTTATTAGTAAGGAGTATAGTGGGAACCTAAGATAATTAATTGCTCCACTTTTAGAAAGTGGACAAACATTTTAGGACCACTGTAGCCCTTCTTAAGAGAGAAAAGGGTTTCACAATTGTGAAAGGAAGAGGCAAGGAATGGAGAAAGAAGAGAAACTAATCGTTAAATCAATCTCCCATCCATTATCATAAATCATCTTACTCGGGGCATTAAAAACAATGCTGAAATTACAAACTTCAAAAACAAGAAAAATATAGCCCAATTTCCTATCAGAAATAACATATAAAGAACAAGTAGCGAATCAACCGATGATGCAAGTAGGTACATCTTTCTTGAGAACAAAATAGAGGAGTGAATTTAAGCTCTTAATAACAACCCCTCATTATGGCACTATAAATGGCCATCAATAGGTTGGGGAGCTTACCTATCCTAATCATAGACTGCCTCCTCAACATTTCACCCTTAAAAGATCTCTAGAATATATAATTAATATAGAGAAAAGGCAGTCACTGCACCCCCCTCCCCCAATCATCAGTCTAATCCAAATCACTTTCTGAAAGGGGACTCAAAAAGTTTACAACTTCATATCAATCGCAAAAGGATTCCCAAGAACTTCCACAAAGTAAAGCTCCATCTCCTTTCCACCTACTCTTCCCCAATCTTACAAAAAAAGTTAGAATTATGGTGCCACTTCAGTAATCTTTTGATTTTGTGCTTTGGACCCCTACTCATTTCCTATAATTAATTGTTGAATTTATGAAGAGTTAAAGTATCACAAAGAACCTCACACTTTCAATCCTACGCACACACACCTTGCATACTTCTTGTTATGTCAAGTTAATCTAGAATCATCTGGTAGAATGCAAAGCAACAAAATCAGCATGCTAATAAAAAATATACATAACACAGGCTTTACATGCATAATTGCTTATATAGATGTCTATGCATCTACATTTTTCTTTTCTTTTCTTTTCTGATAAATAACCTATGGATCTACTTTTATGCAAATAGGTATGACACTCTGCAAATTACTATGCTAGTTTTTCTCCTCTTAGTTCTACTAGCTCAGATTTTTTCATCCCTTTATTATTTCCATTGAGATGGTGTGAGCGCCCCCGATCCGACTGGATCGCTTCAACTTCGGGCTTTTTTTGCTCTTGTGGTTTTCCTCTGTTGATTTTTGTGTTGTTTGATAAATAAGAAAACACATTTATTTTTTAAACAGAGTCGTCACTCTCGTTTATAAAGTAAACGAGAGAAAAACTTTAAATTATGGGTTCGGGGGCCAAATTACGATTTGGGAAGGTTTTACGCACCCATCTCGCCCTTTCGGTCTCTACATGTTTGCATGCTCATATTTAAGTATTGCAAGTTTGTTATTTTATGGGACATAATATTAACTTTACATGTATTTACATATATTAAAATGTATTGAAATAATTACATTCTTAAAATATACTTTACATATTAAATGTACCAACGAACGGAAGGGGTTACCTTCCGTCGTTTTACAAAAATCGGGCCAAGTTCCAGGCCGTTGTTATATTGGATTAAGCTAGCTCATAGCTTGACCGTTGTGCTTCCACTGCTACCGATCGAGGAAAGGAAGACTTATATTTTTGTGTGTGTGAGAGAGAGTCAATACTCTTTTCTCTTTTCTTTCTATCTTTTCTTCCTCTAAAGAGGCTTGATAGAGAGAGTTGTGTGTGTGTGTGTGTGATCTCTTGGGAGAGAGTTCAGTCTCTTGTGTTTTGAGGGAGAGAGTTTTCTTTTTCCTCTTCTTCTTCTTCTTCTTCTCTTCTTCTTTTTTGTTTTTGTTCTTTTTCTTGTCTCTTGTCCTTGTGTGTTGAGGGAGAGCTGAGAGCTCTATTTATAGGAGCTGAGGGAGAGATATTTGACGATACTCTCTGCCCCAAGTTTGTATGAAGCTTCGTTTATGCCTTTATAGTCTTCAGTAGCCGGCGGCTTGACTTGTGAGGCAATGCAGTGTTTGGTGCGCGGCGCACTTGGCATGGTGCCCGCGCACCAAACCATGTTTGGGTGTGTATCAGCACACTCAGCAAGGCTTCAGCGAACCAAACTTGTTTTTTGTCTTTTCTAGGCTTTGTGTCTTGCACTTTGGCCCTTCTAATCTGTGTATCTTTAGTCTGGACCCTTGATGTCGATCTAACTGAAGTTGTTGATGTTTGTTGGACGTCGTTAGTCCTGTTGAATAGGTTGTTTCCTGAAATAATCATAGAAACAATTGTTAGTCCATTTATAAATAAACAATTATTTATAGGACAATTTGTATAATATAAGTGTACGAATTCTGGGTGTCTACAGAGCCTTTCGACTATATTTTCTTAGAAGTAAGTGAGCGTCGTCGAAAAAGATAGACATCCAGCTTCGTACTGGCAATTGTATGGTCAAACTCTGCATCAGAGTTTGTGTGACCATTTGTATATGTGTGGTCGAACCCTGCATCGGGGTTGAATGACCAAGTGTGTGGTGTGTCAAGACTTTAGCTCGAACTCTCTGGGGAGAAGAACATTCAATCATACTCTGTGGGGAAAGGATCCCGCTGGGGAAATGCTGTGATGCATGAGGCTTGCAACACTGTTGGAGAAAAAGATGGTCATACTAAGGAAGTACACCTTTTGGTGATCGAACCTTCTAAAAGGCTGCTTACGTATCTCTATAAAGAGAATCAGATCAAAATGTAGTTCACGTCTCTTTAGGGAAGAAACACGATTGTGATATGTTCTGTAGGGAAGAGAGCGATAGGGTCTGCTCTATGGTGATCGGATCTCCAGGGGAGATTGCCTACATATCTCTATAAAGAGAATCAAGTTGGGACGTAGTTCAAATATCTTCGGGGAAAAAATTTAAAATGTCAAATGTACTGTAGAATATAGCGACAAGGTCTGCTCTATGGTGATCGGATCTACAGAGGAGACTACCTATGTATCTCTATAAAGAGAATCAGGTCGAGATGTAGTTCAAATTTCTTCGGGGAAGAAATCTGAAATGTTATATGTTCATGGGGGGCAACAAAAATGTCAAGGGGCGACCGGATCTCCTAAGAGATTGCCTACGTATCTCTATAAAGAAAATTAGGTCAAAACGTAGTTTGCGTCTCTTCAGGGAAGAAACATGATTGTGATATGTTTTGTAGGGAAAAAAGCGACAAGGTCTGCTCTATGGTGACCGGATCTCCAGGGGAGATTGCCTATGTATCTCTATAAAGAGAATCAGGTCGGGACGTAGTTCAAATCTCTTTGGGGAAGAAATTTAAAATGTCAAATGTACTGTGGAATAGAGCGACAAGGACTGCTCTATGGTGACCAGATCTCTAGGGGAGACTGCCTACATATCTCTATAAAGAGAATCAGGTCAGGACGTAGTTCAAATTTGTTCGGGGAAGAAATCTGAAATGTGAAATGTTCATGGGGGGCAACGAAAATGTTAAGGGGTGACCGGATCTCCTAAGAGATTGCCTACGTATCTCTATAAAGAGAATCAGGTCAAAACGTAGTTTAAATTTCTTCGGGGAAGAAATCTAAAATATGACGTATATTTTGTGTGGGAATGGTTCATTTGGACCCCAGGTTTATACCCGTTAGGAAACTACCAAAAGAAAGCTGTACCAACGCAAAATGAAGCAAATTACAGTTTAGGATAAGATGTTAATTGACATAAAATAAAGATACTATTTTTGATCGGTGTCTGGGGACGAATTCTGAACTGTGTTAGACGGCGGTGCCGTTGAGTGGTTGGTTTTCTGAGAGCTCAGGCTCGAACCTGTGGTGAAATGACCGGGTAACTGGGTGTATAAACGTGTGTGAATGCATTGCAATCTGTGTGATGTCCAGGGGACAAACTTTGTTGGGGATGATGCGCACGACCATTGGTAATGCTTCTGCTTAGATGTACTGTGCAGAGTCCCATGGGGATTCTACTGGAGATGATAGATTGAATGGCAAAGTCGTTGGAAGTAACTCCCTTGGGGGTTATTCTTGAAAATATGTTGATGGTGGACTTTCGTTAGGGTGTCCAGTTAACGATCGTTAGTTGGACGTTAAGTTGCCGTACTTAGAAGGACTTGGGGGTGCAAATTACAAAATGCTGAAACTTGGAGGAAAAAGGGGAAAATCCCTTTCTTCTTTAAAGAAGAGAACGGACAAAAGCAGCAGCTGCTTGCTACCATTCTCTCTTTCTCTCTTCTCTTCCAAATCGTCTCCGATTTCTTCCAAATTTCTTTCGGAATCACTCAAATTTTTCAAGGTTATCATCCCAAAAATTATTTGTAGTGATAATTGTGACGACCCGAGTCTGAGATCCGATGTTGAACCCCAGCTCGGTATGTCAAACAAAAAGAAACAACTAAAGTCCACAGAAATGAACGAGCTACACAAGCTCAAAACCAAAACTATGCAGCGGAATATAAGATAAAATGTGAGTTTCAAAAACTTGAAGTACAACTCACTAATAAAACAACCTCCACGGCTACAACAAATGCCAGAGGACAACAATACTAAACACCACTAACTAACACGCTCGGGAAATACTACTAATAAAATATTAACGGCACAAGGCCACACTAAAACCACGAGTCCGTAATCCAAAATTATAAAGTACTACAACTAGCACGACCTCTCAAGTCGGCCTCAAAATACAAATCTAAAGAATATAAATATTTCTACCCAACATACTAAGTTTAATTAACTTAGTTGAACCCACGATCGCACAATACAAGAAATAATAGAAAATGACAACATAAATACAACTTGCTAAACTCCAAGCTTTAAGTCTCATGGCGTTGGAACTTATAACTTGCAAACTGAGGAAGTTGTTGGGTGAGTCTAAAAGACTCCGTAAGCCACTATAATGTATTGAGTGCTATAAAAATGAATGCAACAGTAAACCAAGACTCTATATGCACTAAACTTGGTAATAATTCTAGCTTAACCATTAATCGACAAGTAACAACATATGACTATATGGCATGGCATTATGCACAACAATATAACAGGAAAATAAACATGTAGGAGCACATAAGGTCAACCAACCCCATACCAACGAGAGGCTCAACGATCGCCAACCGTCCCATACCAGTTGGAAACCATGACCAACATTCGCTTGTATAGGAAGCACACAAGGATAATGTAAACACATGAAAGTAGATACGGTGGATTGAGGTACACCTCCGAATCCTAAATAATACTTCCGACCTTGTCGCTCCATTACAAATTCAATATATCATTGTGATACTGCTGCTATACACAAATGGAAAGGATTGATAGATGAAACCATAATGGATGATTGTGCTGCTGCTGCTGTACACAATTCATAAGGGGCCGATGCTCGTATCCCAAAATAAAATAAAAGTACCCAATCGCGTCAAGAACGATCCACAAGTACCCGTTGTGAATCATTTTCTGTATTCACATAAATGTACCCGATCGCATCAAGTACGATCTACAAATACCCATTGTGAACCATTTTCTGTATTAACATAAATGTACCCGATCGCGTCAAGCACAATCTACAAGTACCCGTTGTGGACTATTTTCTGTATCCACGTCGACATATTGCTCGGTGCCCCACGACCCAAGAAAAATACGGATCTAGCCACTTACAAGTATCACAAGGGATCGGTATCCGTATCCCAATGCATACAAAAGAATGTCGACACTACACAGTCGCCGTTTATTCCGTTCAACTGTGGGGCTAGAGAAACCCCTACCGTGGCCAACGGTAGGGCAAGGCCAAATGTATTGGCCTTCGGCTATTATGTAGCCCCTGCTCCCGCAATAACCGAGCGTCAATACACCCTCAAAAACACATATGCTAGCTGGACTCGATACAATGCACAAGTAGATGTTTACTCATCATTTTAAACAATTCAAAGTGTGTTCTATTGAATCACAACTCAATAATAATTAAACATGATGTGTTTTATTGAATCACATACCCAAATCAACATAAGGTGCTTGTAAATACTAAACACACATTAAATCAACAAAATTGGATGATTATCCAATCACACACTAGCAATCATATCATGCTCGTAATTACTGAACATGTAAACACAACAGGACAATAGGCAAAGTAGGCCTATTGTACAACTCAACCATCGAAAAGTCTCCGCGCTAGCGAGACACACACATAACCACAAATGTAAGGTATTCTTACCGTATAAACAACTATCAAATGATGTCCACAACGTGGGACTTATACATCACAAGGATAGGAGATTCACTCTTAATCATAAAATAAAGTAACATGTTCCTCAACTGTACACAACTTATAACTCCACATAGTCAAATCATCTAAGTCCGCTAATGCTAGACTTCACAATCGCAACAAAGGTAAGTCTACTAATACTTACACCCATTAACCAATATATAACCATCACGATCAACTTAGGATCTCTATAGTATCCTATAATCACTCAAGACACTCTATCCCATGTATATCATAATCTGTCACATATCGTTATCGTCGCGTACTATGTATATCACAACTCCTTACAAGTCTCATGTCATCTACATGTCACATGTCTCAAGGGACTTATCATTTCAACATATTCTTTGGTTATAGGAAATACACTCCATATTACTAAATTCCTCATCATGAAATTTTCTTATAGTTCAATGTCCCAATTCATTAACTTATTGTATCAATAACCCAATTTGATTCAATTACCACACTTATAAATTTGTGCGCAACCGTATTGTTACAATCACCAAATATTCCACAAAAATCTAAATGTTATTATTCTTTCATATTTATAAAATAGACATCTTGAACTATAATTTACCACTTTAAAATATTCCAATCGGAACTATAATCACCATAATCTGCTCACTTTAATTCTAAACCAATATCCAGAAATTTCTGTCAACGAGTCACAAAATTCAATTCTGCGCAGCATTTTTATAAAATTCACCAAATATTCTACACAAGTCCAAATATTATGAATTCTACATACCCAGAAACTAGACATCCCAAATTATAATTTACCATTTTGAATCAGTCCATTTGATCTTATATTCATCAACATGCAACCACAACAAGTTGGAATTATAACCCAGAATTTCCAGAAACAGTCTACTCTGCGCAGCGATAAAACACAACCTAAAAGAGGTACTTCCCAACCTCTAAAATTTATCAAAATTTATAGAGGACAACATAAAATACATAAGAATAACATATCCAAAATTCAATGAATTCCCAATAGTATATTAGTACTAGAGTTTTCACGAAAATAGCCCAAAACAGGGACTGCAACTAATTCGAAATTCATGTGCTTTTCGTTCTAACTTGTAACTAACATCTCACCAAATATTCTACGCATATTCAAATATTATGAATATTATATACCAACAAACTAGACATTCTAAATTACAATTTACCATTTTAAATCAGTCCATTTGGACTTATATTCATCCACATGCAACCACATAAAGATTGAACTACAACCCAGAATTTCCAGAAAAGTGTACTCCGCGCAGTGATAAAACACAACATAAACGAGATACTTCCCGACCTCTAAAAATTATAACAATTTACAGGATACTATAAAACATATAAATGTAAAATATATCAAAAATTCAGATAATTCCCATGTACGGATTTTCCCCAGTAAATTCGACAACATGCCTTAAAACAGTGACCAATCTCAATTCAAGAACTAAGCATTTGGCTTCTAAAAATCATCATGTCTTTCCCCCATTACATTTCCAACTTAAATCAGTAACTTAAGAAAACAAAATATCATAAGGAGTAACTAATAACACATTTCTTCCAAGAAATCAACACAAGGATCATCATCTAACACAACCTACATACTTTACTCTCCTAATTCAACTCATAAACATACAAAACATCATAGTTACTTACCTCCACCGAAATTAAACCATGGGAACCAGTATGCAATCTATAGAAAGTGTTCCTCTAGTCAATAGCTCCACAATGGCGAAGACAGATCATGATTTGGACTCCAAATGAGTAATCTATGGCACTTTCTCACTCTAGAACTCTCTCTTCTCTCTCTCTATGTTCTAAGGTTGAAGATGAACAAATGACTGAGTTTTAAGGCTCTCTAATGGTGTCTAGGAGAGTCATATAGCTGGTCAAAGAGTCAATGGACATTCTTTACTTGAGTCAAAGGAATAAAAATGGGTCAAATGGTCAAAAGGGTCAAAGGTTCAACAAAAAAACCAAAATGGTCAAAAGCTGTCACTATTCAAATTTTCAGCCAACTTTAAAGACATGCCTAGGACGATCTACAAGCTAAAAATTACAAATAAGATATGATTGGAAAGCTCTTTGAGTCTAGTTTACACAGAATAAAACAGTTTGCAAATCCGAGTTTTCTAGAAAAAGCTATGGCCAAATTACTACAGACTGTTCGGATGGACAGAATTTCGGGTTTAAGCATGTATCCATGCTTTTGTGTGTATCTTTTTCAATCTTAAGGTTAAAACGCACTCAAAACTCAACTTAATCATCCCGTATTGATGCACGAATGACAAAGAACTTAAGACTCAAATATACCTGAAGTTAAACACATGAAACAACACTCGAATTGACCCGACATACGAGTGGACTAGGAAGGAAGTAGGATCGGGGTATTACATCCTCTCCCCCTTAAAAGAATTCGACCGCGAATTCATAGGTTGGACATCTACGTTGAATATATATCTTACAACGAGGCTTTACCAAAATGTTCACCAAGGAAACCGCGATCAATAGCGAGTTGAAGACTAATGGATAAAATGAATCGTTTTGAATTAGAGATCAGCGATCTCATTAAGGCTTGCACACAATATTCCTCAAACAAGTATGATTTCGTGACATAAGAAATCTCTAGGTTATTGAGAGACTAACTGCCGTCTCTAGTCAAGTTCAAGTTTAAAGTACACCTTGTAGAGTCATACTAACTCATCTCATATACAATTTAATAATCACATGTTCACCACTGAGGTGACTAATATCGACTCTATATCTTCAAGGTCGAACAAACATACAACACACGTGATAATAAACAAGTCACAAATAGCTAATCAGAAGCCTATAACTAAAGACTTTCAAATGAACACGATTGCTTATACAAATATCGATACATATATATATCAAACCATTTCACAAGGAGTGATAAACAATCCACATAAGATGCACAAACATATTCAAGTACACAATCTCATTTACTTGTCCATTCCGTTTGGTAATAAGGTTCGGCAATTTCTATCTAATATGCTATCAACTTAGTCATCGACGAATATCTCTTGACAACCAAATTAGGGGCCCTTCTGAAGTGGCTTCAAAAGCTTCCGTCGCAAGGCGTTAGGGACAAGTGGTTACAAATATGCCCTTTAGAATCGGTCTCATGTACATAAGTATCAAATACAAGCAAATGTACCTAAGTGTAATATATGTCTCTAATATGCACAAGGTTTGCATTCCATGATGTGATATATAAAATAAAGCGTCTAGGTTAATACGGACTCAAGATCTCACACTAACGTAATTCGACTCTCACATTAATCACTAAAGAACTCGTGACCTAGAATCTCGGGTCTTCTACCTCTATTTCCTCAAACAATCACCTATCTCAAGCCTAAAATGTTCCTTAAAGCGTCAGGGCTATACCTTTGTACGACTAACAAGATCACCTAAGTTGGTCAAATCTCAATACTAAAACTTCCAAATTACTCAAACTAGTCGTCAACATTCTAGCAAAATTTTGAAGCGCACTTACTAGTCTCCACAAGAGAAATAACATACTACATATCATTAGTCTCCGCTCCCACAAGCGAAAGAACTCAACAATTGCATTCCTACATGGACTATGTTCATAACTTACCAACATCCAAGATACATCTAAACACAAACACTCGACGTTAATCGCTCAACCCAAAACCCAAATCACCTAAACCGAGGATCCTGTCCTGGCGAACAGCTAACTTAAGCTCGGATACCAACTGTGACGACCTGAGTCTGAGATCCGAGGTTGAACCCCAACTCGGTGCGCCAAACTAAAAGAAACAACTAAAGTCCACAGAAATGAACGAGCTACACAAGCTCAAAACCAAAACTATGCAGCGGAATACAAGATAAAATGTGAGTTTCAAAAACTTGAAGTACAACTCATTAATAAAACAATCTCCACGGCTACAACAAATGCCAGAGGACAACAATACTGAACACCACCAACTAACACGCTCGGGAAATACTACTAATAAAATATTAACGGCACAAGGCCACACCAAAACCACTAGTCCGTAATCCAAAATTATAAAGTACTATAACTGGCACAACCTCTCAAGTCGGCTTCAAAATACAAATCTAAAGAATATAAATATTTCTACCCAACATACTAAGTTTAATTAACTTAGTTGAACCCACGATCTCACAATACAAGAAATAATAAAAAATGACAACATAAATACAACTTGCTAAACTCTAAGCTTCAAGTCTCACGGCGTTGGAACTAATAACCTGCAAACTGAGGAAGTTTTGGGTGAGTCTAAAATACTCCGTAAGCCACTATAATGTATTGAGTGCAATAAGAATGAATGCAACAGTAAACCAAGAATCTATATGCACTAAACTTGGTAACAATTCTAGCTTAACCATTAATCGACAAGTAACAACATATGACTATATGGCATGGCATTATGCACAACAATATAATAGGAAAATAAACATGTAGGAGCACATAAGGTCAACCAACCCCATACCAACGAGAGGCTCAACGATCGCCAACCGTCCCATACCAGTTGGAAACCATGACCAACATTCGCTTGTATAGGAAGCACACAAAGATAATGTAAACACATGAAAGTAGATACGGTGGATCGAGGTACACCTCCGAATCCTAAATAATACTTCCGACCTTGTCGCTCCATTACAAATTCAATATATCATTGTGATGCTGCTGCTATACACAAATGGAAAGGATTGATAGATGAAACCATAATGGATGATTGTGCTGCTACTGCTGTACACAATTCATAAGGGGTCGATGCTCGTATCCCAAAATAAAATAAAAGTACCCAATCGCGTCAAGCACGATCCATAAGTACCCGTTGTGAACCATTTTCTGTATTCACATAAATGTATCCGATCGCGTCAAGCACGATCTACAAGTACCCATTATGAACCATTTTCTGTATTCACATAAATGCACCCGATCGCGTCAAGCATAATCTACAAGTACCCGTTGTGGACCATTTCCTATATCCACGTCGACATATTGCTCGGTCCCCCACGACCCGAGAAAAATACGGATCTAGCCACTTACAAGTATCACAAGGGACCGGTGTCCGTATCCCAATGGATACAGAAGAATGTCGACACTACACAATCGCCGTTTATTTCGTTCAACTATGGGGTTAGAGAAACCCCTACCGTGGCCAACGGTAGGGCAAGGCTATTGTATTGGCCTTCAGCTATTACGTAGCTCCTACTCCCGTAATAACTGAGCGTCAATAAACCCTCAAAAACACATATGCTAGCTGGACTCGATACAATGCACAAGTAGATATTTACTCATCATTTTAAACAATTCAAAGTGTGTTCTATTGAATCACAACTCAATAATAATTAAACATGATGTGTTTTATTGAATCACATACCCAAATCAATATAAGGTGCTTGTAAATACTAAACACACATTAAATCATCAAAGTAGGATGATTATCCTATCACATACTAGCAATCATATCATGCTCGTAATTACTGAACATGTAAACACAACAGGACAATAGGAAAAGTAGGCCTATTGTACAACTCAACCATCGAAAAGTCTCCGCGCTAGCGAGACACACACATAACCACAAATGTAAGGTATTCTTACCGTATAAACAACTATCAAATGATGTCCACAATGTGGGACTTATACATCACAAGGATAGGTGATTCACTCTTAATCCTAAAATAAAGTAACATGTTCCTCAACTGTACACAACTTATAACTCCACATAGTCAAATCATCTAAGTTCGCTAATGCTAGACTTCACAATCGCAACAAAGGTAAGTCTACTAATACTTACACTCATTAACCAATATATAACCATCACGATCAACTTAGAATCTCTATAGTATCCTATAATCACTCAAGACACTCTATCCCATGTATATCATAATCTGTCACATATCGTTATCGTCGCGTACTATGTATATCACGACTCCTTACAAGTCTCATGTCATCTACATGTCACATGTCTCAAGGGACTTATCATTTCAACATATTCTTTGGTTATAGGAAATACACTCCATATTACTAAATTCCTCATCATGACATTTTCTTATAGTTCAATGTCCCAATTCATTAACTTATTGTATCAATAACCCAATTTGATTCAATTACCACACTTATAAATTTGTGCGCAACCGAATTGTTACAATCACCAAATATTCCACAAAAATCTAAATGTTATTGTTCTTTCATATTTATAAAATAGACATCTTGAAATATAATTTACCACTTTAAAATATTCCAATCGGAACTATAATCACCATAATCTGCTCACTTTAATTCTAAACCAATGTCCAGAAATTTTCTGTCAACGAATCACATAATTCAATTCTGCGCAGCATTTTTATAAAATTCACCAAATATTCTACACAAGTCCAAATATTATGAATCCTACATACCCAGAAACTAGACATCCCAAATTACAATTTACCATTTTGAATCAATCCATTTGGTCTTATATTCATTGACATGCAACCACAACAAGTTGGAATTACAACCCAGAATTTTCAGAAACAGTCTACTCTGCGCAGCGATAAAACACAACCTAAACGAGGTACTTCCCGACCTCTAAAATTTATAAAAATTTATAGAGAATAACCTAACATACATAAAATAACATATCCAAAATTCAGCAAATTCCCAATAGTATATTAGTACCAGACTTTTCACAAAAATAGCCCAAAACAGGGACTGCAACTAATTCGAAATTCATGTGCTTTTCGTTCTAACTTGTAACTAACATCTCACCAAATATTCTACGCATGTTCAAATATTATGAATCTTATATACCAACAAACTAGACATTCTAAATTACAATTTACCATTTTAAATCAGTCCATTTGGACTTATATTCATCCACATGCAACCACATAAAGATTGAACTACAACCCAGAATTTCCAGAAAAGTGTATTCCGCACAGTGATAAAACACAACATAAACGAGATACTTCCCGACCTCTAAAAATTATAAAAATTTACAGGATACTAAAAAACTTATAAATGTAAAACATATCAAAAATTCAGATAATTCCCATGGACGGATTTTCCCCAGTAAATTAGACAACATGCCTTAAAACAGTGACCAATCTCAATTCAAGAACTAAGCATTTGGCTTCTAAAAATCATCATGTCTTTCCCCCATTACATTTTCAACTTAAATCAGTAACTTAAGAAAATAAAATATCATAAGGAGTAACTAATAACACATTTCTTCCAAGAAATCAACACAAGGATCATCATCCAACACAACCTACATGCTTTACTCTCCTAATTCTACTCATAAACATACAAAACATCATAGTTACTTACCTCCACCAAAATTAAACCATGGGAACCAGCATGCAATCCATATAAAGTGTTCCTCTAGTCAATAGCTCCATAATGGCGAAGACAGATCATAATTTGGACTCCAAATGAGTAATCTATGGAACTTTCTCACTCTAGAACTCTCTCTTCTCTCTCTCTATGTTCTAAGGTTGAAGATGAACAAATGACTGAGTTATAAGGCTCTCTAATGGTGTCTAGGAGATTCATATAGCTGGTCAAAGAGCCAATGGACGCTCTTTACTTCATTCAAAGGAATAAAAATGGGTCAAATGGTCAAAAGGGTCAAAGGTTCAACAAAAAAACCAAAATGGTCAAAAGTTGTCACTATTCAAATTTTCAGCCAACTTTAAAGACATGCCTAGGACGATCTACAAGCTAAAAATTACAAATAAAATATGGTTGGAAAGCTCTTTGAGTCTAGTTTACACAGAATCAAACGGTTTGCAAATCTGAGTTTTCTAGACAAAGCTATGGCCAAATTACTACAGACTGTTCGAATGGACAGAATTTCGGGTTTAAGCATGTATCCATGCTTTTGTGTGTATCTTTTTCAATCTTAAGGTTAAAACACACTCAAAACTCAACTTAATCATCCCGTATTAATGCACAAGTGACAAAGAACTTAAGACTCAAATATACCAGAATTAAACACACGAAACAACACTCGAATTGACCCAATGACAGCTTACGAAATTTTTAAGTTTTGACTATTTTGACTCCAAATCCTTGGCCAGGGTTGAGCCACGTCCCCCACCACTTGGACCAGACTTCTTGGACCTTTAAATCACCATGGGAGAGCCTTGAATACTCCCATTTCAGCCATTAACACCCAAGAATACTAGAAAGAGAAAGTGAGAGTTCTAGAGTGAGAAAGTGAGCTAGTTTGCTCATTTGAAGTCCAAATCACGATCCGACTTCACCATTGTGGAGCTACTAACTAGGAGAACACATTCCCTGGATTGTATATGGGTTTCATAAAGTTTTTTTTGGTTGATTTCATCAAGAGGTAAGCTACTACCCCTCTCCTTCTCTATTTATGTCTTGTATGACATCCTAGCCTTGTATAATGGCATTTATATGTTGAAAGCAACATGCTTGAGTATGTTTTGATATTGAGCCATGTTAATTTTGTGGATGACATGTTTTATATGTTGGGAGACTTGTTTTGTCTTGGTTGATACACATAGAAATGGTATCATTTGTTAATCTTGAAATATAAATCGTTTCTCTTCGATTCGAACTCATTAGAAACAAATAATGACTCTAACGGAGTTGAATAGGTTTTCATAATTGATGAGACCACGTGTGTGACTTAGGGATTTCATTGTGATACGAGATTTTTGTTGAGAAAATTAATTACCCAAATTATGTATGATGTTGTTTACTTCTCGTAAATATTATGAGATAGTTGATTATGTGAGTAGGATTATTATGACCTACTTGAGACATTCATGTTAATGATGTTGTGCTCCCTATCTTGGAGTTTGATTTGTTGTTGTGAATGTCAAGTAAACATCTACTTGTACATTTGATATGTCCATGGATTATTTGTTGGCGGTGTATTGACGCTCGATTATTACGGGAGCCGGGGCTACGTAATAGTTGAAGGCCAATACATCGGGCCTCGCCTTACCGTTGGCTGCGGTAGGGGCATAGCGCCATTTGTTGTATGGAATAAACGCAACCTTGGTAAGCTATTCCGTGGTCGAGTCTTGGGTCGTAGGGACCAAGATCACCCGTCGACGTGAATATAGAAAATGGTTCACACAGAATTGGTTTTGTTAACGATTTTGATTCGTCGATCGAGCACGTCAACAACGGCCCCTACATTGGTATATTATATGTTGGTTGGTTAGAAGTATTGGGTATATTGGAGGTGTACCTCAATACTGTATCCTTTTAAAAAGTGTTTACATATCGCACATATGTGGTTCCTACATATGCGAATGTTGGTCATGATTTCCAACTAGTATGGGTCGGTTGGTGATTGTTGAGCCTCTCGTATAGTGTAGGGTAACGTGTTATTTTGAGATGCTTATTATGCTATGCTTTGAGATTGATATATCTCACTATAGCTTGTATTACTTGTTCATATTACCGTCTTGCATCTCGTATGACATGTTGTTGCATTAGTAGCTTATTGAGTTTTAAACTCACCCCGTTCAATGTTTATTTATTTTTCTTAGATTACGGTCCGGCGAGAAATCCATAGTAGGAGTTTGCTTCGTTGTGGCGTTTCTGCAGGTTGTTCTTTTGGGCCTTAGTATTTCTTTTGGTGAGGCCGAGGGGATACATTGTTACCTAAACTTTGTAATGTTGGGTAGTGTGTTGGTCTTTATGATTGTAATATTCTTTTGGTTGTATCGACATGGTTGTCGTGCCTGATGTATTTATAAATACTTGTTACTTCTGCATACTCTGATTTGGTTATTGTTGTTATACTCTGAGCTTGTTGCTCGTAGAGGTTAATGTTTACATGATTGGTTTTATGTTCAAACTATGTTTTAAACAAGTTTAGTTTCCGGCTTGTTATTATGCCGATGGAGTATTGTTTTGGTTTTAAAGAAAAGCTTTGCAAGTGCATTACAGGGTTTTATGCATTCGCTTTATCTTTGTATCTTAAAGAATTTTTGAGTTGTGTATTTCGTGTTCTTGTCTCATTCTCGTGGTCCGACTCGGGATTCCACGTAGGAGTCCGGGTGAGGGTCGCGACAGTTGGTATCAGAGCATAAGTTAGATAACCTGGAATGGATTCTTGGTTTAGGAGGGTGGGTTGTGTGTTTGAGTCGTTAACGTCGATTGTTTGTTGCAGGTATTTGACAATGGTAGAGACACGTCATGGTACCAATACGGATGGGGTTGGTACAAGTCACATTGGGGAAGCTGCTGGAGCTGAAAGCCATGCTTCACCACCTAGACCACCTCCTAATCAACCGGGAGTTCAGTCGACAGGGCAACAGAATGGGCCACCCGAGGCAAATGTGAATCCGAATGAGGCTTTTATGCAAACTATGCAGGGATTTATGCAAGCTATGATGGAAATGAACCGACAGACTATGGATATGCACCGACAGGAAATGGCAGGACAAGGACAAGCAAGGGGGAATAGAGTAGATCAACCAGCTGGGGGTAATAGAGATTATGATCGCAGATTGGGGAGATTTTTTAAGATGAAACCTCGTAGTTATGATGGTGAGCCTGATCCGATGGAAGCATAAAGGTGGATTGAATCTCTGGAAAAGATTTTTGTAGCAATAGAGTGTACCGATGAAGACAAAATAAAGTTCGCGACATTCAAACTGGAGGATGCAGCGAAGCACTGGTGGAAGGTACTAGAGGCAAGTTGGGTACAAGATCGTGTGGTTCGCACTTGGGAGATGTTTTTAAGAGAGTTTAGGAATCATTTTGTCCCGAATGTGGTTCAAGCAAAGAAAGAAGTAGAATTTCTTGGTCTTGATCAGGGGATGATGACAGTGGCTCAGTACTCTGCCAAGTATACTGAATTGGCAAGGTATTGTGTACATTTGATTCCAACGACAGAAAAGAAGATTTACCACTTCGTGAAAGGTTTAAGGACGGAATATCGCAAGCAACTCTTACCACTTGAGTTGCCAAGTTATCAAAGTGCAGTGGACAAGGCTTATAGGATCGAGCATGATATAGAAGAGCACCGAGGCAGGCTGGGTAGTACGAGTGGGAACTCGCAAGCTTCACAGTCACAATGGAGGAGATCGGGTATGAGTGGGACTGCTAACAGGGGGAGTAACACTAGCCGCCAGGGAGGACAGTTTCATCAACAAACTGGGAATCAGGGAAATGTTGGTCGTGGACAGCGTGACGCAAGGGTTACTTGTGGGTTTTGTAAGAAGAGTGGGCATAATGAAGATAAATGTTGGTTGAAGCATGGGAAATGTTTGTTGTGTGGTGATGGCACACATTTTCAGCAGAATTGTCCTAAAAATAAAGGGACACAACCGGGAGGTGTACAACAGAACGTTGGGGTTAAAAAAGATAACGAGGGTCATCCTAGAGTGCAAGGTAGAGTCTTTGCCTTAGACCAGAGGGGAGTCCCCGAGGCCCCTAATGTCATAGGAGGTACTTTAACCATCTCTAGTGAGAAAGCCCGAGTATTAATAGACCCAAGGTCATCACATTCTTATATTGCATCACATTTTGCTCATTATTTGTATGCTATACCTAAATCGTTACCTTATGTGTTGGAGGTGTCTACTCCATTGGGAGAGTGCCATGTAGCATTGGATGTTTACCGTGCATGTGATGTGGTTATTGATGACCATCACTTACCTGCAGATTTGGTTATATTGCCCATACGTGATTTTGATGTTATTTTGGGAATGGATTGGCTACACACTCATCATACTATTGTTGATTGCCGTAGGAAGTTGGTTACTTTTAAATTGCCAAATGTTCCTTCATTTGTGTTTTTGGGTGATAAGATAATGGGTAGAATTCAGCTTATTTCGGCTTTGAAAGCTCGGAAGTTGTTGTCTCATGTATGTTCGGGGTATTTGGCTTGTGTTGTTGATAGATCACAAAAGGTTGTTACGTTGGAGGATGTTCCTATTGTTCGTGAATTTTCGGATGTGTTTGCAGCTGATTATGATTTGCCTCCGAACCGGGAGTTGGAGTTTTGTATTGAATTATTACCGGGTACTGCACCAATTTCGAAAGCACCTTATCGTATGGCACCGGCTAAATTGAAGGAATTAAAAGTGCAATTGGAAGAATTACTTGATCGAGGTTTTATTAAACCGAGTGTATCGCCTTGGGGTGCACCATTGTTGTTTGTGAGGAAGAAAGATGGATCTTTGAGGTTATGCATTGATTATAGAGAATTGAATCAAGTGACCATTAAGAACAAATATCCTCTTCCACATATTGACGATTTGTTTGATCAACTTCAAGGTTCCGTAGTGTACTCTAAGTTTGATCTTAGGAGCGGTTACCATCAGTTGAAGGTTCGGGTGGAGGATATTCCTAAGACAGCTTTTTGGACTCGTTATGGGCACTTTGAGTTTGTGGTTATGCCTTTTTGGGAATGCACCAGCTGTGTTTATGCATTTGATGAATAGGGTGTTCTTACCTTATCTTGATTGTTTTGTGGTTGTGTTCATTGATGATATTTTGGTTTATTCTAAGTCCCGAGAAGAGCATGAGAATCATTTGAGGTCAGTTTTGACGGTACTAAGAGTGAAGAAGTTTTTTGCTAAATTTTTTAAGTGTGCCTTTTGGCTTGAAGAAGTGGCATTTCTGGGCCACATTGTATCGGGAGAAGGTATAGCGGTTGATCAGGCTAAGATTGAAACAGTTGTGAATTGGAAGAGACCCGAGACTGTGACGAAAGTTCGTAGCTTTTTGGGTTTAGCGGGGTACTATCGGAGGTTCATAGAAGGGTTTTCTAAGATTGCAACCCCGTTGACTACTTTGACACAAAAGAATAAGGCTTTTGTTTGGAATGATAACTGTGAAGTGAGCTTCCAAGAGTTGAAGAAGAGATTGACTACTGCACCAGTTTTAGCTTTGCCGAACGGACATGATGGGTTGCTTATTTATAGTGATGCTTCGAAAGAAGGTTTGGGTTGTGTATTGATGCAGAACGGAAGGGTTATAGCATATGCTTCTCGAAAGTTGACTCAGTGTGAACAGAATTATCTGACTCATGATATGGAGTTAGCAGCGATCATTTTTTCACTTCACAAGTGGAAGCATTATCTTTATGGGGCTAAGTTTGAGGTATTCACTGATCATAAGAGCCTTAAGTATTTGTTTTCATATATAAAAGGAGTTGAATAATAAACAACGGAGGTGGATGGAAAGGTTAAAGGACCATGATTGTACCATTTTATACCATCCGGGGAAGGCCAATGTGGTGGCCGATGCCCTTAGTAGGAAAGCTTATGTTTCTTGTTTGATGGCACGAGAATGGAAGATGCTTGAGGATGTTCGGGATTGGAGTCCTTGTATGTTTAACCATGGGGTGATATTTGCTAACATTCGTGCTACACCGATTTTGCTTCAGCAAATTAAGGAAACTCAGGAGAGTGATCCAGAATTAAAAAAGGTGATTGAGGTATTAGAGGAGGATAAGACAGCAGATTTTTTGAGGAATAATGATGGTATGCTTTTGTTTCGAGGTAGAGTTTGTGTGCCGGCTATTGAGGATGTAAAATGGCAAGTGTTAGATGAGGCTCATAAATCTAAGTATACGATTCATCCAGAGAGTACAAAGATGTATAGGGATTTGAAAAAGAATTTTTGGTGGAATGGGATGAAAAGGGAAATAGCCGAGTTTGTTTCGAGGTGTTTGACATGTCAAAGGGTAAAAGCGGAACATCAACGACCAGTGGGATTATTGCAACCATTGGAGATTTCGAAATGGAAATGGGAGAACATTGCTATGGATTTTGTGACCACCCGAACTCGACGAAGTCATGATTCTGTTTGGGTTATTGTCGATCGATTGACCAAGTCAGCTCATTTTTTCCCTATAGCAATGACTTATTCTATGGAGAAACTTGCTACCTTGTACATTCAGGAAATCGTGAGACTACATGGGGTTCTGGTTAGTATTGTATCGGATAGAGATCCACGATTTACTTCACGGTTTTGGCAGACGCTTTAGAATGCGTTGGGTTCAAAGTTGACACTTAGTACGGCATTTCATCCGCATACAGATAGACAGTCCGAGAGAACTATTCAAACACTTGAGGACATGTTGAGGGCTTGTTCATTGGATTTTAAGGGCACTTGGGATTCGCATGTACCGTTGATAGAGTTTGCTTACAACAACAGTTATCATTCGAGTATTGTTATGGCTCCCTATAAGGCACTCTACGGAAGGAAGTGTCGTTCTCCGATTTGTTGGGATGAAGTTGGAGAAGCGAAGTTATGGCGACCCGATTCAGTTCTTGAATCGGCTGAGAATGTAAAGATTATTCGGGAGAGATTGAGAACGGCCTAGAGTAGACAGAAAAGTTATGCGGATAATAGGCGACGAGACCTTGAGTTCGAGGTTGGTGATCGTGTTTTTTTGAAGGTGTTGCCTTGAATTGGAGTTAAAAGATTTGGGAAGAAAGGAAAATTGGCTCCGAGGTTTGTTGGACCATTTGAAATTTTGGAAAGAATTGGGAAGTTGGCATATATGCTTGCATTGCCACCTTGGATGTCGGGTATTCATGCCGTGTTTCATGTATCAATGTTGAAGAAATATTTGTCGGATGCATAACATATTTTGGAGTATGAACCGGTAGATTTGTCAACCAATCTTTCGTATGTTGAAGAACCCGTGAGGATACTTGACACAAAGGAACATGTTCTAAGGACCAAGACTATTCATCTTGTGAAAGTATTGTGGAGAAGCGACAACATTGAGGAAGCCACATGGGAATTGGAACAAGAGATGCGTGAGAAGTATCCGTCTTTGTTCAAGGAGATTGGTAAGTAAATTCGTGGGAAAATTTATTCTAAGGGGGTGAGAATGTAACACCCGCTTCATTCATAACATTTGTGTGCATCGTGTTTGTTTACTTTATTAAGTATCATGGTCATTTCATGTATCATCTTCATCCTAGTGTGTTTGCATTTGAGTTGATTTCATACTTCTTATATGTCTTGTATTGTGTTTAAGTCCTTACAATCATTGGTACTTGTTTGGATCGCGTTTTTAACCTTGTTAGAGGTTGTTTTGATTGGGTTTCTTTATGTCTTGGACTTGGTTTGAACTTAGAATCACCTTGGAACATTTTAAAACACTTTTGTAACAAATTTTCTTCCTGAGCAGCGCCTTAGTGCCACCTTTTCAGTGCCTTAGTGCGCAACATTCTGATTCTTGACAGCAGGCGTAGCGCCTTAGCGCGCAGCGCCTTAGCGCTCAGTGCCTTAGCGCCACTTATGCAGCGCCTTAGCGCGACCCCGATGACAGCTTACAAAATTTTTAAGTTTTGACTATTTTGACTCCAAATCCTTGGCCAGGGTTGAGCCACGTCCCCCACCACTTGGACCAGACTTCTTGGACCTTTAAATCACCATGAGAGAGCCTTGAATACTCCCATTTTAGCCATTAACACCCAAGAACACTAGAAAGAGAAAGTGAGAGTTCTAAAGTGAGAAAGTGAGCTAGTTTGCTCATCTGAAGTCCAAATCACGATCCGACTTCGCCATTGTGGAGCTACTAACTAGGAGAACACATTCCCTGGATTGCATGTGGATTTCATAAAGTTTTACTTGGTTGATTTCATCAAGAGGTAAGCTACTACCCATCTCCTTCTCTATTTATGTCTTGTATGACATCCTAGCCTTGTAAAATGGCATTTATATGTTGAAAGCAACATGCTTGAGTATGTTTTGATATTGAGCCATGTTAATTTTGTGGATGACATGTTTTATATGTTGGGATACTTGTTTTGTCTTGGTTGATACACATAGAAATGGTATCATTTGTTAATCTTGAAGTATAAATGGTTTCTCTTTGATTCGAACTCATTAGAAACAAATAATGACTCTAACGGAGTTGAATAGGTTTTCATAATTGATGAGACCACAAGTGTGACTTGGAGATTTCGTTGTGATACTAGAGTTTTATTGGGAACCCAAATTGTGTATGATGTTGTTGTTTACTTCTCGTAAATATTATGAGATAGTTGATTATGTGAGTAGGATTATTATGATCTACTTGAGACATTCATGTTAATGATGTTGTGCTCCCTATCTTGGAGTTTGATTTGTTGTTGTGAATGCCAAGTAAACATCTACTTGTACATTTGATATGTCCATGGATTATTTGTTGGCGGTGTATTGACGCTCGATTATTACGGGAGCCGGGGCTACGTAATAGTTGAAGGCCTATACATTGGGCCTCGCCTTACCGTTGGCCGCGGTAGGGGCATAGCGCCATTTGTTGTATGAAATAAACGCAACCTTGGTAAGCTATTCCGTGGTCGAGTCTTGGGTCATAGGGACCAAGATCACCCGTCGACGTGAATACAGAAAATGGTTCACACAGAATTGGTTTTGTTAACGGTTTTGATTCGTTGATCGAGCACATCAACAACGGCTCCTACATTGGTATATTATATGTTGGTTAGTTGGAAGTATTGGGTATATTGGAGGTGTACCTCAATACTGTATCCTTTTAAAAAGTGTTTACATATCGCACTTATATGGTTCCTACATATGCGAATGTCGGTCATGATTTCCAACTGGTATGGGTCGGTTGGCGATTGTTGAGCCTCTCGAGTAGTGTAGGGTAACGTGTTATTTTGAGATGCTTATTATGCTATGCTTTGAGATTGATATATCTTGCTATAGCTTGTATTACTTGTTCATATTACCGTCTTGCATCTCGTATGACATATTGTTGCATTAGTAGCTTATTGAGTTTTAAACTCACCCCGTTCAATGTTTATTTATTTTTCTTAGATCACGGTCCGGCGAGAAATCCATAGTAGGAGTTTTCTTCGTTGCGGCGTTTCTGCAGGTTGTTCTTTTGGGCCTTAGTATTTTTTTTGGTGAGGCCGAGGGGGTACATTGTTACCTAAACTTTGTAATGTTGGGTAGTGTGTTGGTCTTTATGATTGTAATATTCTTTTGGTTGTGCCGACATGCTTGTCATGCCTGATGTATTTATAAATACTTGTTACTTCTGCATACTCTGATTTGGTTATTATTGTTATACTCCGAGCTTGTTGCTCGTAGAGGTTAATGTTTACATGATTGGTTTTATGTTCAAACTATGTTTTAAACAAGTTTAGTTTCCGGCTTGTTATTATACCGATGGAGTATTGTTTTGGTTTTAAAGAAAAGCTTTGCATGTGCATTACAGGGTTTTATGCATTTGCTTTATGTTTGCATCTGAAAGAATTTTTAAGTTGTGTATTTCGTGTTCTTGTCTCATTCTCACAGTCCGGCTCAGGATTCCACGTAGGAGTCCGGGTGAGGGTCGCGACAGTAAACGACCGAACCAGAAGGCTGCCTACGTATCTCATGAAGAGAATCAGGTCGGATCGTAGTTCAACACAGATTTACGAGAGATAGAGATTTTTATTCCTTTTTCTCCAATATTTTATCTCTCTCATTTCTTTTTTGAACTCTAATTTTTTTCTAGTTGTTTTAGAAGGGGGAGAAAAGTATTTACAAACACAAGTAAAACCAAATACAAGATAGCTGAGCGGGCAATTACGTATCGTATTTCTTGAGCTTGTCCATGTTGAAGGGTTGAATGAGGTCTTCTCCATTTTCATTTTTGAGGAAGACTACGTCGACTAACTGTATGAGCCTAACTACTTATGGTCCCATCCATGGTGATTTCTACTTTCCCAAACTGTCGATGTATCGGAGAACCAAGTCGCCTACTTTGATGTCTCGGGCTCTAACTCGTTTGTTGAAAGATCGAGCAATCCTCCTCTGGTATGCTCGTGTGTGCTCTAAAGCCAACAACCTCCTTTCATCCAGGAGTGCCAGTTCATCGTACCGATACTTAAGCCAATCAACTTCAGCCATCTCGGCTTCTATCATCACCCTTAAAGAAGGGATTTCTACTTCAATAGGCAGTACTGCCTCCATGCCATAGGCAAGAGAATATGGGGTAGCCCCAGTAGGCATACGAACAGAAGTACGATAGCCCCAGAAAAATTAACGGTAATTTGTCAGGCCAATCTCTCCCTGTATCTGCCATTTTCGAATGATGTTTTCTAATGTCTTATTGACCGCTTCTACAGCGCCATTGGCCTGTGGCCTGTAAGGTGAAGACTTATGCCGCTGTACTTTGAACTCATCTAGTACTCGGTTGACTTCTCCCTCGAAGTGTGTACCATTGTCAAAGATTAACTCAAAAGGTACCCAAAATCGGTAAATGATGTTTGTCTTGATAAATTTCGTAACCTTCTTGACATTCAAAACTTTGTATGAAGCGGCTTCAACCCACTTTGTGAAGTAGTCAACGGAAATTAGAACATGCTCATGGTCGTTCGATCCTTTCGGATGTACCTGCCCTATGACGTCAATTCTCCATGTTGAGAAAGGCTAAGGTGATGTAGAATTGTATAACATGTGAGGGGTCGGATGTTGCAGGTTGGCGAACCTCTGACACTGATCGCAACGACGCACCTATCTGCAGTCAGTTTCCATTGTACTCCAGTAATAACCTTGTCGGATTACTTTCTTTGAGAGCATATGCCCATTTATGTGCAGACCACACGTGCCGCCGTGCAGCTGATTCATGACTTGCTCAGCTTTCGCTTGATTGATGCAAAGGAGGTTAAGTCCTTGATAATGCCTTTTGTTTAGATTGTCACCACTAATTACAAATTGGGAAGCCCATCTCCGCAAGGCAATCCTGTCATTTTTCTCAGTGCTAGGTGGATACTCACCTTTCTTTAACAAATTCCAAACATCCAGGTACCAAGGCCCATCAGCTCTTTCTTGGTTCTTTTCAATGGAAAAATAAAATGCTGGTGTATGCTTCAATTCGTCCCAATGACGAAGGGTTGGACATTGAACTCAGCGGGGATCTCAACCAGCGACGCCAAAGTTGCCAGAGCGTCTGCGAAGCGATTTCTATCTCGGGGGAGATAGTGAAATGATATAAACTTAAATTTCTCTGCCAACGCTGTCAAGTGGGCATGATACAACTGTAGTCTAGCATCCCGCATCTTCCATTTTCTTTCAACCTGATTTATGATCAACGCTGAATCACCATATACCTCCAATTCTTCGGCGCCTATTTTCAAGGCTTCCTTCAAGCCAGCTATACAAGCTTTATACTCGGTGGTATTGTTGGAACATTCAAATTCTAATCGTATGGCCAAGGGTGTATGTGTATCCATGGGATCGATCAACAGTATCCTTATACCATAACCTCTCTTGTTGGCGGCTCCATCAAAGAAGAATTTCCATTTGCACAGAACCCCTTCATCAGGAAAATTCGGTTCTTCAAATTCTTCTGCTTTTATCGGTTGATTTGCCAACTGATTGGCTATTACACTTCCTTTAATTAACTTTCCCCTTGCATAAGTTATGTCAAACTCATTTAGCAAGAAAGACCACTTGGCAAGCCTGCTCGAAAGTGATAGCTTTTTGAGTATGCATTTGATCGGATCAATCTTTGAGATCACCTTTATAAGCAATGTTTGTAAGTAAATCTTGAGTCTCTGCGTCGCCTATACCAGAGCTATGCAGCTCTTCTCAAGTGTGGAGTAATTAAACTCGTTGCCCTACAACTTTCTACTAACAAAGTAGATGGCATTCTCAGCATGAGAGTCTTCCTTTTCTTGTGCCAACATGGCTCCAACCACGGTGTATTTGATGGCTAGGTATAACAATAAACGATTTAGTTTGTGAGGAGGAGCTAGAACTGGCGGACTAGCTAAGTACTCCTTGACTTTTTCAAATGCTTGCTGGCACTCTTCGTCCTATTCTCTATCCGTATCCTTCTTGAGAAGCTTGAACAGAGGTTCGCACATAGATGTCAGCTGCTGAATGAAATGACTAATGTACTATAATCGGCTCAAAAAGCCTTTGACTTCACTTGGAGTTGTTGGCTGTGACATATCTATGATGGCTTTGAGCTTTGCAGGATCCACTTCAATTCCATTGTCGGTTACCATGAATCCCAAGACTTTTCCTCGGGTGACCCCAAATGTACACTTGGTAGGGTTGAGCTTCATCCGGTACTTGTGCAATCTCTCAAAGAACTTGTGAAGATCTCTCAAATGAGCACCGTCTGTATCTACTGAATAAATAATCATATCATCCACATACACTTTTACTTCTTTGTGAATCATGTCATGAAAGAGCGTGGTAGCAGCCCTTTGATATGTAGCCCTAGTATTTTTTAATCCGAAGGGCATGACCGTATAATAGTAGGTCCCCCAAAGGGTGATGAAGAAAGTTTTCTTCTGATCATCTTCCGCCATCTTGATCTGATTATAACCGAGCATTCCATCCATAAAAGACCGTATCTTATGTGAAGCTACTGCATCTACCAAAATGTCTATGTTGGGTAGGGGAATGCCATCTTTCGAAGATGCTTTGTTAAGATCCCAAAAATCCACACAAATCCGAACCTTACCGTTCGGCTTCGGCACTGTCATGATATTGGATAACAATATCAGGTATTCGACTACTTTGATAAATTTGACCTTCAACTGCTTGATGATTTCTTCTTTGACTTGCAGGGACCATTCATACTTGATTCTGCGGAGCTTCTGCTTCACCGACTTGGCATCGAGGTATAGCGAAATTCGATGTTCAATAATCGCTGGATCCAACCCAGGCATATCTTCGTAAGACCAGGCAAACACGTCCTAAAATTCTGTCAACAGGCTGATCAATGCTGCTCTTTCTTCATCTTGCATGTAGCTTCCAATCTTGACATTTCTGACTTCATCATTCAACCCCAGATTGATGGTGAACAAGTCTTCTTGTAGGGCTTCCAATCGGCGCTCCCCTCTTTGATTGATTATCTTAGTTAATTCAATTAAAAAGTCTTTATCTTTTGGATCCCATTATTAATCGATTCATTATTAACAGGATGATTTATCATATTTCAAGTTAATTCATCTTTTAACACATTGGCAACCAAGGAGTACACAGAAACACTTGCATTATCATTAATGAAAGGAAGGGTTACAAGGTTGACTACCTCACCGAGGTCCGCACAAGCGAGATCCTCGATTTTGGCATCAGGAATAGAACCGATTGATGACCAGTTCTTAACAAAAGGGAAAGAAGGGGGTAAGGTATATCCGAAGCGCTCCACCAGGTCCTCAGCCTTCAACAACGGTCCTGTAGTAGTGTACCAATTTTGAAGCGAATTGTATGCCACTGTCTTAAACTCTGCTACTAATTCCTCTGTGCTATCTGTTGCTTCATCGAACAATCCCAGGAAACTGTCTCCTATGAAGTCTTCTTCGAATAGGGCCAGGGCAGAATCTTCTTGATCAATAGTCCATGTGTTCTCGACCGTCACCACCTTGTAAGAGGTGTCACGAAGGCCAATAATCACTTTTTCCATTTTTTCTGCTATGAGGCTGATGTCGTTGAAGATCTCCTATCCGGGGCACATCTTTCTGCTGTTGTCCATCCACGGCTCAGAAAACATGAGGTAAGCCATGGTTTCTCCATGCTTAACAAAGTATCCATTTAGGGTCTTCTTGTAAGGGTTCATGGGAGCTGCTGTGTACGGCTGGTTCCTCTGAACTGCCCTATTTTGCGCTTTTCTTCCATTACTGCTGCTACTTCTTCAGGTGTTGGCTTGTATCCCAGCCCAAAAGGTGGTATGCATTCTTTGATGTCGTCTTGTACTAGGTTGATTCTGCCTTACTGGATTTTGCCCAGCCCCAGTCCTGACATGTAGCCTATATTGGGGATCATGCAATAAGGGACTATCTCTCTAGGTTTCACAGCTTTCTTGTTACTGATGCCGATTTCTCCTACATGTTGGATTGTATTCACCCTTGCCTGAGGGATTACTTTAAATCCGCTCAAAAAGATGCCAGTGTCATCATGCTCAATTTTAAGAATAAGACCATCCCCTTTCTCTTTTGTTTCCATGAGCTTGTCTGCCAAAATAATGACTATATGATCCTCGTGGATGAACTTTGCACATTGATGGAGTGATGAAGCTAACCCTTTCACGCCATGAATCCATGGATAGCCTAACAGTAGATTGAAAGTAGAAGGGATATCCAATACTTAGAACTCGACGAGCATTTCCAATGGGCCAATAGTTAGCATAAGCGTTACCACCCCGAGCACACATCGGCTGGTGTTATCATAGGCTCGCACTTATTGCGATGATGGAGCTAGGTCGAAAATCTTCGTTCCCAGCTTGTAATATTCAGCGCATCAACATGGTCGATATCTCCCTTTGGTAAATCAAGGTCAGTAAACATGAGAACGTTCACAAAATGGATGTTTCCAATCATCTGAGTCAGCTCGTGGGGTGAGGTCCCGATAGGAATGATAGCCTGACTCAATGACTTGCAAGGCTATCACGGTGGGTTTTGGAGGAACAGAGAAGACCCCAAATGGAAATATTGGCTTGAGTCTTCTTCATCTGAGTGAGAAGAGCGTCTTCAATGTCTTAAGCCCTAGTATCCTTAGTGCTGGTATTAATTTTTTTATCTTTCCCTGACGGACCACCCATATCTTGAGCAGCTTGGTATGCCCGACCAAATCAAGTGAGATGAGAGACATCGCCTCCTATCCATGAGGCCTTTTTGATGTTGTTAACTTCTGCTTGGGAAGTACCCTGGGTACTGGACAAAATGTTGCTCCAAGAAAGCATGTTGCATTCGAAATTCTCCTTTTTTAAAGACAAAGGTATTAAGAGGTATGATAATAGAGCATTGCTGACTTAGAACTCGACGAGGGAATTCACCTCTTCTGTTTCAAACTAGATGACATTGACATGGTTAGCTGGCAGAGGATTGTTCACCACATTAGGCATGGGGTGTGGTTTCTCAATGATTTTGTCATCGATCAGGTTTTGGATCGCTCGCTAGAGCAAGAAGCATTTGTCCGTGAGATGCCCACTAGACTGATGATATTTACAATACTTCGCATGGTCCTATGTGGCAGGCAATGGATTAGGAGGTCTATAACCTTCGATAGGTTTGAGGACTCCTTGTGCTTTCAGCCCCCGAAAAATCAGTGACATGGGAGCGTGCAATTCATCAAAATACCTATCGTTTTTGTGGAAGTTATTTCTTGCACCTCTGTTATTGTTGTTTCCCAATGCATTTACAAACCCATCAGGTGAATAACTGAAAGGCATATTTCCATAATTCTGAGCAGATGGTACAACTGACAAAGCCATAGTTGGAACATTCCCTAACATATTTATAACAAGCGCAGATGTTGTTGCTACCTTTCCTTTGGAGTATCGAAATGAGCTTGAAGGGGGATCAACCTTGATCTATCTAGTATGAATCTCCGTGTCAATGCAAAATCCGACATCTAAGATTGCAGAGAAGTCAGCGTAAGAAAGGTAACACATACGATCCAGATAAATCGGCTGAAGGTTTCTCAAAAAGATCCTGACTTGTTCAGCTGGGTCAAGCCTGTCCAGGGTTTGGGCAATCTTCTTTCTCCACCTTTCGACATACTCAGAAAATGTTTCCTTTTCCCTTTGGCTGCATGAATCAAGATCTCTCGTGTGCTTTTCCCAATTACTGTTATCCTTGTACCTCTTCTGAAACTCATCCGCGAGTTTATCCCAGGTAGCAATCACAGTATTGTCCACAGACATCAACCATTGCTTGGCAGCCCCAATTAAAGTTAAGTGAAAATTAGAGGCCATTGCTTCGAAACTTGCTCCTCTCTGCTGCATAGTATGGGCGTAAGACTAAGATGGGCAATAGGGCATCCTGTCCCATCGAATTTTTTGATATCATAGCAGCGGGGCTGCAGTATCATTGCTCGGGCGATGAATTCACCTTTGTTCAAAACTTTCAGAACCATGTCTTTCAATTTTTTGATTTTACCTTCATTTGCAAGTTCAGTATCATTGGTATCAACCATAGCTGTGCAGGGGAGCTGTCCTACTGGTGTAACTGGGTAAGGTAGTGCATAGCCAGCAAATGGATATATTGGTTTGGCTGAAGGATGAGGGTTGTAACTGTTTGGGTTTAGGTGTGGACTATCCTTGGATTGGTCATGTAGAATGAGAATGCATTTGGATTAGGGAAAGGAATGTTGGTAGGCAGAGATGTGATGCGAGTTGTAGGAGGTGTAGTAGTGTTTGAGATTAGGATTGTGGTAGTCTGAGACTGGTGATGGATGTTTGGATCGACATTTGGCTGAGGAGGAAATATGTTAGTGTAAGATGGGTAAGTGTTTGGATATGGGGGATATGGATATAGAGAGTAGGTATGCGGATATGTGGAATAGGTGTTTGGATTGGGCAGACTTGTATTCACGCTTGAAGGTGATGGGTCAACAGTTCCTGTCGAAATGGGTAAAGTCCTGTTATCAGCCCCTTGACCTTGGATAAGGGCTGAAAATCTATCGATCATGGCTTCCATGTTTTGGTCCATCCCTTGTTGCATTGCTGGGGTCGGAGTGTATCCTGGAGTCCCTGTGTCATGTCCCACAGAAGTGCTATCTTCCTGATCGGCCATCTAATTCCAATGCAGACTTTCTGTGCTTGATGCTGAACCCAGACTTGATACTCTTGTCAACCTCCCAATGCTAGTCCTTCTCCAATTCAAGGCCAAGTTTCTGAAAGGTTGGGATATGGGTAGGAGTTAGGTTTTGGAAGTGTTTTTAGGTACAACACAATTTTATTGTTCCTCTTTTCCTTTTGATTCGACTTACCCTAAGATGGTTGGACAAGCGACAATGTTTTGTTTTGAGTTGTGAACCGTTCCTGTAACAGTGGATTCTCTTGCCAGAATATAGGCCCTTCGTATTCCACCTGTATTTCGATTTCCCAAGATTGGACAGATCTCAGGCGAAGGGACTATATCCTCTTTAGGATCCACCATCCGAATTGTCTAGGCATATGTCATTGACTTCTTTGTTAATCCTATGCATGAGGATTTTGCTTGACGACCTTTTGATCATGATGATTCTCTTTAGGGAGAGTATGACTCTTTTTTTATTTTCTTGAGTGTTTATTTCTCAGCATCTCTTTTTTTTTTTTTTTCTGTGATCAAACAGACTCTTTTGTCGGTCGATGACTCTTTTTTCTGATTTGATTTGATTTTTTTTTATTTTTGCACAATATTGACAGAGCATATTTGTGATAATAAGAACCAACCGATCTTTTGAAGTGTCCTAGAAATCTACATGAATTACCCGTGGCTATGCAGGGCTAGGATGACTTACTTCCCGGGGGACGATTAGTAATCGCGTGGAAAGGGATAGTGTCGGCTGAAGGAATGCTGGGCGCATGACTTACCCAATTTCATTTCAACGTGGTTATACCAGGGTTTAAAGCTTGGCAAGAATTCAGAATAAATAAGTACACGTGTGTGCGTAGCATCTAAGAGACTCTTTTTACATTTATGGAATGAAAGTGAGATAGATATGCACAGAATAAGAAGGAAATATGTCTATTTTTTTTTTTATTCATGTGATGTTGGTTGTGTTTTGTTAGCAGTTAAAATTAATAGGAAAGGAAACACATCCACAGATCGAGGGTTTAAAGCCTCGAGGAAAGAGAAGAAAAGAAATAAGAAAATAAAAAAAATTGAAATTCTATCCTATTTCTAATTATTACATTTGTATCCTATTTCTCAAAATAAAAAAAAAACATAAATGAATGTACAAATGAATAATGGGCGTTGGTGCCCGAATAAATGTACAAATAAAGAATAAATGAATTTGTACCTGCAGGGATGAGTATGGACAGAGTAGTATATACTACACAAATAACATAATTTAGTCATGTTATAGAAATCAAACAAATTCGCGATATTTAAATATGTGAGCATGCAATCATGTATAAAAAATGAGTCTGGCTCTCTTTTTTATTTATTTAAAAACAAATGTCCCCAGTAGAGTCGCTACTGTGAGCGCCCCCGATCCGACTGGATTGCTTCGACTTCGGGCTTTTTTCGCTCTTGTGGTTTTCCTCTGTTGATTTTTGTGTTGTTTGATAAATGTTAAAACACATTTATTTTGACAACAGAGTCGTCACTCTCGTTTATAAAGTAAACGTTTAGATTATGGGTTCGGGGGCTAAGTTACGATTTGGGAAGGCTTTATGCACCCATCTCGCCCTTTCGGTCTCTACATATTTGCATGCTCGTATTTAAATATCGCAAGTTTGTTATTTTATGTGACATAGTATTAACTTTACATGTATTTACATATATTAAAATGTATTGAAATAATTACATTCTTAAAATATACTTTACATATTAAATGTACCAATGAACGGAAGGGGTTACCTTCTGTTATTTTACAGAAAATGGACCAAGTTCTAGGTCGTTGTTATATTGGATCAAGCTGGTTCGTAGCCTGACCGTTGTGCTTCCACTTCTACCGATCGAGGAAATGAAGACTTACATTTTTGTGTGTGTGAGAGAGAGTCAATACTCTTTTCTTTTTTCTTTATCTCTTTTATTCCTCTAAAGAGGCTTGATAGAGAGAGTTGTGTGTGTGTGTGTGTGATCTCTTGGGAGAGAGTTCAGTCTCTTGTGTTTTGAGGGAGAGAGTTTTCTTTTTCTTCTTCTTCTCTTCTTTTTTTCTTGTTCTTTTTCTTGTCTCTTGTTCTTGTGTTGAGGGAGAGTTGAGAGCTATTTATAGGAGCTGAGGGTGAGATATTTGACGATACTCTATGCCTCAAGTTTGCACGAAGCTTCGTTTGTGCCTTCAAAGTCTTCAGCAACTGGTGACTTAACTTGTAAGGCAATGCAGTGTTTGGGGCGCGGCGCACCTGGCATAGTGCCCGCGCACCAAACCATGTCTGGGTGTATCAGCACACTCAGCAAGGCTTCAACGCACCAAACTTATTTTTTGTCTTTTCCAGGATTTGTGTCTTGCACTTTGGCCCTTCTAAACTGTGTATCTTCTGTTTGGACCCTTGATGTTGATCTAACTGAAGTTGTTGATGTTTGTTGGACGTCATTAGTCCTGTTGAATAGGTTGTTTCCTGAAATAATCATAGAAACAAGTGTTAGTTTATTTATAAATAAACAATTATTTATAGGACAATTCGTATAATTTAGGTGCACGAATTCTGGGTGTCTACAGATGGTCTCTCTGAGTTAACAGACTACTTCTGCATAAGAAACAAAATTTGTCACATCATCAGATCTTGTTAGTAACATGCTGGTAAGTCTCCAAGAGCTTTGAGAATTTCAAGTCTAATTAGACAATGAACACATTGGATGTGTCAAACATACTTATACGAAGTCTCCATATTCTTAGCAGCTAGGAGTCAAGCTATATTACTCAAACTTCGTTACTGTCACAAAATTCCCAACTCCCAATCTGAAAATACTTGGGAATCACGAGATGAGCAAAAGAAAAATAAAGAAAAAAGATATCAGTTTCCTGCAATTTCTTCGGGCACCATTCTCTCATAAAGGAATGCACTTTCTACAGCTTGCAATATGAGTGGACGGATATGAAGAATGTTGACAAAATCTAGGACAGTTGAAGCACCGTGACCAAGACAGAGAATGCTAATCTACTCCCTTGAGATGAAGAATGCTACTTTGCTCCCTTGAGATGAAGAATGATACTCTACTTCCCTGAGATGAAGAATGCTACTCTACTCCCCTGAGATGAGAGAATTGCATGAGATGGAACCACAGGAACTAACACCACCATACTTCCCATTACTTCTAACCAAAGCCTTCTTTATTTTGGTCTTCTTTCATTTCTAGAATCAACTAGCATCCACAAATGAAGATTTTGTCCTTGTCAAGACATGGTTACCACCCATCATGATTCTAGACACGCTGTCAAGGAACCACTAACTGAAGTCTTCCAGTCGTGTTTCTTGTTCTCAACTGCGTAAAATCTAAGTGAAATTCTCCTTGGACCACATCAAATTCTTAGTTTACCTAAAGTCTTGCATAGAATAGAATGGCTTTCTTTTAACAAAAAAGGGGGGGCTTTCTTTCATAAGCCACATGATACCATGTATATAAACTCCTGCACTGTCTAGTCAACAAGGAATATCTTGAAATCATAGTGTCCATGGAAATATCCAGCTTCTAACTTGGAAGCTCCACTAAAGTAAGTCAAATCTTCTTGTACTTAATGGTTCACTGAAGTTGGAGGATCATGCTTACAGGATTGGTGACAAGAGACGCAAGCCCACTTATGTTTTCTCCTTCATCATTATTCATTATCTAAGAAAATACACATATGTTGTCTCTTTATCTTTAGAAGTGTAGATGAGCTAAGTAGTGGACTGCTCGGTTCGGTTGGGTTCAACTGGTGCTCACATTTGGCTCCACCTGAGAGAAAATTAGAGCTCAAACGCAGGCTCGCTTAAATATTTATTATCTTTCTCATATTTTGGCTTGGCTCAACTTGAATAAGATCTCAAGCTTGCAAGCTCGAGTTTGGTTCGAAATATAAAAAGTAAGGAAGGAATCCACCAAAGACTAAAATAGGACCACTAGCATAGACCTAACAACTTCAGACCAAAATTGCACTTATACAGCAACAATAATGAAAATTGGTTCTTAAATTTCAATCATGCACTTCAAACCAAAATTGCACTTATGTCCAGTTATGATACAGGAAAGAAACTAATGACTGAATTGCAGAATTCCATAAAATGGGAAACGAATTGACCATATATCTATACCAAATATAGGTTTACACCCATAAGACCTAACTACTCTGTAAATTGACGTGAGAGATTTCGTATTTCACAAATTCCAATTTACACACATAAGACATCAGAAACTCAAGGATTGATTATGTTGTATCTAAAGATTGTTAAGTAAAGAGCACTACCAGCAATTGGCTAATAGATTAACTGTGATAAACTTTTGAGAAGAATGTTTGGCGCCTAAAAAGATAGCCCTTGTAATAGGCATGCTACCTCCATACACAAGTAGACAACAATTTATACATGAGATAAACATTCAAGAATATTGATAAATCGTAGCCTCGATAGAGAACTCCCTAGTCAGATAAAATTTAGAGTGATGTAGATTACTTTTAACAACTCTAGGGATTTCGAATACCATATCCGGCGAACTCTAAGAGAAATTAAGACTCTAATCACCCAAATTAGGGCAATCAAGTCCATTAGAATGTATGTAATCAGATAACTACAATACTGTGATGGTAAAAATCCATCAACCACTTAAACGAGAGCAGTATTGAAGATTCAATTCAAGGCCTACAACAGATTATAGTATTACGTACCTGCGAGAATAGAAGAACGAAGAACGAACGAGGAGTTATTGAAGCTTCAATTCAAGGCAAACGACCTCTAGAAAGCAATGAGAGCAATGGGTATAGAGAAAGGGATGGGCAAGAGAAATTTGGGAGAAGAATAGACCGTAATTCCTTGATTTTTGCGGGAACAAATTTCTGGAAAAAAGACCTGTCGAGGAGAGTTTTCGTGAAATTGGCGGCAACATGAGAAAATATTGTTTTCGTGAAATTTTTGGAAATTGTTCATGCGCTGCTCTTTTCGCGAAATGCCTCAGTACAATAATTAATTAAATAACAATTATTAAAGCTCTAATAGACTATAGTATGATAAAATAATTTAATATTATGTAAAATGACCCTTATAAAAGCCCTAATGCATTTAATGAGGTTTTTATTAAAAAGTCCTATTTTGTAAAGTGACCCATATGAAAGCCTAATAGTTAATTTTATGGGGCCTTTCATAAAAAAAAGCCTTTTCATAAGGGTCACAATATCTCTTTTTTTTTAGCGACATAAGGTTTTTAACTCTTCTCATCTAATTTAATTTATTAATAATAGTTCATAATTTATGATTGTAGTATTAATTTTTACAATCATTGATGATGAAATAGAAAAGTGAGTGATTAATCTGCTTGGAACTATATAGGAGAATAAAATAGTAATTATTTTAAATAAGTAATTACACCTACTTTTTCGAATTGCTTCGACGCTTAAACTATTTTTATTTGAACTAGTTTTATTATAACTTTAGTTTTTTTGTTTTAATTTAATAAATTTTTCTTGCTTTATTAATGTTGGATAATTTAAATTTTTACCAAAATTACAAAAGAATGAAGAACTTGCTATTTTGTAAGCGGCAATAACGTTAATGTCTAATTTTTATCATAAAGTCATTAACAAATATTTATTTATATTTGTGTAATGTTGTCAATATATTGCCTTAATTTTATATTTGCATTCCAAATTATTTGTTTTTCAGCAAATAATATACTAATAAAAATTTGTACTAATCACATTTTTATGTCATCAAACACTTTTAGGAATATCTTTTTATCTATTTTTGTAAAATCTCACTATTAGTAATCAATCCATAAAAATTTAGGAGTGATAATAATTGAAATGATATAATTGCATAAACCAACACTACACAATTATAAATATAAATTACAGAGAAAAATGATATAATAAAATACGATACAAAAATAAAAAATTATAAATTTAATTAAAATAATATTTATTATTATATTTATAATCAAATATGATAAATAATACGAAAATATTGTAGTGCGAAACGAACGCATTGAACGAATTACCACCCCTCGTACGACACGAACGCGATACATGATCAATTATCACCCCGCGATGAAATTGATTTCATTATTTTCGTGTATCAGACTTTACTGACATTTCCTAACGACCACCATAAACAAAGAAGTGTTGCTACTTCGCTTCGCTACCTTCCTGTCTCTCTCCGGTTCCACTTCCACCGGAGTGTTTTCCTTGACGATAGAATAGAATGGACGCATTGGGTGGAGGCCACGGTGGAATTTGGGGAATGCGGCCATTTCATCATTCTCACCGAGGAGGAAATAAAAGGCGAGGATCATCAGCCAAACCCTCGGAGGCTATCGGAGGAGGCGGTTACAGGTTTCCCATCAAGCAAGCAGCCACCGCCGCTTCTCTCGCTCTCGCCGGAGATACCCTAGCTCAACTTCGAGAGCGTTGGGTCAATTCCAAATCCCTCAACAACCAACTCAAAGACCCAACCCCTCCTCCTCCTGATTCTCATAACAATCTTCCCCAGGTTAGTCACTAATCACACATACCTGTATACATACATACATACTTTATCTGTGGCTTTTGTTGTACCCTGTGCTCTGTTATTTGTACCTTACTCAGCTAGAACTCAATGTTTTCAAGCAAATATGTTGCGTGCTGATTGTATGGCTTGTTGTACCCTCTGCTTTGCGGCTTGTACCTTTTTCCGTGAGGACTCAATATTTTAAATCAAATGTGCGTGGTTTTAGTGTGGCTTGTTGTACTCTGTGTTCTGTTATATGTACTTTACTCAGCAAGAACTCCATGTTTTGATGCAATTTACGTGTGTGCGTTAGAGTGAATTGTTGTACCCTGTGCTTTGTTACTTGTACTTTATTCAGCTGAGAACTCAATGATTTGAAGCTAAGTTTTGAAGAGATCCCATCATATTACATATATGCTTTAGCTTTATGTAATGCATAGACGCTCCTAGTTATCCCTTAATGGAGAGTAAGGAAGAGCTCGCTTCTTCTTTGCTAAGTTATAATGAAAACAAGGCGCCGTAATTGATCTTTTACAGTTATTTTGCACTTGGTGTATGATACCATATCTTACTAATATTTGTGCTACACCCTCACCCCCATCGGGCTGATTAAGTACACTCTCACGTTTTAACATAAATAATAGAAAATGAAAATGCTATCATGATTAGGCCTTAAGGAGCTTAATGACTTCCCTTATTGCTCATATCAGGGATCTGCACTTCCTTTCGTTACGTAAAGCCTGGCTAAACTTGTTTGAATAAACTCCCTACTAGGCATAATAATATTGCTTGGCACAAAGGCAGTTCATGATGAAAGGACCCTTAAGCAATTAAAAGGATCTTTATAGATCTTGCCTTTCATTTGACAATGCTTCTTGATTTCTGCATATTTGGTTGTGGTTGAGGACTGAAGGTAATTTAGACTTTGTCACAACCAGGTCAGGCATGATCATAATTGTCAAAGATGTACAATTTGATTCAATTCAGGGGTCTGCCAGTTTTAATGACACATGTGCATCTGCTGGTGCCCTGAATCATAAGTGAATCAGTGAATTGGTTCTTAATCGATAAGAATTGGTGCCCAATCGGTTGAACGCATTTCAGTCAACTTATTGAACTTGAGAAAAACCGTTTTTAATTAATTGGTTCCTTTTTTCAAGGAAAAGATTGTGAAAGTACTTCAAAAGATTATTTGTCACATCCAGGTCAGGCATGATCATATCTATCAAAATTAAAAAATTGATTCGTAAGGTTGCAAATTGGAATTGTAGATGTGAATTGGCAGGTGCACCAAGTCAGAAATGAATTGCTGAATCAGTTCTGAATGAATATTTATTGGCCCCAAAACATGTAAATGAATCCGTCAACTTCCAACTAGCTTGACAAAGTATCCATATTTAATTTAGTACTTATGTTTTCTCAATTTTAAAAGGTCACCAAAGTACTTTAAGGGGCTCTCTTGGTTTAAATATAACGAAGCCCACTTTCATTCTGTTTTTATTTTTAAAATTTTTACTAATTTATTTGAGTCTTCAAATTACACGGTCACCATTCACATTACTAGAGAGTGTGTGTCCTAGTATTAGAAACATTATGTATCCAGAAGTAACGATCATTACTAGTAATCTAGGAAGCACGTCAGTATTGGGAAGGCTGCATGTCAGGTTCGGCCCTATGTTACAAGGACTTGGTATGACTGTGGGGTATGTGTAGATGTGCAGGTGTCAACTTGCCAAAATCTTTTTGCTGCTTTTGTACATTCTGATCTTGATCTAATAAATTGTTCTTTAGAAAAAAAAAAAAAAAGGTCATTCATATATTTCTTAAACTGTAATATTTTTCAAACAGGATTGAAGGAGTGTCATTTTTGTAGTTTCAAGTTTGACTTCTTTGACTTGCGACAAGAAGATTTAATTTGTATTTAAGTAAGCGTACTATTAGCACTACTTAACTTGGCCTTTCTTCGAAAAATATTTGTATATTGTTAATTTGTTCCTCCTTTATGACTATTTTTGGGAAAAAAGATTTCCCCCCTTTGAAGAAAAGTTTGGCTTCTTTGCTCAGGGTTTCAGCCATAGGTGAAGTGGGCTGTGCGGTGCCTTACTGCTGCAGCCGATAAATACAATAAAACACATGTATAGAAATAAGAAAACAAACTAAAAATATATATGAATTTATTCAAATAACAAGCAGCAATAGCAAGGAAAAGAGAAGGCCGTTGATGGCTGTTCTCTGTGAGATAAATCTCAAAGCAATAACTCCAAAACTGAACCTAAAACCCTAATCCCGTTACTCTTATAAACGCTACATAACCTAGTCCCAACTTCCTAAAATACCCTCTAACTTATGCAAGTAAAAATTTCCAAATCAACCCCTAAACAGCTAGTTGCTACATAAAGACCTAACAACAAAAAATCCTAACTTTAATGACTCATAAACTACAAACTAAATACAAGTTAATTGCTGGAGCTCCTATATTAAATATTTTTGCTGCATCACTTGCTTAGCTTGTTTATGTGATTGTCAATGGTGAGCTCAAATCCTTGTTTATGGGCGCTCGAAGGCTTGAGGATGACCTCTTATATATCACTCATTCTTTTCACCCTTGTTTGTTGATGTGTTGAGTAGGATGTTTACTTGGGCTATTGAGATGGCTTTGTTTGATGGGTATCCTGTTTGTAGAGGGGATCTTAGGAACCTTCAGTAAGCTTATGACCCTATCGTCTTCATGTGTGATATATAATGTTAGGGGTTTGCGTAGAATTATGACTATGCTTCAAGATTTTGAGCGTATCTCATCTCTCAAAATCAATGTCTAATCTAGTCTTTCCAGAGCTAGTGTTAGTCGAGATCACTTTCTTGAGCTGCTTCTTTGTAGTAGAGTGCAGAATTTTCCATATTTGTATCTTCAAGTGCCTTGTCCGAGCAACCGGAGATTGGTTTCTTCTTGGGATTTTGTGGATACGCTAGCTAGGTGTCCTGATTGATGGAATTGCTTTTTTTATTAAGGTGGGAAGATTAGATTTGTTCATTTTTTCAAGGTTTCCTGCATACTTCCTGGCTTGTTTAAGATCCTGATCAAGGTGGCCTCTAATTTGTTAAAGATGTTTAGAGTGGTAGCCGAACTGGCGAATTCCGCTGCCACATTGCAATATTCGCTCATTATACAGGAGCAGCTCTAGCTGAATATTTTATTTACCGTCAACGATTTCTTTTGATATGGGGTGGGTAGGGGTGTTTGTGATCATCTAGGAGTGTAATTTAAACCGCCAAACCAGCCAACCTAATTGAATCGAACTGAATTGGCAGGCTTGGTTCGATTTGGGGATTAAGCAGTTTAGTCGCGATCCCAGAATTTGCAAAATTTGGTTTCGGTTCGATTTACCATTCAATGTGCCAAACGGTGGTTAACTGAACTGTGTAGTGAATGTGTACAAATGTTTAGATTCTAACCCTTCATCAATTTTAAAAACAAATCCTTGTTGTCCATACCTAAAGTCTTATACACTTTACCCTTCTTCTTTCTCTGTCATCTGTCTTTTCCTCTTACCTCTCATTTCTCTCTCTCTCTCTCTCTCTCTCTCAGAAATCATCACCCATCATCCCTTTCCCCATGGCCTAGCCTTTTTCCGGTGAATTTAATAACGACGTGAGATTGGATCTGTACTATATCATTCATAAAGCTCCCTCTAGATCAAGATCACCTTGTTCTGTGAACTCAAACATCTTCATCCCCATTCAAGAGACCTTGACTTGCTGAGATGGAAGATCCCTAAGAAGATTTTTGATAGAAAGGTTTGTGATATTCTAGATCGCTTCAATTTAATGTTCTGCCGCCTAGATTCACAATGGTCAAAACTGGAAATCTATGTAATTATTTGTGTTATTAAGGTTACTCCTTCCATCCCAAAGTGAGTTTCCATTTTTTGTTTTTCACTAAAATTAAGGATGTTGACTTTTAGACCATTTTAGTAGAAAATATACATTAATTCCCTTAATGTCTGTGCTATAGCATTGTAAGTGAACACTAAGAGATGATAGTAAATTTATACTCCCTCCGTCCCGGATAAATATTCCTAGTGGATAAAACATAGGAATTAAGAAACATAATTAATGATGTCTGTAATGTGTTCGACCATAATACCCATGAACATTAATTGAGTTCAACTATTATAAATAATTGAATTTTTTGGGATGTGTTATATTAAATGAAGCTTTAAGGGTATATTAGGAAAAATGATAGAGAATAGGTAGATCAAAAGTCTTTAAGAACATTAGTTGGGACATCTCAGAATAGAAAATAGGAACATTTATCCGGGACGGAGGGAGTACAAAATAGACACTCATTTCGGGACGGAGGGAGTACTTTTTCTAATGCATGCACGTATCCTTTCAACTTTTCCTGTTCTGTTGGTTGAATTTTTGAAGTTATCAGATCAATATCTGAATGAATATGATGTGCTTTTTCAACATGTTCTTGCCTATTTGATTTGTTTCTGGTTTTGTGTTAATTTGATTTAAGCTTTACTTGTCTGCTTCTGAAACATTTTAGAAATTTGAGGATTCAAACCAGGAACCGAACTGAATTGCATTACCTCGGTTCAGTTCAGTTCGGTTTATTACATGCGGTTCAGTTCTGTTCCGATTTTTTGGAACCAATCAAGGGTGGTTCAGCTCATTAGCATCAAACCAAACCGAGCCAAACCGATATAACACTGACCGGTGTGTTGCAGAGGGTCTGGAAAGACCTAATTTCAATTTGAACCTGTTCAGCTCTTCGTCTTCGGACTCATTAGGTAAGGGTTTGAACCCACCTAGCAAGGGCAGCAACAGTGAGACCAGAAAATGAACAGTCTAAATATTACAATCATCATTAACTAGATGGCGCCATTCAATATGGGCATTTACATGCTAGAGCAACAGAGTTGTGGTGATTGGCAGGGTGGGGGGGAGTGGTGATTGTGAGAGATGAGAGAAGAGGATGGTTAGGAGCTAGGGCAGATGATCTCGCTAAGATGAATGGCTTAGATTTAATTTAGAAACAGCCAAGGACATCACAATGTAATTGTACTACTACTTTTAAAGGTTGCTCTATAGGGTGACTATTGACTGCAGTTTGGCATGATATGTTTTCCCATGAACAGAAGCCGATCAGTTTTCAAACTACCAAACCATGATTGAACCACTCACGTAGAAAAAACCGAGCCAAACTTGTCAGTTTGTTTTGATTCAGTTTGACTTAGCAGATAAGCGGTTTGAACTTGCACCAAAATTATGTTGCTGCTCATATGATTTAATTTTGATAACTAAAAATTAATACCAGCCGAATTGGTTCAAGATCATTGCATTTAAAGTAAAGGAAGTTAAAATTTGATTATGAAATGAATTGTGGTGAATTGTGGATCAGAAGAGCTCATTTTGATCAAAGACCACCAGATAGTTGAGGCTGACTATAATAATTATATGATTTTGGCATAGTCGAGTGTATCTGAAATGCAAATGTTAAGATGGTTAGGTTGAGTCCTGATGTGTATCCTTTGCATGGAGGCTAGTGAGACGCGTCAGCACCTTTTCCTTCATTGTAACATGGCTTGGTGTTTGTAGAACAGACTCTTTGCAATGCTTGGTGAGTCTTGGGTTGGTCCTCGAAATGTGGAAGATCTACTGGTTCAAAATTTGGGGGGTTGGGAAAGGGAAAGAGAATAAGGTGTTGTGGAATTGTGGCATCTTCGCAATACTTTGGTGCATCTGGACATACAAAAAGATTAACATTTAATCTGCTTTGGGAACGAGTTTAGCGTCTCTTTGGGGGGTTGGGAAAGGGAAAGGGAAAGAGAATAAGGTGTTGTGGAATTGTGTCTTTGCAATACTTTGGTGCATCTGGACATAAAAATTTCCAGGATTTTTGATAGCAAAAGATTAACATTTAATCTGCTCTGGGAACGAGTTATTTTAGCCTCTCTTTGGGCTTAGGCATTACGGATGTTTAAGAGTTCGCCTTTGACTGTTCTAGGGATTGGCGGGCAGCTCTTGGTGTGTTAAGCTAGTCTTTTTGTTTTGTTGGAGTTGTAATCTGATGTGATGGTGGATATCTTATCCAATCTTTTCTCCTTCATCTTCTAATGAAAGCTTCTTTTTCTATCAAAAAAAAAAAAGAAAAAGAAAAAAAGATGGATAGGTGGTAAAACTAGGAAAGATAGAATTCGTAATGAACAAATTTGTGAGATAAATAAAAGTCGCCCTAATAGCACATAAAATAAGAGAAAATCACTTAAGATGTTTTGGACACATACAACATAGACCGCTTAGTGCACCCATTAGGAAGTATGATTGTATTAACATCAATCAAACCAAAAGTATGGGAGGGGAACACCAAAACTAACACAGACATCTGTAGTGAAGAAAGATATAGTTGAGTGTGGTGTGTGATGACCTTTGGACCAAATTGGGATTTGGGGAAAGGATTCATGTGGCCGGCCTCAAGTGATTGGGGACTAAGGCTGAGTTGAGTTGAGTTAAGTAGTATCATAGTCAACAAAAAAATTTGATATATTGGAAAAGATATTGCAAACACCTCCTGAGCATGGCTACCATTGTTGAATGTGTTTATTATGTATTCAGGTTGACTGTGCTGCTCCAAAAGAATAAGATTTTCCTGGATAGATCTGAGATTCATTTTGTTCGATTACCCAAACTGATGGTAGATAATACTTACTGATGGACGATATGGGCAGATAACATATAGGCATTGTGTTCAGCATGCCAATGTAAATCATCTACTGGTCACTTTGTGAAAAGGAAATAAGAATCCTAATAGGAAACAAAGAAAAGTTGGAGATATGGGGGTAGCAAGGTTGCTCAGCTTTTGTGGCAGTGTGCTATCTTTAGTACGTTGTGGTGCATTTGGACTGAGAGGAGTTCTTGCATCTTTTTGAGATAAGGCTTTGTCCTTTTCTTTGTTGAAGGATGAAATTATTATTATTATTTTTTTGATAAGTAAGATAATATATACCAAAAAGCATCAAAACAGGTGACACGTCCTATGTATTCAGGAAGTATACAATCAGACCAAATAAGATTAAGACTATTGACAAGATCAACAAAAGAATGATTGGAAGAACCAGGGCTGTCCACAGACTCAAAACACCAAGAGGACAGCGTGCGAATAAGACTAGTTGAAGGATGGAATTTCTTATCATGCTTCTCTTTGGGCGTCAGCATTAGGAGCTTTTAGAGGAGTGCTTGTGGCTGCTATCGCGAGAGATTGGAGGGTAGTTTTGCATTAGCCTCTCTTTTAGTGTATTTCTCTTTTTTTCCATGTTTTTTTTGTCTCGGCGGATGGCATGTTCACTGTTTTTGTATATTCTGTTCTTGATCTAATAAATTCTTCTTTAATCCAAAAGAAAATAAAAAGAAGAAACATTGTAGGTGCAATTTGGGACACAAGAAGCAGCAAAATCATAAATACAAAACAGCTGTGCAGGCAAAGAGTAGTTTCATTGGTTTTGAAAGTTGGCCTGGTATAACTATGTGAGGTGAGGCATCAATGAGAAGAAAGAAACAGGTTAAGTACAACCAGATGACATGATTTAGTTAAAGCAAAGTTGATAGATTAGGATGTCACCATAGGACTTGGTGTTCTAACTCAACTATTTACGACAAGGGTTTTCTTAAACCAGATGACATGATTTAGTTAAAGCAAAGTTGATAGATTAGGATGTCACCATAGGACTTGGTGTTCTAACTCAACTATTTACGACAAGGGTTTTCTTAGGGATGTCATGTGCTTGCTTGTGTGTTGATACGCACCTCGGATCTCATCATGTGTACTTGTGCTATTTTTGAAGTCATGCCTTTGTCGGTCATGAAGAGTGTCTATGGCAGTTGCTTGTGTCATTAGCATCTGAAATTGTTGAATTTTACTACCCAATGCTGAAGGTGTTTGGGACATTTCAGCAATAATGTTGATTAGAATTGACTGAGGGTGGTTCCTTGGTTGTGCAACTCTAATTATCACTCTTGTTTGAACTTTGTCGCCTGTATCAGTTGTTTTAAGGGTCTTGTACATCAGTAAACTCTCTGTGTTCTTAAAGTTTGTTCATCTTACTTGTGCAATAAGTATGCATGTGACACTGGAGATCTCGTAGGAAAATATGTCAGTAGACTTGATATAAGCAATTTCCGATTATCCTTTTCTTGCAACTTGTTTTCTTGAGTTCTTGGTATTCTTCATTCCTGCTCTCTACCGTGTCTTGGCAATTTGTGAATCTCTTTGCTTATAAAATTTTCTGAATAAATACTCTTTCAGGATGTCTTGAAGACTCTCGTTCCTGACCATAATTGGCTTCGAGCCCTTCGTATGACTTCATATGGGTTCCTTTTGTATGGCCCTGGTTCTTATGCGTGGTACCAGTTTCTTGATCGTTGCATGCCAAAGCAAACTGTACAAAATGTGTTCACAAAGGTGAAAAACAATTTCTCAGGTTTTTGATTCTTTGTTTTTCCGATGTAAAGGTTAATATTCTTCAATTAATCTCAAGTTCTTCTTGCAGGTTTTATTGAATCAAATTGTTCTTGGTCCATGTGTCATTGCTGTTGTGTTTGCATGGAATAATTTATGGCAAGGGAAGCTTGCAGAGCTTCCAAAAAAGTATCAGAAAGATGCTCTTCCCACATTACTTTTCGGTAAAAAGTTGTGAACGTTTGGCAGTCACTGTCACTACCTTGACAAGGCACTCGATGAATGTTAATTTCCTCTCTTTCACTTCCATACAGGATTTAGGTTCTGGATCCCTGTCAGCATATTGAACTTTTGGTACGATCCTCTCTCTCTCTCTCTCTCTCTCTCTCTCTCTATATATATATATATATATATATATATATATATATATGTGTGTGTGTGTAGATGACTGAATAACTTTCCATTCTGTTTCCTTGTATAGACTTGTTCAACTAGCAGAAAAAAATCATGGAAAGCATAATAATGATGGATCAGATCCTGCAGTGAAACTATTTATCTGTTAAGAACTTGAGCTTTGTACTCACTTGGAAACTAATCAAACACGTGATATTTGCAAAGAAGTGATTTTATGTTTAATGACCTGGATTGCCAAGTTATGCTGTTCTTCCCCTGGTGCAGTAACTATGACTAGATAAATACAAAGCTTATGCCATCCTTGAGATTTTTTTCACCCCATGCTTTTATGGACATTAGTTAATTACCATTTGCATATATTGGTGAAAGTGAAAAGAGGATCTATCTCATTTAGGAGGCTGCTTACAAATTTTTTATTATTTTCTTTTGATAATTATCATGGTTGTTTTAGTCATTTCAGTTCACGTATTGGAAAGCATGTGCATTGACTTGATCTTCTCACGGAAATTTCTTTTCATTTTTTGTGTAGCACGTTTAACTTTCTGTGGAGTAACATCTTAAAGTGACGACTTGTAACTATCTTTTGGATGTCAGTAATAATGTCAATCTCAGTAATCTTCAAGTAGAGATAAAGTAGATACTCACTAACTAGCGGCATTTTTAACTTTAGTAACTTCTGGATGAGCCTTAAATGATGAAATCATAGAATTTCTTTTTGCAAGCTTATGAACAAAGCATCCTTGATGAGTGGCAAAGTGAAAATTGAATTAAATGCATTGATATGAAGCTAAATTCATCAATTCATTCTTCTATAAAAATTGTTGCACGTAATGATTAACTCAAGTGTTGTAAGCCATTGCCAATACTCTTTACATTTTTCGAAATTTTTTCAATTTCTTATTATTTTCCTCTATCTTGTATTTTCAGTAGAACTGAACACTGAACAGAGCCTTAGGGAATTATTTCCCTCTAGATTAGTCAACTATATAATGCATATTTTGGTGATTTTTCCCTTTATGATATATTTTTGAAGACGTCAGGTCTCTATATTCTTTTCACCTAGATCACACAATGTGGGAGCAGGAGCAAAAGTGGGAGTGAGAGTATGAATGTGCCACATTTCAAAATTAGCTTTGAGCGGAAGCGCCTTCGGGGCGTTACATATATATCTACACATACATTCATATACCTATATACATATGTAGGTATATATATATTGTTTATATGTTATAAATTTGAATATGCACCTTATCTAAATAAATTAAAATAGTTAGAATTTTGGATGTTACCAGTTAAGTGAGAAACTAAATTACATGGCTAGGTAGTAGTTATGTTTACATTTTAGGGGTTAAAAGCTAGGTGATAAAAAGGAGTAAATAGTAACTATAAAAATAAAAAGTTATACTAGTACTCTACAATAGTAATTGCCCTGGACATGTGGAAACTTGGTCCAGAAGAGTCAATTGTTTTGAGGAAACTGAAAAGTCCCTGTAATATCCTCCACTGCCAATGCCGACGCAAAGTTGCTCTGCAAACATCTTCGTCCTCCAACCTTCGTCTCTTTGGGCCTAATCTTACAAAACTTAACGCAAAGACCTTGAGGTGCTAGGTTCCAATCCCTATACCAAGGGGCCATACTTACCTATCAAAATAAAAATAAAAAAATCTTACAAAACTTAAGTAGATTAACATTAGAGCTTGCCGAACCCATCAAGACTACAGAGGATAGAGACGATTTGTGATCTCAGAAATCCAATACATGCAATCCAAAATCTGATTTCGCGGATTCATAGAGGATTCACTCTCGATTTGTTGATTCGAGCTTGGAGCGCCAGTTCGTCTGCCCGCCCCTGTGAATTGTGAGACTCAGCTCTTTACTACTTGTTCCATCACTGAATGAACTATTGACCAGAACACGCAAGTCGATTCTTGCTATGAGGATTCAATTTGTGTGAAAGGTGCACAATTAGAAGAAAACTCTTTCAATTGCTTGTGTTTGCATAGGTTCATTTACAATTTCTTTACATTTATGGATTCCATTGTATAATTTGTATCAGTTTCTACTTTTGCTTGCAATCTTTGTGATCTAAATTTTAGAGTACTTGGTTTGGCAAAATTTTATTTTCATAAGGGTGGTCCCACTTCAAGCTCGCGTAGCTTTCATGTCCATGGGCTCTGTATTCTGGAATTTCTGCTTGTCTTCAACTATGAGCAAGTAACTTTTTGCTGCTGCCGGAGTTCTGTCTATCGCCAAGCATTTACTTTTTGGTCATCAGGTATCTTCTTTAAGTAAATCTTTACCTGGTTTTGAGCTTGATATGCTGTCAATAAGAAACTCGACTTGACTAACTCGGTGTTCTCAGGTGAAGGTCAAGGTCAAGACAAAGTATCAGAGGAGAAGCAAGATCCTAGGCTTCCTCTTTTTTTGGTGAAATGCATAGTTTGAAACGTGTGCGTTTAATGAAAAATACTTACAGTTATGATCAACAGCATCCGGGAGGCTTTTCTCCTGTCTGGCGTACATGATTTTGCTTTTGCTCTATTGCTGTTTACTATGCACTGGTGAAATGAAGTGAAATGCCGAGACAATTAGACCATGTACAATGGGTGGGGAGCTTAAGGGGAGCTTCCCACCATTTTCAACCAATTTTATTACAAAAATTCCCTAAAAGCTACTCAATCAAAAATCTCCTTTCAATGATGGCACAAACTCCAATATTTTTACATACCCCACCATCTTTATCTCCATTAATTTAATATATTTATTCTTGTTTATTATTTTGTTTATGCAATTTTAATTTGATATTTGTTAAATTAATATTTTCAAACTCATATTAATTTTTAATAATAATAACTTTCGTATATTTTTATTATTTTTTATTGAAAAATAATTTAATTAGTATTTGTTATTTAATTAAAAAATAATTTAATTAGTATTTGTTATTTAATTGTATAAAAACTCCATAAACTACTACTATTTTCTTAATATTAATTAATTCATTTAAAATTAAAAATACAAATACAAAAATTAAAAGGAAAATTTTGAGAAAAATACAACAATAAAAGCGAAGAAAATGCAACAATAAAATCTAAGATTATTCAATCACCAACATGATGGTTACTAAAAAGTCTCCAAATATTTTCAATCAAATCATGAATTAGGCGATGATGTGTTTTCCTATCTTGAACGAGACACCTTCTTTGGGGATACCTCTCTTGTTTGGGAATACGTTCGTTAAAATATTGTCATGCTAAATTACCATCTTTGATGTCAGTTTGATTATAGTCGGAGACATTTGGTACCCGGCCGTAAGTATCTCGTTCATCTTCAACGATCATATTATGTAATATGATAAAAGCCATCATAATTATTTCCAAAGCAGGTACCTCTCACATAAGTGTTGGGGCTCGTATAATTGCAAATCGTGCTTGCAATATCCTAAATGCACGCTCAACATCCTTTCTTGCTGTCTCTTGATGTTGAGCAAAGAGTTTATGTTTTTCACTTTGCAGCGATCGAATAGATTGGATAAATGTAGCCCATGGAGGGTATATACCATCGGTTAAATAGTAACCCAAATTATACCGATTACCGTTAACCGTAAACGCTACTGCTGAAGCTACGCCATTATAAATATCGTTAAAAACTGGAGATCGATCAAGAACATTTATATTATTACAAGTGCCTGGAGTACCAAAGAATGCATGCCATATCCACAAATCATAGGAATCGACTGCTTTGAGAACAATCATCGCCTTTCCATCCCCTCGGACATGCTGACCTTGCCAAGAGACGGGACAATTCTTCCATTCCCAGTGCATGCAATCAGTACTACCTAACATACCTGGAAATCCGCGTGTCTCCCCAACATGAAGCAAGCGTCGGAGGTCTTCCTCTGTTGGTCTTTTCAAGTACTGGTCTCCAAAAACACTAACCACACATTCAGCAAAATTCTTCACGCATTCAAATGCTGTTGTTTTTCCAATACAGACGTAGTCATCACATGCATCAGCGGACATTCCATAAGCAAGCATTCTTATAGCAGCAGTGTACTTTTGTAGCGGTGATAAACCAGGTCTCCCACATGCTTCATATCTTTGTTGAAAATATGGAGTATGAGCACCAAGAGCTTCCACTACTCGGAGGAAGACATGTCTTCGCATCCGAAATCGCGTGTGAAATTACTGGTCGGTGTATGTTGGATACTCCGCAAAGTAGTCTAAATACAGACGTTGATGTCCATCAACACGATTTCTGTCTATGTATATACGTTGACGAGTGGGTCTTTCTACTTGTTGAGAGGCGAATAGTTCTCTCATGATTTGATGCTTGCGACGTCGACGACCGGAGAGGTCGAACATATATTCTTCTACACTTCTTTGAATTTTCCTATCGATATCGACGTGATCATTAAAATCTTCTTCATTTTCATTATGATTGTAAGAATTGAAACTAGAACTTGAAGACATGTTTGGTTGGTTGGTTGAAACTAAGTCTGAAATGAAGTGTAGGGGATGGTTGATTGAAATGTATACACTACGATATTTATAGGCCAATAGTTACTTGAAGACAATAATGGAAGACAAACACATGTGATCTGAAAAAGATAATAATGGAAGAGTGGAGGGCACAATAATTTACTTTTTCAGATAATTAATAATTCTGTATTGTCATTATCACATCTGAAAGAGTGGGGAATACAATAATTTACTTTTTCAGATGCGTAATAATTCTGTATTGTCACTATCACATGTGAAAAGAGTAGAAAACACAATAATTTACTTTTTCAGATGCATAATAGCAATAATAATAATAATAATAGCAATAATAATAAAAATTAACAAAATAATAACAATAATGACAGTAATACTAATAATTAAATTATACTCCCTTCGTCCCTAAATTATTGTCTGGGTTGACCCGGCACACGGATTAAGAAAATTCGACTTGATTATTAATATTGGAATAGTATTAAAATAGTGTGTTGTTTCCTTTAATGCATAGATGTTGCCCATAATTAAGGTAGGAAGAAAGAGTAAGGGTAAAATAGTAAAAGTGATGTTCTAAAAAGGAAAGTTTCAAACAAGACAATTATTTAGGGATGGAAGAAAAAGGAAAGGAAGACAATAATTTAGGGACGGAGGGAGTAATAGCAATCTTAATAATTATAATATTTAACAAAAAATAATAATATTAGCAATAAATTAAGCTTAAATACCTTAAAATGGCTTAAAAATATGATTTGAAGAGAGAGAATGGAGGAAAATAGGAAGAAACTTTGAAAATTTGTAGAAAATTGCTCGGATGTCCAAATTCAACAAAACATATTTATAGCTAAAAATGTGTAGTTTAATTAAAAAAAAAAACATTTTATTTGACTGAAAATTGGCCGTGAAAAGTAAAGGAAAAAAAATTAAACCAAGCCATATGCTTGCGACACGTGGAAAGGGAGGCTGACAGCTAGCTGCAGACACGTGCTGCCTTTTTTTTAAAAAAAATCAATCCTAACTAAACGGTGCCGTTTTATGTGATTTTTGGGCCAAACGGTGGTATTTTCTTGGACACTGTTGGGAGGATTTGAGGAGCTTATTTGGCTACTCAAACACACTTTTCCCAGTTTGGCTCCCGTGTAGCTACTTTGTTGGAAGAGTAGCTACCGTGTTGCTACTCTTAAAATACTCCTTTGTTTATGCTCTTAGAGTGGTTTTCTCCAGTCTGGCATACCCTTTTTTCTACTGTCTGCCTCATTTTAGTTTGAATTATTTTTGTGAAGAATAATATCTTCTATTCAAATATGAAACATCTTATTTGGGACAAGAACTATAGTTGCCACATTTTACCCTGAGAACTTTGGGTCTCAACTGTGTCATGAGTATTAAGCAGGGAATGTTCGTCTTGGTCAAAAGAGTGATGTACCAAAATATATTTGACTTTGGAATTACTATCGAAAATCCTTGTTGACCAAATGAAAAAGGCTGATACACTAGAAGGCTCATTCGACCTTGAGAGGCTCCTCTCAATTTCCTTAATTTGGGGCACTCGAGGGTGTAGAACTTGCCAATACAATAACGAGCTTCATTCAATTGTTCAAAACAAGTTACGTTAATGGCGTTTCAAAATCAGCAGGTTTTGAAACCTGCTGATTTTGTCATGGCCGTTAAATTGCATTTTTAACCAATTTGGAGCGTGGGTCAAATTAAGAAGTTAAGGGGATTCTTAAGTTAATAGGTTTCAAGTTAACACTTAAGATCGAATAAAGAGAGGGTCCATTATTAGGGATAGGGTTGCTAATGAACTATGTCGAGACTGACGCTTGATTGAGCTCGGATTGGATTGTGTTATGTTTGGGTTTGTTTAGACAGGCTTGACTGAGCTCGGATTGGATTGTGTTATGTTTGGGTTTGCTTAGACATGCTTGATTGAGCTCGGATTGGATTGTGTTATGTTTGGGTTTGCTTAGACACGACCGAGTCTCGTTTGAAATTGCGTATGTGATGTTCAGGCTCGGCTAAGACATGACTCATGCCTCGGTTGTTTTTTGGACAGACGGGCTCTGTTCCTCTAGCTTGTGCATGAATGTACGAATCAGAATTGATGGGATTCGAACCAGTCTCAAAGTTGTTTTTTGGACGGACGGGCTCTACTCTGTTCCACTAGCTTGTGCGTGAATGTACGAATTAGAAATGATGGGATTCGAACCACTCTCAATTGTTTTTTGGATGGACAGGCTCTGTTCCACTAGTCTCCACAAGTCTTTGCGTGAATATACGAATCAGAAATGATGGGATTCGAACCACAGTAAATAAGAAGGTGTTAATGCTTTGCACCATGAATAGTTCTCTAATATATCTCTAATATTATACTACCTCCGTTCTTAAATTATTGTCCAGTTTGACTGAATACACGTATTAAGAAAAACTAATTGATTCTAGAGAGAGGCTATTTTCAGTACAATTTTTACTAATCCACTACATTAATAATTATTACATTAAATAAATACATGTTTGGACGATTTAGTTACTTGCCCATATTAAGTTGACTAACAAAGTTACTTTTCTAATTACCTTTCAATATTATTTTCTTATTCAAAACATATTAAATGATCTTTGATTAGAGTTCACATGAACGACATTATTATTTATTTATTTTAAATGTTTAACTAATTAAGCTCACGATTAGAGTCACGCGGTATCATAGAAAAACTAATATCATAAGGATATTTTTGTCAACCAAACATTGAAAAAATATGTGATTTTTTCTTATTGAAATAAAAAATTAACAGTTAGATTTAAGAGATTTAAATGAAAAAAATTAATCCAATAATAAAATCATATTGTGGTATAGTATCAAAAGTTTTAATACCTTTTGCCTACCTATATCAATTGATTATAAATTTTAAATTGATTGAAACCGACTATCAATTCAATACTTAACATATTGCTATAATTGAATTTATTTAAATTGAATTAAAATTTTTTTAGTAATAAAAATATCATTTATTTTCTAAAATTTTGATCGATAAATATTTTTAATTTTTTTTATAATGAAGCATGAAACGAGTCATAAGCATGTTGAGAAAACACATTTATTAAAAATAAATAGAAATAGAAAAAGCAAAACTAACTCGTTTGTTGATATGTTAGGAATTAAAATGTAATTTGAAAATAAGAAATATATTAAACCACTTCAAATGGCAAGTAATTAATTAAGAGATAGTTTTGTCCATGTATTTATTGAATGTAATAATGAATAATGTAGTGGATTAGCAAAAAATGTAATGAAATTAGTCTCTCCCTTGATTCTATTATAAATATTAGTATAATATGTACTTTCCTTTTAAAGTTTTTATACATGTGGTCAGAATTTAAGTAAGAAAAAAAAAGTAAGAGTAAGTGGTAAAAGTGTTTTCCTAAAAGAGAGTTGCACCTCCAACCCTCTAAGTACATCCCTCATATATTACAAAAATACCATTATAAATTTTGACTTAAATGCCCTTATTTATTTTTCATTTTTTTAGGTTAAAAAAAATAAATAATTACTGCTCGGCGGCCCCTACCGAACTTAGCTAAAGCTGTTTGGTGAGGGGTGCCGAATAACCATAGTGATGTTCGGTTAGTGGGTGCCGAATAACTTCCACAAAAAATACTCATTAATGCATTGATGAAGACATGAATTCATAGGAGGGGAGGCTGGCTTGACGGGAGGAAGGAGGAGGAAGGAGACAAGGAAAGAGAGAGAGGGAGGGGGAGGTGGGCTTGAAAGGGGCGAAGGTGGAGGAAGGAGGCAAGGAAAGAGGAAGGTGGGAGGAGGCGGGCTTGACCGGGTGGGTGGGGGGGGGAAGGAGGAGGAATAGTGTGAGTTTTGTTTGAGGTGGAGGTGTGAAAGAGGAAGGAGGGAGTGGGAGGCGGGCTTGCGAGGGGAGAGGAGGATGAATAGTGTGAGTTTTATTTGGGATGGGATGTACTTAATAGGTTTATTTAATTTTGAGAAAAATATTGGTATGTGTATAATAGAAAATTAGGGAGGGGGGTGTATTTAGCTAATTGAGAGGTTGAAAATATTGGAGAGGAGGGGATATTTAGTAAAGGGGTGTACTTAGAAGTTAGAGGAAAGAATGTAAATAGCAACTTTCTTCCTAAAAAGAAAGGTTTAGAAACAAGATAATATTTTTAGAACGAAAAAAAAACAATTATTTAATAACGGACGGAGTATATATTATAACGATTTGACCTAGCTTAGATCTACTCCAAAATCCCAATCTTAAATTCTCAGATATTTGAATTAAAATAATCAAAAAAATTTAATTTACAATTAAAAATATTAGCTTAATTAAATTAGGAAACAACCATCAAATTAGTGCTATTAACACCCAAACTTTCTCTTAATACACACATTCTCCTAATACACTCACTATTAAAATTTTACAACAACCTAACTTCTTAATACACAACCCTTTATGTTTTCTATTTTACCCCTTCTTAAAAAATTCCTCTTTCTTTCTTTTTTTTTTCTCAACCTTACCCTCCATTTTTTTCTCGGACCTAAACCAACAACCCAGGAAGAAGAAGGAAGAAGGAAGAAAAAAAGGAGGAAGAAGGAAGAAAATTAGGAGGAAGAAGGAAGAAAAAAAATAAAAAATAAAAAATAAAAAAAATAAAAAATAAAATTCTCCCTCCCTCTGAATCCATATGTGTTCCCCTCCCTCCTTCCCATATATTATTTTCTTCTCCTTCCTCCCCTTCGAAAACTCTTTGAAATTTTTTAGAAGATTTCTTGTTCGACCATAGTTGACTAAACAATCGAGTGTCGTTCGGCTAGCCCTAATCGAACATTACTGTGATGTGATGAAGAACAATTCGTAATTAAAAAATATATATATACAATTCATAAAACACGTAATTTATAATACCTTTTTAGTAATAAATTACATATTTTATGATTTAAAAAATAAAAAAATAAAAGTCAAATTTTAATTAAAAAAAAAGTCTGCGGGCTGACAATAATTTAAGACAGGAGGAGCAATTCCCGACCTACTAGCATTGATCCAATACCCTTTATACGTGGTGAGTCATCCACCTTGTTATTAATTGCAGCAGGAGGAGGTGTCAAAATATGCAGTTCAATTTTATTCCCATTGATCATTCCAAGCCCGTGTCACTCTCCCCAAGTTTGTACCATATTTGATTAAGAGCAATGCTATATTTACAAATAAGTCACAAATTTTTTTTATAAAATCTTCGTTGGCGGTTATTAATTGGTTGCATAGTTTATGAACTCGCTACTAACTAATAAAAAAACCAATAAATAATTGACAACAAGGCTTTCATGACCAAATTTTTGTGACTTATTTGTGCTCATAGTATCTGCCGAACATTGCTCACCCAACAGCATAAGTTTTTGACTGCCTTGGTCAATGCTTTTCAACAACCCCATGCACCTTACTCCCTACCTTACGACCACCAAGAATTCTAGCAGCTTGCCGATCGATCTCCACTCGTTGCTTATTCGACGACTAGATTTGCCATGCTCCATACAACTATTTTCCTCGTATTGAGTATGGCAGTGAACACGAGACTGAGAAAATTACTCCGAATGCCTAAGTTGATTAATGAAAAACTGTATCTTGAAGCTAAGTTCGTGTTAGTCTAGAAAGGCTCACGTTAGGCCAGGAAGGGGGGGGGGGGAGTTGAATAGCCTAGTGACAATTTAAAAATTATCACAAGTTTCTTTTTCTTGAACAAATGTTCACTCAACTTATTAACTTAGTTGAGACAGTGGAATAACTAAGGAAAGAAATAGCAATGAAGGTCTGAAGTTGTGAGAACAATATCAGTAGTCGTCTATACTACTATGCTTAGACAGATGAAGAGTAATAAAAGAATAATCAATTAAAGCGATTTATGAACACAAGTATTTGAAGTGATTCGCACTATAAATAGTGCTATGTCCACTACCGAAGTGATCAACATTAAATTTTGAAATGTGCACTATTTTATCCATTAAAATGATTACAAAGATCACTAATAGATCGTGTACAAAAATACTTTTGACCGTGCGTTAACGATTGAGAGGAATAATCAATAAAATATATTCACTCTGGTGTGTGCTTTGAATAGAATCAGAAAAGACAAACTCAGAAGAACAATAAAGACTAGGAGTGTATGATTCCAGCTTCTTCTTTGAGTTTGTTGGAGTGTTAGCTAAGTCCTCGATCTCTTGAATGTGCTTGAAGGTTGGTAGAGTAATTGCAGAATGTTCAAGCTTTAATGTTCGCAATAGATATTTTTCCAGAGATGATTCTTCCAGTCTTTAAGTGTTGATTATATATTCAGGGAGATCGATCGGACCGTTGGATTCAGATCGTTGAGAAGATCCAACATTTAAATGTATTAAATGCATATAGCTGTTAGTCTTCATTTTCATTAAAGCTTCAGTCTGATCTAGATTTTTAGGCAGACAGACAGACAGGCGTTACATGTGGCTCTGTAGACTTGCAGAGTGGAAAAAGCCTTCTTTGCTAGAAAAGGCAAAGGTTCAGACTTGCAGAGCTGAAACACTTTTCTGCCGGATACACAAATGAGGAAATCTCATTAATTCACCCACGTGGTCCTTTGAGAATTGTGTTTGGAAAGTCAACTTTGAATTTGATCAACTAGATACATCTGAAATAATATCTAGTTGATAATCCACTTAAGATCTGAGCTGGACTTCCAGGATCTATGTCATCAGCCTTCTTTGACACTTTTGAGCTTCAAGACACGCTGGAGCTTTCAAGACCTCAGGGTCTGCTGGTCGAAGGCTGCTGATCCACCGAAGAACCTCTAAACTAACACTAACTATATTCTATATATTATATTACAAAGCTTGATTCTAAGATAGTTGCCACGCTAACTGGTACGCCACCCTTTTATCCATTATACACTAGAATCATTGTGATGACTTCAACCAAATCTAAACAAATACGAATAACAATCTCCTCCTATTTGTTTGATGTCATTAGCGCTACACATGAAGGCTTAAAAGCTCTAAAATGATAATAACATATCTGAAAAGAATTTATATTATATATCAGCAGACATGCCTCAAGGTAGAGCTAAGAAGCCTTAGTATAGAACTACTAATCTAGGTACTTACAAGTTGAAAGAATTGAGAGCAAGTACATAAGATCAGCAGAGGTTAAATTGACAGATAGATAACCAGTTAAGAACATGTCAATTTAAACTTGATGTTTAAATTTCACGCAAGCAACTATCAGTAGAGTTTTTTTTTTTTTTTAAATAGGGGCAGCACCCTACAAACTTTATTATATAAAAAAACCAAAGCAGAACAAGAAGGGGAAAACCAGCCGAGCTCGAACACGGGAGGACAAAGGAGCCGAAACCTCTAAAAAAGAAAATACAAGTCCAAATTGCACAAGCTACTTCTACTTTCGAAAACTATACAAACCTAACTCATCATGTCCTAAAGCCTGCCAAGCACTAACAGGAAGGAGCCATTTGTGAGAAAAAGAAGAATTAGTTTTATGTGAGTCAGCATGAGCTGCTAAACAATCAGCAACATGATTCGCCTCTCTGAACACATGCCTTAAATGATAATCCCCCAACAAAGCTTTACAAATCCGTAAATCATAAGCATAACGCCAAGGAATATTGTATTTTCCAGCAATACCCATAGCTGCACAAAAGAATCCGTTTCAACCTCTACCGAATCCAAGTTAAGATGAAGACAAATTTGTAAACCATCTTGAAGAGCCAAAAGCTCAGCAAGAATATTTGTGCCAGGCTCATAGAAATTAGAAAAAGCCCTCACTATCTTGCACTGACCATCCCGAATGATGCCACCCCCCGAACAATTTCCACCAATGGCAGAGCCGTCAGTATTCAACTTGTACTCAGCTATAACTGGAGGGACCCAACGCAACCAACTACCTCGCCGAAAAGGAACATCAAGAACCTGTAATCCCAAAGTCTGCAAAGAAAGAGAACCTAAGCGATCCAAGGAAGATTTGGGGCGATAAAGAAGAAACATATCCTACAATCCTTGAATCACATTACGAATAATTTGCCCAGTATTCATAGGAACATTTTCGAATACAGCCTTACATCTAGCTTTCCATAACTCCCAGCAAGTAAGAACCATGACACCAACCTGAAAAACCCCAAGCTGATTGCATACTGAAGCACGCTCAACCCTGGTATCAAATCAGTGTTGAAAGGAAACATAAATGCTCACTTTATTAAAAATAATAGCAAACTTCTCCCAAACCAGAACCGCAACCTCTGAGTGTAAAAACAAATGACTCAATGATTCACAATCTGGGTGGTTAAAACAGCAAACACATTTTGACGTAATAAAAATATGCCACCGACGTAAAGCTATTTCAACCGGAAGAGCACCATGAAAAAGCTTCCACATAAAACCACTTACCCGTAAAGGTAACCAATGTTGCCATATCTTTTTGGCCTAAGGCAACTGGGGAAAAACCACACGAAAATTGTCCTAATAAGCTGCTGCCGTGAAATCTCCTGCATGCGTCAACCTGCAAATCATGTTATCCTCCATACTTGAATCAATTACTACCTTATTAACTGCATTATTAACCGCATCGCGCAACCTATCAGGGATCAAAGCTAACAACTCAGGAAGCTGCTCGGAAGCAGACTGAATAGTCAAGTGAAGATCCATAGGCTGGGGACTAACTAAAACCTCCCACACCAATTTGCACCCCAAAACAAGACATCCCCATGTCCAATAACCCACTGACAATAATGCTGAACCCTCGGCATTTGATACATGATAGCCTTCCAAATGCGAGACGCCGACACAGGCCTATCAAAACCATAAGTATTGCCGTATTTAGATCGAGCAAACTGAGCCCATAAGCTCTTACCTTGAAGAACATTACATGCGAGCTTCACACGTAAGGACTCCATAACGTGGAATAAGGATCGAAAGCCCAAACCTCCTTCATATAAAGGACGGCACACAACATCCCAAGACAACTAGTGTGCACGGTGTTCACTAGCCACATCCCACAGAAAGTTAGCCATCATCATCTCAATATTGTGAATAACCTTCTTTGGAACTTTGATAGCAGCAAGAGTATATATCGGGATACTAGCTAAAACAGATTTTAACAACACTAGCTTTCCCCAAAGGAAAGAAGCTTGGACTTCCAGCCACAAATTCTATTTCACCTTCGGTTCCACATCCTCAAAATAGCAGCACTTAACTCTCCCTTTAAACAATGGAATGCCCAGATACTTTATTGGGAAAAACTGCTGAGAACACCTAGACCAAGCAGTAATATTTTGAGCTATACACCTAGAGCATTTCGAAGATAGATAGAAACCACTTTTAGCAATATTAATAAGCTTCCCCGAAGCCCTTTCATATGCCGTGATCACCTTCTTCAAAGCCATTATAGAACGACGACACCCATTAGTAAAAATTAGCATATCGTCAGCACAAAGCAGATACGTAACCACCAGTCCATCCCTACCATGAGCATAAGGAGTAACCCTCCCAGCCGAGACAACCCTATTGATATTAAAAGAAAGTACTTCCTAGGCAATAATAAACAAAAAAGGAGACTGAGGATTTGTAACACCCTGGTTTCTCCTATGTGTGACTTATTTGCCTTATTGTATGGTTGACATGTTAGACATACATATTATACTTGTTTAAGTAGCATGTTAGTTGATTCATGCCCTAATTCATTATTCCTTTTCATGCCTACAAGAATGGTTAGTTTAATTATGCCTTGATATATGATTTAAATCCTTGTAATTGATTATTCTTGGCGTGTCGTGTTTACTACTTTGTTTTAGGTTGTTTATCACCCAGGAAAAGTGAATGTTGTAGCGGATGAATTGAGTAGAAAGACATACATTTCTTGCTTGATGGTTCGAGAGTGAAGGATGTTAAAGGATTTGCGATATTGGAATCCTAGCGAGACAGAACGTGGAGTAATCTTTGTGAATGTTTGAGCTATGCCATTTTTGTTCCAACAGATTAAAGAAGCTCAAGTTAGTGATCCAAAAATTGTTAAGATAATTGGTGAGTTGAGCGAGGACAAGACACCCGACTTTGCGATGAACAGTGATAGAATTCTCACATTTCGGGGAAGAGTTTGCGTTCCTTCGAACGATGGGGTGAAACGACAAGTTCTTGATGAGGCTCACAAGGAAAAGTATACTATACATTCGGGGAGTACCAAAATGTATAGGGATTTGAAGAAACAATTTTGGTGGAGTGGTATGAAACGAGAGATTGCGGAGTATGTTTCTAGATGTTTGACTTATCAGCAGGTGAAGGCCGATCATTAGAGACCCGTAGGTTCGTTACAACCACTTGAGATTTTGGAATAGAAGTGGGAGCATATTACGATGGATTTTGTGACAGGGTTTCCACGTACTCGTCGAGGTTTTGATGCAGTGTAGGTTGTTGTTGATAGGTTGACAAAATAAGCACACTTTATTCATATTGCGATAACATGTTCCTTGAGTCAGTTGGTAGCGTTGTATATTCAAGAGATAGTGAGATTACATGGGGTTCCAACGAGTATTGTATCGGACCGAGATCTGAGGTATACGTCAAGGTTTTGGTAGGCATTAAAAGAAGCTATGGGAATGAAGTTGAACTTTAGTACAACTTTTCATCCTCAATCAGACAGACAATTGGAGAGATTGATACAGGTACTTGAGGATATGTTACGTGCGTGAACAGTAGACTTCAAAGAAAGTTGGGATTCTCATTTGCCTTTAGCAGAGTTTGCCTATAACAATAGTTTTCAAGCAAGTATTGAGATGGCACCGTATGAGGCTTTGTATGGGAGGAAATGCAGATCACCGATTTATTGGGATGAGGTCGGCGAAGCTAAAATTTGGGGTTCTGAAATGGTACAACAGTCGATTGAGAGCGTGAATGTTATTCGGGATAGACTACTTACAGCTCAGAGTCGACATACGCTGATAATCGGAGACGTGATCTTGAGTTTCAGGTAGGAGATTATGTATTTCTTAAAGTATCGCCGTATAGGGGTACTAAGAGGTTTGGCAAGAAAGGGAAGTTATCACCAAGATACATTGGTCCATTTGAAATCCTTAAGAAGATTGGGACATTAGCGTATATAATTACATTACCACCTTCATTTTTGGAAATTCATAGTGTATTTCATGTGTCTATGCTTCGAAAATATATGAAGGATGACTTGCATGTATTAGAGTACACTTTTGAACCCGATTTGTCATATGTAGAGCAACCGGTATGGATTCTTGAAACTAAGGAGCAAACTTTGCAAACCAAGAAAATTCCGCTCGTTAAAGTGCTTTAGAGGAATCATTATATTGAGGAAGCTACTTGAGAGACAGAGGTTGATATGCGAGAGAAATACCCTTATCTTTTCAATGAACTTGGTAAGGAATTTAGGGACTAAATTCTTTTAAGGGGAAGAGGATGTAACACCCTGGTTCCTCCTATGTGTGACTTACTTGCCTTATTGTATGGTTGACATGTTAGACATATATATTATACTTGTTTAAGTAGCATGTTAATTGATTCATGCCCTAATTCATTATTCCATTTCATGCCTACAAGAATGGTTAGTTTAATTATGCCTTGATATATGATTTAAATCCTTGTAATTGAATATTCTTTGCGTGCCGTGTTTACTACATTGTTTTAGGTTGCTTCGGACTTAGTTTGAGGTTTGAATCATCTTAGGTTGACTTGGGAGTGCTTGGAGTCACCTTTGGACAACCTAGAAACACTTTGGCCTGAACCATAGCACTATGCAGCCGCATAGTGCTAGCTTGCATAACCCCTCAACTTTCTGGAATTTATGCGGCCGCTCTAGGCGCCCGCATTGAAGCTATGCGACTGCTATGCAGCCGCATAGTGCTAGCTTGCATAACCCCTCAACTTTCTGGAATTTATGCGACCGCTCTAGTCGCCCGCATTGAAGCTATGCGACTGCTCTATGCGTCCGCATAGAAGCCCGGCATCTTATCTTGACTTTCTTTTCTTTGACGATTTTGACCATTTGGGTGGCTCTCCTTGAGCCACGTCATTATATCCCCTATTCTGAATTTTTGGCCACTTAAGTCAAGTGGAGAGACTCTATTTTTCCTCCATAATCACTCCATGTCTTCCATAGAAGCTTGAGAGTGTGTGTGTGAGCTTTGGTGAGATTAGTGTGTGTGTTTGAGTTCCCGAAGATCAAACCGTTTGATTGACGATCCGAGACCGTTTATTGTGTTGGGGTCGAGTAGGGGAGCAACTTTAGAGCCTTCGATCGTGATTTTGTTGGCTTGATATTCGGTTCTAAGTAAGTTACTAAACCCCCTTTTTGTATGCTTTAAGCGTTAATGTATGCTAGTTCACCAATAATCATGTATGACTTGCTATGGATGTTATTTGCATGTACAAATTTCTATATTGAGATGAGTACATTATACTTGTGATATTTACTTGGGTTGAATGATGTTGGATGTGTTAGGGTTTGAACATTAACCTTAGGATTTCAATAAATAGAGAACTTGAGACTTGAAATGGGGTAATGTTGCATATAGCATTTATGCCCTAATTTTGTGAACTTTAGTAATAACTCTAAGAAGTCAATTTTAGGGAAGATTATAATCCCCCGAATAACATGTTAAATTACTACGAGAATCAGAGTTCGATTGACCGAGATTTTAGTCCTCCGTATGAGTGGTACTGTAAAGTAGAGACTTGTAAATGGCTCTAATGTGTTGATTAAAACTCTTGCAAATATATGTTGGATGATTTGGTGGTAGAATAATATAATCTACTCGTTATTTGACAAGTTTACTACTTTTGAACTTGATGGTCATTTACATTAGATGAGTAGGAACACCTACTTGTGCATTGTGTAAGTCCAGCTGGCGTCGTTGGTAGAGTAAGGTGGGACGACCTATAGCCTTCGTAAATTAATGTTTGTGATCGCTATAAGTCGTCGTACCGAAGTTCACACACCCCTCTTCTGTTGGCCACAGTTGAGAAGTAGCCCCACTGTTGTAGTAATACGCATGACTTTGGTTTGCTAGTTGAACCAAATGGTATTAATCGGGGACGTCGATACTATATACACGGGTATCGAGGCACGTTTAGTTATTTTGTGTATTGCAGGAGCAACACAAAGATGGACAAAGAGATATAATATTCTTTATAATGTGATTTATTTACGAGTACTTATGTGGACATCAAAGTGCTACGTATGACTTATGTGAATTTTATATCAATGATGATGTTACATTTTCAGTTGTGAGATATAAATGTATTACCATGTTATATATATCGGTTAAGCATTATGCCATGACATGTAGTTGCATTTCGTAGTTTATTGAGTTTCGACTCACCCGGTTTGTTGTTTATATGTTTTTCCTTAGATCCGAGCCAGCCAGGGAGTTCGCGGTGAGGTCGGATAGTGTTCACGTTTAGCTTGCAGGTGGTCTTTTGCTTTGTAACCCTTGGAGCTTGTAATTAGTGATAGTAATTCTTTTGGTGAGGACGAATGGTTATGTGAAGTCATGTAGACTTTACTTTGGGTAGTGTTGTTACATTGTTATACTTATTATTGTTTTGGTAGCCGACATGTGTATGTCGAGCTTGTGCACTCTGTGATATCTTTAACTCAGTTTATTTTCCCAAGCATGTTGTAGCTTGTGGTTCATGTTCAGTTATTCCGGCATGTTGTGGCCAAGGTAGTTGTTGGTATTAATTATTTTTCCCCAAAATCTTATACCTGTGTTTTATTAGTTGGGTTCTGGCTATAATGTCGCCGATGATTGGTTTTGTTTTATCCAAGTTTTTAATAATATGGTTTTGTTGTAAGCATGGGTCGTTGCACCGCGTGTTTTTACTATTTGTTGTTTTTGCTTGTTTGTTGTTTTGGCACGTCAACCTTGGCATTTCGTATTGGAATCCAGGTCGGGGCGTCACAGGATCACCCTACCGAACACCCCGAGAAGATTTGAAAAAGCTATATCCCTCACCATTATTCCGAAAGGTATACCAAACATTAATAATAAGCTTATAAATTAAGTCACAACTCATGTCATCAAAACAAATAGCTTTCAATGCACGCAGCAAAAAGGTCCACTCAAGACGATCAAAAGCTTTTGACATATCTAACTAAAAAACAGCGTTACCACCCCTTACCTTCGTGTCAATCCGATGAATTAACTCATGGGCCAAGACAATAGTCTCCTGAATGCTTCTACCCTTAATGAAGCCAGACTGTTCCATAGAAATAACCTTGGGAAGAAAACATGCAATCCGAGAAGTCCTGATTCAAGATATAATTTTACAGGAAATATTACACAGACTAATATGTCGAAGATCACCCAAGCCACTCGGATTAGTCAGCTTAGGAATAAGGACCACGGTGGTAGACAAAATACCTCGCGAAATAAGACTACCCCGAAAAAAATCTTGCACTGCCGCAACGACATTAACTTTAATAACCTCACAACACCCCTGATAAAACCACCCTGTAAAGCCATCACTCCCAATATCAGTAGAGTTATAACAACATGAAATTAAACTAAAAATACTACTGTATTTCAAATGAGAAGTTTAAAATTATAGAGTTTGTAAAAGAGCAAAAGAACATATGAAATACATGAAGATAAAAAGATAAGGAGTAGAAGGTACTATCTTCATGGACTTCGAGGAGCAGGATTGACTCTTCTAGCGTTGAACTGAGGATCAATAAAGACACGGATACGTTCTTGCAATCTTTCGCGCAACTCATTCAGTTCAACCATTTGAGCTTTGTTCATAGCCTTTAATGCTTTCTCCTCCCTGATGGCAGCAATCTTTGCAGCCTCAGCTTCAGCAGCACGGTTGTTGGCTGTCTTAAGATGCTTGACCAAGTTGTTATTTTGGTAGCTGTTGGAAGTGATAATCTTGAGCACGTTTGTATGAAGCTCATCAAAAAGCTTGCAGATAGCCAATTTATGACTATTGAGGAGGCCTTCAAGCATGATCTGCAAGTCTTCCACCAAACAGCGATGCTCGTTGAAGGCGGTGGTGGTGTTGGCCAAGAATTGCTCTAGAATACTGTGAGTATCATAAGCAGTGGTGTGTGTGGCCGAGAGGTTATAGTTCATTATCTCCATATTTTTTACCATGAACTCAATAGTAGAGGCTAGAATAGCCATTTGAGTTTTGTTGGCTTCGAATTGCGCCAGCAGCTCCTCATTAGAGAGATTTGGAGAGATAGGAGCCGTGCAGAGGTATACTAGAATGGGTTTATCAGTAGAGGTGGAGGGGATGTCAGTAGGCTTAGGAGTGGGAATAAGATATTGCTGAGGTGGGGGAGATGGAGATTTTAGTGGTAGTGGAGGAGAATCGACTTCAATGTTGGTGTTCGAGCAATAATTGACATTGGGTGGAGACGATGGTGGTGAAGAAGTAGTAGAAAAGAATTCAGGTAAAGGAAAGGCAGGTTGTAAAAGGCAAAAAGGTGTGGCAGCAGGCTTAGGTGGAAAAGGTGAAGGGAAAAGGTCCACTTCTGACAACATTTCAAAGAGAAATATTAGAGTGTCAGTAAAGGGTGTGGTAAGGGGGAGAAGGGTTTGAAAGATATCGGTGGATAGGTAGATGGGTCAGAGGTAGGATGGAGAAATAGGTAGGAAAAGTTCTGGTAGAAAGGAGGATTGGAAAAGGATGAAGTTTATGTCTGGGAGAAAGGGTGTAGTGTTTTGTTCAACAGGGATGATGGCTAGCTGAAGATCAGCAGGGTTAGGTTGGGGCGGTGGAGCGCAAGTAGAGTATACTAGAAGAGAGGCAGTAGGGATTACTGATGGATAAGAAGGTGGTAAAGAGGTAAAGGTTGGTGGTGGAGAAGAGGATTGTTCTGGAGAGTGTATGGGAGAGTTTGAGAAAGGTTCGAGAAGTGGTGAGGCTGGGTCAAGATATGGTGAAGCTGGTAAAAGAGGTGGAGAGGGTTGATGAGTAAGGTTGGAGGGAGGGGTAGTAGTATGGGTTTTCCTGAGTCTCTTCCTTCAGAGAGTAACTTTAATAGGTTCCTTCTCTTCAGCCTCAATAAGGACTGAAGGAACAGGCTCAGCAACCTTCGTTTTGACTTGCCTTTTCTCGAATAGACAGAGGTCTTTTCTACAGTAGCAATAGCAGTTGGCTTGCTCTGTTTCTTCTTCCTCTAGGCAGAGGGCTCTTCCTCAACAGCAGAGTGCTATTTCTGGAATTTCTTCTTTGTATGAGCAACATGCTCCTCCTCAATATCATGCCCCTCCTGGGCAGTAATAATGGATTCCTTTGCAGCAGGCTGTTTTGCTTTCCTTTTCTTCTTAGCCATAGTGGCGGCCAAGGCTTCATCAATTACTAACTGGGCAGCACAAATGTCAGCATCCAGATCAGCAGGCTTCTTCTCACTTCTCACAAGTTTGCGAGCTGTAATCATGTCATTAAAAATAGATTCATCGAACTTGATCAGAACTAGAGTTGGAGGATTGGTACATTTGACAATAGGAATAATGCACTGGCCCAGAATGGCACGCTTTCCATTCATCATTTCGTGGTGCTTGGTAATGAATATGGCAGTGAATTGAATGGTTCTGGTAACTTTCTTGAGTTCAAACATTGATTTGAGGGTTAGCACGCAGAAGTACGTTGATAAGACGCACGAAGGGCCTCAGTTGGTTCATTGTTGTCACGACCCGACTCGAGATCCTATGTGGAACCTCGTCTGGTGTGTGAAACAAGAACACACAATACAAATTTCAAAAGTCATTTTCGTGCAAAAACCCTTAATGCAAGTGTATGGTTTTTGAAAGCAAAACAAAACCTCAACGGCAATACGACAAGCCGGAGAATAACACATTAGCTAGCCAACAAACCCACGAGCTAGAGAGCTTGGGATAAACATACATTTATAACAGAGTGCACGAAAGTTAAGAGTTAACAATTTATACAAGACCTGACAACCATGTCGGCACCACAAAAGAATACTACACAAGTATCAAGTACAAGGACATCTACCCAACTATACATTGTTTAAATAACATGTAGACCATTAACCTCACCAAAAGAAAATATAGAGGCTCAAGGAGCAACTACCCAAAAGAGTGCCTACCGAGCTCACCGAAGACGACAAAAGCTTACTAGGGGTTTCTCGCCGGACCAGGATATAAGGAAAACAAATAAACAATAAACGGGGTGAGTTTAAAACTCAATAAGCTACTAATGCAACAATATGGCATACGAGATGTGGACATTTAATAAGAACAAGTATAACAACATTTGTCATAACATAATAAATCTCAAAGCATAATAGATAACAAGTATCTCAAGGTAACACATATCACGTAGCATACATCTCATGTAAGAGCGATATGTAAACACATATAAAAAGATACCATCGAGGTACACCTCCGACATACAAACTTCCAACCAACCAACAAATTATACCAAAGTAAAAATTGTTGATGTCGTTCTCGATCATCGAACCCATAACCAAGAATCATAGTGAACCATTTTCTGTATCCAAGTCGACGAGAAGATTCGGTCCCCATGACCCGAGAAACAATCACGGTATAGCTTACCAAGGTCGCGTTTATTCAACACTTAGCGCTATAACCCCTACCGTGGCCAACGGTAGGGCGAGGCCCAGTGTATTGGCCTTCGGTTATTATGTAGCCCTAGCTCACGCAATAACCGAGGATATAAGGAAAACAAATAAATAATAAATGGGGCGAGTTTAAAACTTAATAAGCTACTAATGTAACAATATGGCATGCGAGATGTGAACATTTAATAAGAACAAGTATAACAATATTTGTCATAGCATAATAAATCTCGAAGCATAATAGATAACAAGTATCTCAAGGTAACACATATCACATAGTATACATCTCATGTAAGAGCGATATGTAAGAACATATAAAAGGATACCGTCGAGGTATACCTCCGACATACAAACTTCCAACCAACTAACCAATAATACCAAAGCAGAAATCGTTGATGTCGTTCTCGATCATCGAACCCATAACCAAGAATCATAGTAAATAATTTTCTGTATTCATGTCGACGTGAAGACTCGGTCCCCACGACCCGAGAAACAATCACGATATAGCTTACCAAGGTCGCGTTTATTCCATACAACACTTAGCTTTATAACCCCTACCGTGGCCAATGGTAGGGCAAGGCCTAGTGTATTGGCCTTCGGTTATTACGTAGCCCCAGCTCACGCAATAATTGAGCGTCAATACACCTCCAACAAATATGCCATAGACTTAACGAATGCTCAAGTAGATGTTTATTCGACACATTATCATAATCAACCAAAACGCTCAAGTAGATGTTTACTTAACATTTAATAGAAACATGCTATACTCCAAAGTAGGGAGTACAACGACAACGGAAATATCATACTCATGTAGGTAAAGTGATTTTACTACAAGTAACCATTCAAACACCAAATTACCAAAGATTAACACAATACCAATAAATGTATATCGCGTAACCAATCACCCAACGGGTCTGTTGTATTTTGTATAGATTTACTTGTATCCATAACCTAAGTCTAAGTCAAGGTGACTAATGGGCCTGCGTGTCTGTTAGAGTGGCAACTTGCTCTTAGATAAATTCTTGTAAGAGCTTTGGATTGCTTCTTGTACTTAGCTTAGTCTTCAGAAGATAGCCTGGTGTATATCACCCATGTTCAGATCAGCTATCTTTATATCAGCCACGTCCATCAAGTCATCAGCCAAGTTCGTTCCTTCCAAGCTTCATCAGCAATGTTGAAGACCTGAAGATCGTCTGAGCAAGACTTGTCTGGAGATATGCCTTGAGAGTTATCAGCAAAGTCCTTTCTTGAATTTGATATAACGATAACTTACACAAATTATTTGTTACTTCTTTCCTTATTAGGCATTCATCTCAGAAAAGGACACTCTGCCTGCAACTACTATCTACCTATTTTTGGCAAATTGGCAGAATATACTCAGTGACGGCCTGGGCTTTGCAGAACTCTCAGTCAAATCCTGACAACAAGATTAAAATATTTAATGCAAGTATCTCTAGCATTAAATGCATTTAAATTCAAATCTCCCAAGGCTGAAGACCTCCAACGGCTACAAGAACTCCTCTGAGTATAAATAGAAGACTCCATTAAAGCATTGAAGATAACAATCTAAATCTACAACTCTGAAAATCTTCATCTTCAACAGCAAGTGCATTCAAAGCTTAAAAGCTCATTCTATAAAAACATTCTTTGAAGAGCACCAAACTTAGACGCATAGTCTTTATTGCTCTTCATTGATTGCAATCCTTAGCATTCAAGAACACGAGAATTATATCTTTTTAGATATCAATTCTCCCACAAACACTTGGTCAACTATTTTTGTACACGATCCATTAGAGATCAATCTTGTAAAGATTCTAGTGGAAAAATTAGTACACGTTTTTCAAATCCAAAGTTGACCACTTTGGTTATCGACGTAGCACTTATTTATAAGTGTGAACCATATTAAATCCCGTGTCTATCTGTTTCTTTCTCTTGTGATTTGCTTTTACTTTTTGATTTTTAGAAATTCCAACAGCTTAGAGAATAGCTGATCTTATCCTGTCAAGATCAGCCATCTTAAACTTGTCCTATACTTCACTCTACTCCGCTGCAAAATATTTTCTAACTTTTTAGTGAAGTAATATTTTAAATCATTTTCTTTTAAATTGGACATAGGCTATTCAACCCCCCCCCCTTCTAGCCTATTTGAGCACCTTAAGACCTAACAATTGGTATCAGAGCTTAACTCTTTGAAAACAAGTTTTTCCAAGATTAAACTCTTGAGAGATTAAAGATCCAATGGCTGCTCATCAAATGTTGAAAACTTCAAATGTGAACCATTGTCCAGTCTTGGATGAAGTTCACTTTGATATCTGGAAAGATAAGGTTAAAAGACACATGAACTCTATTGATAAACGTTTATGGAAAATTATAATACTTATTTATTTATCTTATTTATTTTATTGCTCTAGACAATATTTTCTCTCTCTCCTGCATAAGCGGTTAGGGTTTGCATGGCGGCCGTCTTGGCTGCTCAGCCCCCGCCGGTGACCATCCCCCCGGTTCCCAATGATCCCAACGTCTCCAATGAGCCTCCTATTTCCCCTACCTTCAAGAAATCCTTTGCCTCGATCCTTGCGGAGAATGGACACTCCTCCATCTCGACATCTATCCCCTTTCTTCCTCCTTCTTCTTCTAAGGGTGAGCTGTCCATCCAACTCTCTGATGAACTAATCAGTTCGCTTTCTCAACCCTTTAAACACACATTGATTGGCAAGTTTTCTCATGGTCGCCCTTCTATGGAAGCGGCTCATAAAGCCTTTCATACCTTCGGTTTAAAAGCGAACTTCTCCCTAGGCCACCTTGATGCGAAGCATCTTTTAATACATGTTAGTCATGAGATTGATTACCAACGCCTCTGGATCAAAGACCAATGGTATTTAGGTCGATACCCGATGAGGGATTTCAAGTGGACTCCTAATTTTCGGCCTGATGTTGAAAGTCCAATTGTTTCGGTTTGGTTCTCTTTGCCTGGTCTACCTATACATTTGTTTCACAAATCCACACTTTTTTCTATTGCTAACCTGTTAGGTACTCCGATTATGATAGATCAGGTCACGGCTTCCTTGTCAAGGCCTAGTGTGGCTCGAGTTTGCATCAAAATAGATCTTACAGATGCTATCCCCAAGCGTGTTTGGATAGCCTGCGGTACTAAATACGAAGGGTTTTGGCAGCCCATTCAAGCAGAACATCTTCCTTCCTATTGTTCTCATTGCTTGCGTCAAGGGCATTCAAAAAATAATTGTAAGATGATCCAATCAGAGTCTCACCTTTCGAAAGACAAACAGTCTGCTCCTCACCCCTCAAAAGACAAGCAGTCTGCTCATAACCCTCCTCACATTTGGGTTGTTAAAAACTCTTCCCAAGTGGACAATAATCAGGCTGCTGGTATCCAGGAAGACATTGTCGAACCTGTTCCTAATGACACTGTTATCATTCCAGATGTTCCTACTGATACAGTTACCAATCCAGATGGTCTAGTCCTTCTTAACTCAGTTGCAAATCCTATTATTACTTCTGCTTCTACTCATAGCCCTGAGAAGTTTAGGATGGCTGAAGACAATATCTCTTCCCATGTTGTTAAGGCTGTTACTCCTAGTGTTGTGGTAAGCCCAATCCATGTTAGTCCTTTATGTGATACTTCTGTTGCTACTGATAATCCAGGCTCCAAAGTGGGTGAATCCAACCTTGAGGCTCAGGCTACATTGAGTCCAGAAGATGTCCTCACTTCTGTCCTAAGCCCTATCAATATGGTTCCTATATCTCCTAATCATTTTGCGGTTCTTACTGTTATTGATAAGGAAGAAGAGGAAGTTAACACCTCCTTGGAAGCCCTCCAGTTAGAGATTCTAGATTTAGGCAAGAAATTGATAAACAGAATTCCTCAAACAGATAGACTTACTCGTTCTAAGGCTGCTAAGCGCACAGGAGTTGCTTCCGAAGATGTTATGCATGGACATTAAAGTCCTTTTCTGGAATGTTCGAGGGATTGGTAATGATCCCACTGTTGCTCGTCTTAAGCAATTAGTTTGTCTTCACAAGGTATCTTTTATTGCCATTTTTGAACCCATGTTAGATTCTGTCAAAGCCAACCTCATAAATCGTAAATTGAACTTCCGCTTTTGTTTCTCAAATTCTGCTATCTCTATTTGGATTTTTGCTAAGTCCAGCTTCACTTGTTCTTTAATTTCTGACACGGCTCAGCAGCTCACTGTCAGGCTTCAGCATTACTCTTGGCTGATGTATTCCCATTTTACTTGTGTCTATGCCAAGTGTGATATGCAGGATCGTCGGGCCCTTTGGGATGACCTAGTTGACCTCAGTTCCTCTCTTCCGAACTGTCCATGGATTGTAGGAGGGGACTTTAATATTATTTTGCACCCTGGCAAAAAATCTAGTGGTCAAGGTTGGGATAGACTTGGTGCTCTAGATTTCCATGCCTGCTTAGCCGCTACAGGTTTATCAGATTTGGGGTATTCTGGGAGTGATTTTACTTGGTGGAACAAAAGGGAAGGCAATGCCACTATCCATCAAAGGATTGACCATATGTTGTGTAATTCTCGATGGTTGGATGTTTTCAATGCTACCTCGGTGCATCATCTTAACAGAACCTGCTCAGATCACTCTCCCTTGTTTGTCAACATCTCTCACAATGCTTCTAACAGGCCCACTTCTTTTCGATTCCTCAACACTTGGGTCTCTCACCCTTCCTTTCGAGCGGTGGTTCAGGCTGCTTGGGACACCTCAGTGACTGGAAGGCCTATGCAAGCTTTTTCTAATAAACTCCGTTGCATGAAGCAGTCTTTGAATCAGTAGAACAAGAACGTGTTTGGCAACATTTTTTCTAATATTGCTAAGGCTGAAGAGGATGTGTTAGAGCAAGAACTCTTATTTGAGCTTTGTGCTTCGGATGATAACAGGGCCAATCTTCTTCATGCTCAAGCCAAGCTTCGATAACACCTTATCCATGAAGAAGAATATTGGCACCAAAAATCCAAAATTAAGTGGTTGCGTGAAGGTCAAGGCAACACCAAATTATTTCATGCTTCTGTCAAACAATCCCAGCGGAGGCTTTTTATTCACTCGATCAAGGATACGGATGGGACCATATTGGATAATGAGAATGATATTAAACGAGCAGCTGAGATTTATTTCAAATCTCAGCTTTGGTCCGATTGCCAGCAGGTGCACCCTAATCTGGATATGATCCCGAGGTTGGTTACGGAGGACTGGAACGACATGTTAACGTCTCCTCCTAATATTGAGGAAGTTAAGAGCACTATTCAAGCTATGAGTGGATCTAGTGCAGCTGGCCCCGATGGTTTCACTAGCCTGTTCTACTCTTCTTGTTGGTCCATTATTGGTGCAGACTTTCATGCCGCGGTTCTTAAGTTCTTTGCAGGATTCTCCCTTCCTCGAAATTGGACAAGTACTGTAATTGCAGCTATTCCTAAGGTCGACAAGCCTACGTCCTTTAAAGATCTTAGGCCTATTAGTCTCTGTAACTTCTACAACAAGGTAATTTCTAAAATTCTTGCTTCTTGTCTTGCCTCGGTTCTTCCTTCCATTATCTCTGAGAATCAGAGCGCTTTCACTATCCAATATTTTTATCAAGCCTGATATGGCAAAGGCATTTGATCGCATCTCTTGGGTTTATCTAACTCAAGTGTTACGTAAGTTTAGTTTCTGTGAAATCTTCATAGATATGATTTGGAGATTGCTTTCTGATAACTGGTTTTCTGTTCTTCTCAATGGTGCGCCAGTCAGATTCTTTCAGTCTTCTAGGGGTCTTCGTCAGGGGGATCCTATCTCTCCGAGTTTGTTTATCATTGCTGCTGAGGTTTTAAGTAGGAGTCTTAACATTTTGCATGGTTCTTCGTCCAGATTTGCTTACTCAACTATTAGTGGTTGTCCTATTATTTTCCACTTGGCTTTTGCTGATGATGTAGTCATCTTTTGTAATGGTAGCAGGGCTTCTCTCCTTCGGCATAAAGCTTTGCTTCAAGAATATGAGGCTTCGTCTGGACAGCTTGTCAACTACTCCAAAAGTTCCATTCATGCTGCTCCTAATATTTCAGAAGCTAGGCTCCAATCTATTATCTCCACCCTTGGCATCCAGGCTGGGCAATACCCTATCAAATATCTGGGTTGTCCTCTTTATTGTGGGCGTAAACGCAGACAACTTTTTGACCCGCTCATTTTAAAACTTCAAAATAAGATTGGTATGTGGATGGGTGGTTTTTTGAACTCAGCAGGTCACATCACTCTCATCAATCATGTTTTACAGTCCATTACGGCTTATTAGATTGCCTCTTTGGATACACCTTTAGCGGTGGTTAAATCTATTGATCGTTTGCTTTCCAATTTCTTTTGGGGGCGTATTGAAGGAAAGAACAAGTCTCATTGGGTTTCTTGGGGGCGGTGTTGTCGTCCAACTAGTGAAGGAGGTCTTAGTATTGGCTCTACTAAGGATCTTATTAAGACTTTTAGTATTAAGCTGTGGTGGAGATTTCGTACCGAAAAAAATCTTTGGTCTAATTTTATGACTGCTCGCTACTGTTCTTCTGTACATCCTGTTCTAAGCATTTCTAAAGGCTCTCATATTTGGCATTGTCTTCAAGCTATTCAGAGTATTGTGGAACCTCATATTTTTTAGGTAATTGGCGAAGGGCTTTGTTCTATTTGGCACGATAATTGGGTAGATGGAGATCCTATTCCCTTGCGGGCTGTTTGCCACCTTCAGACTGTTAAGGAGCTGTTTGATGATAACTCCAATTTATCTCATATAGCCGCTGCTTCGCTGCCTTCCTCGATTCCTCTGGCTATTGCCCAACAACGTATATCCATTTCGTTGCATAAGGATCGGCCTTGCTGGATGCTTACTTCAAATGGGCAATTCTCTTTCTCTTCGGCTAAGCAACTTGTGGCTTCCTCCTCTCCTATACTCCTCTCGGCTAAGTTTATTTGGCATAAGCTGCTGCCTTCTCAAATCAGCGTGTTTATGTGGCGTTTATTTCTTCGAAAGCTTCCTATAGATGAGGGCCTTTGGTCTAAGGGGATCCACCTTGTTTCTAAGTGTTATTGCTGTGCTGTTGGCGAGCTTGAGACTTTTGATCATGTCTTCCTTAATAGTATTGCTGCTGTCTCAGTTTGGAAGTTCTTTCATCAGTCTCATGGGATTTTGTATGGTCCTCACACCATTTCGCAGAGATGTTTCTCTTGGTGGTTGGATTCCAAGTCATATGTTAAGTTGCTGTTGCCGTCTTTAATTCTTTGGCAACTTTGGAAACGCTGTAACCTTGCCTTGTTTAAGAATAAATCTCAGCCCGTCTCCATGGTCATTTCGACCATCCAAAATGATCTGCACCATATTCTTATGGTAGCCAAGTTTCAATTCGTCCGTTCTTCCATGAACGGATTTTCCTATACAAGACCTCGTAAGCAAGTTTTGGTTCAATCTGTTTATTGGGAAAAGCCTCCTCCTGGCATTCTTAAGTTGAACTCCGATGGTGCCTGCAAAAGAAATCCTGGGATTGGAGGAGGTGGTGGCATTATTAGGGATTTTAAAGGAGATTTTGTTTATGCTTACGCTACATATTATGGGGAATGTTCTAACACCATGGCTGAGTTATGAGCTTTCTATTAGGGTGTTTCTTGGTTACACGCTCAGAATTTCTATGATGCTATTATTGAGGTTGACTCTAAACGCATTTGTGATTGGTTTACTAAAAGCCACGCTCCTCGTTGGAAGTGTATCTCTCTTTATCGTGACATTCTCCGTATGCAAAGGGATAGGGGTTTTGTGTTCAAGCATTGTTATCGTGAAGCTAATTCAGTTGCTGATGGGTTGGCTAATCATGCTTGCAGCTCTCGTCAGACTCTCATTTTTCCTTCTATAGTTCCGTCCCTCAGATGGTTAAAGGGTCTATTATTCTTTATGCTAGGGCAACGCCATATGTTAGGATTGCTTAATTGTATTTCTTTATCGAGGTTGTCCCCCTCAAGTTTGTTCTCATTTTTTTTCTTATTAATAAAATTTAGCAGGGTGCCGTCCCTGTTTCTCTGGAAAAAACGTTTATGGAAATGTGTTACAGATGGCCCAAGAATTCCTATGAAGGCAAATACACTAGCTGCTGTTGATCCCACTGCTGATCCTGAAATTCCAAAGCCAGAAGCAGAATAGGATGATGAAGATAGAAAGAATGATACTCTGGATGAAAAAGCTATCAACATTATCACCAGCTGTGTAGATATAAGCACCTACCAGCAGATCATCAATCTAGATACAGCTAAAGAAATGTGGGAAGCTATATTGGAATATCTAGAAGGTGATGGAGAAACAAAGAACAACAAGGTGTACACTTGCATCTAGAAGTTCGATTCATTCAAGAAAGACCCTAAAGAGACCCTCAGAAGTGCCTACGACAGATTTTACGAGGTAGTAAACTCTTGCTATTCTTTAGGAAAGAAATATGAAAAGAAAGAAATAAACATGAGATTTCTTAATGCACTAGGTAGTCTATGGCATGTAAAAATTACAACCATGAAAGAATCAAAAGACTTGAATAAATTGTCCCTCAGAAATCTTTATGCAAGTCTTTCGGTTTATGAGCTTGAAATTCAGCAAGCTCAAGAAATAGAAAAGAGTTTCAAAAATTTATCTCTACCAGCCATGTCTGTTGAACCTTCCTGTTCCACACCTAATGAAAACCCATCTATATCTAGTGATGGTGATGATATTCTTTCTGACAAAGCTTTTGCCATGTTTGTTAAGAAATATCAACGTTTTAAAAAATTTAACAAGTCTTCCTATAAGCAGTCACCTTACAAGACTGCTGCTCCTCAAAGAACAGCTGCTCCTTATAAAACTACTGTTTCCCAAAAAGAAAATGAGCTTGTCTGTTTTAACTGTAGGAAGCCAGATCATTTTGCCTTAAAATGTCCAAAGCCAAAATTTGAATTTTACAAAAAACGTCCCGAATCTAAATTTCAAAAACAAAAAGGGATGGTGGCTGAGGACATTGATGAAAACAACTTGACCACTTGGTATGATACAGATTCTGATGAGGATGATTCCTGTGACTTTACTGAGGAAGCAAATATATGTCTTATGGCCAGAGAATCACTCCATGACTTAGTTAGATCATTGCCTTTTCAACAGGATGATAGTGATGATGATGAGATCAATGAACCTTCAAGTGGACAACTCATCAAAACTAACAAGGACATGCTGGAAGAATTTGCTAAATTTAAAACTGCCTATGTAAAATTAGCCAAAAAACATGAATTGGTTGTCTCTGAGAAATCTACCTTGCTGTTTGAGATCAAAGAGCTCAATAGACAACAAGATGAAAATATCAAGACTCAAAAGGAGAACAATGCCTTAACTGAAAAAGTGGAATTCCTACTTGAACACATACAGAAAATCAATTCTGAGAAAGATGACCTCCAAAAGGTTGTTGATGCTTGGAATAATTCCAAAGGAAACTTTGATACCATTCTTACAAAACAAAAACCTCTTGATGACAAAACTGGTATCGGTTTCCAAAGTGAGTTCAATGTAGGAAGTTCATCTAGTTCTCTAGAAAATGAGACAGTTGAAGTGATTGCTGAAGAAATGTCTAAGGAAGTTGTCTATGATCATCATTCTAAAAGGGAAAACAAGGACTTGGTTTTAACAAAGTTCCATTTGTTTATTTTAAGAACAAACCAGACAAGTCCAAGGGTAACCAAACCTTCAATGCCAATGACATTACTAATAGGGAGGCTGAGCAACTAAGACCTGCTGTCAGACATCCTGTGAAAACAGTGGTGACTGATAACAAATCAAAGAAGTCTCAACTCAAGTCTATTAAATTTGTCAAAGGAAAGATTGCTAACTACAACCCTACTGATAATAGGCTAAAGGAATTTATGCCTGGAAATGTAAAACCTTTTGATAAAAGGCCTTATATAGCTAATGTCACGACCCGACCCGAATTTCTACGTGGAATCCCCAAGTCGGATCGCGATGAACGAGAACACGAAAAGCACATCAAAAAATTCCATTTGATGTAAGTATAAAGCGAATGCATAAAATCCTATAATGCACGTGCAAGACTTTTCTTTAAAACCAAAACAATACTTCATCGGCATATTAACAAGCCGGAAACATAACTTGTTTAAGAACATAGTTTGAATATAAAACCAATCATGTAAACATCAACCTCCACGAGCAACAAGCTTGGAGAACAACAACAAATAACAAATCAGAGTATACGGAAGTAACAAGTAATAATAAATACATCAAGCACGACAACCATGTCGGCATAACCAAAAGAATAATACAATCATGAGAACCAACATGTACTACCCAACATTACAAAGTTTAGATAACAATGTATACCCTCGGCCTTACCAAAAGAAATACAAAAACCCGAAGGGTACAAACCCAAAAGAACAACTTGCAGGAACGTCGAGACGAAGTAAACTCCTACTATGGGTTCCTCGCTGGATCGTGATCTAAGGAAAACAAATAAACATTGGACGGGGTGAGTTTAAAACTCAATAAGCTACTAATGCAAAAATATGTTATATGAGATGTAAGACAATAATATTCACAACTATAACAAGCTATGACATGATATAACATTCACGAAACATAGCATATATCAAACATCTCATAACAACAAAGAACCCTACACTATGCGAGAGGCTCGACGATCGCCAACCGACCCATACCAGTTGGAAATCATGACCAACATTTGTACATATAGGAACCACATAAGTGCGATATGTAAACACTTTTAAAAGGATACAGTATTGAGGTACACCTCCAATATAACCAATACTTCCAACCAACCAACATATATATACCAATGTAGGAGCCGTTGTTGACGTGCTCGATTGACGAATCAAAACCATAACAAATTCTGTGTGAACCATTTTCTGTATTCACGTCGACGGGTGATCTTGGTCCCTACGACCCAAGAATCAAGCACAGAATAGCTTACCAAGTTTGCGTTTATTCCATACAATAAATGGCGCTATGCCCCTACCGTGGCCAATGGTACGGCGAAGCCCGATGCATTAGCCTTCAATTATTACGTAGCCCCAGCTCCCGCTGTAACACCCACATTATTCATAACATTTGTATGCATCGTGTTTGTTTACTTCATTTGGTATTATGGTCATTTCATAAACAATCTTCATCTTAGTTTGTTTGCATTTGAGTTGATTTCATACTTCTCATATGCCTTGTATTGTGTTTAAATCCTTGCAATCTTTGGCACTTGTATTGGATTGCATTCTTACCCTTGTTATGGGTTGTGTCGGAAGAGTTTTGGTTGTATTTTGGACTTGGTTTGAGACTTGTGTCATCTTAGGATAACTTGGGAGTGTTTTGGAATCACTTTGGAATGGTTTAGAGACCTTTTGACCTTAACCAGTCGCTATGCAACTGCATAGTGCGACCTAGCATAGAGTCCCAAAGTTTCTGGATTCTATGCGGCTGCCTAGGGCGTCCGCATAAGGGCTATGCGCCCGCATTGAGCTAGCTCGCATAGAACACCAAAGTCTCTGGATTCTATGCGGTCCCATAAGGAGCTCGCATAGGAGCTATGCGTCCGCATAGCGCGGCCGCATAATGTCGTGCTCTGCTTTGTTTGTTTGACGAACTTTTAAATGGCTTGACCATTTGACTTACATCCAAGGGTTGAGAATTGGGCTCGACTTGGGACACTTAGATCAGACTTGGTGAGACTCTTTAAACTCATTAAAGAGCTGAAACTCTCTTCATTTCACCATCTTCATCCTTGGAGTTTAGAGAGAGAGTTGAGAGATTTCTTGAGAGAGAAAGTGCTATAGATTTCTCATTTGAACTCCAAATCACGATCCGACTTCGCCATTGAAGAGCTACTGACTAGGAGATTACTTCTCTTGGGTTGCATGTTGCTTTCATAAGATTTTTCTTGGTTGATTTTCTGCTAGAGTTAAGCTACTACCCCTCTCCTTCTCTATTTATGTCTTGTATGACATCCTAGCCTTGTAAACTGGTATTTATATGTTGAAATCAACATGTTTGAGTATGTTTTGATGTTGAGCTATGTTAATTTCTTGGATGACATGTTTTATATGTTGGGAGACTTGTTTTGTCTTGGTTGATACACATAAAAATGGTATCATTTGTTAATCTTGAAGTAAAAATGGTTCTTCATCGATTTGATCTCATTAGAAACAATTTATGACTCTAACCGAGTTGAATAGGTTTTCATAATTGATGAGACCACATGTGTGACTTAGGGATTTCGTTGTGATACGAGAGTTTTGTTGGGAAAAATTAGTTACCCAAATTGTATATGATGTTGTTGTTTAATTCTCGTAAATATTATGAGATGGTTGATTATGTGAGTAGGATTATTATGACCTACTTAAGACATTCATGTTAATGATGTTGTGCTCCCTATCTTGGAGTTTGATTTGTTGTTGTGAATGTCAAGTAAACATTTACTTGTACATTTGTTATGTCCATGGATTATTTGTTGGCGGTGTATTGACGCTTAATTATTACGGGAGCCGGGGCTACGTAATAGTCGAAGGCCAATACATCGGGCCTCGCCTTACCGTTGGCCACGGTAGGGGCATAGCGCCATTTGTTGCATGGAATAAACGCAACCTTGGTAAGCTATTCTGTGGTTGATTCTTGGGTCGTAGGGACCAAGATCACCCGTCGACGTGAATATAGAAAATGGTTCACACAGAATTTATTATGATTTTGATTCGTCGATTGAGCACATCAACAACGGCTCCTACATTGGTATATTATATGTTGGTTGGTTGGAAGTATTGGGTATATTGGAGGTGTACCTCAATACAGTATCCTTTTAAAAAGTGTTTACATATTGCACTTATGTGGTTCCTATATATGCAAATGTTGGTCATGATTTCCAACTGGTATGGGTCGGTTGGCGATTGTTGAGCCTCTCGTGTAGTATAGGATAACGTGTTGTTATGAGATGCTTATAATGCAGAATGGGAAATTTATTGCTTATGCTTCAAGGAAGTTGACACCGTGTGAACAGAATTATCTTACACATGATTTAGAGTTAGCAGCTATCATTATGGCATTGCATAAATGGAAACATTATTTATATGGGGTCAAATTTGAAGTTATACTGATCAACAGAGCCTGAAATATCTTTTCTTTCAGAAAGAGTTTAACAATCGTCAACGCTGCTGGATGGAAAGACTTAAAGATCATGACTGTACTATCTTGTGTCAGCCGGGAAAAGTTAATGTGGTCGCTGATGCTTTGAGTCGAAATATGTATGTTTCTTGTTTGATGATTAGGGAGTAGAAGATGTTGGGAGATAGATGTCAATGGAATCCTTGTCAATCGAGCCATGGCATCATCTTTGCAAATGTTCGTGTTCAACTAGTATTACTTACGAGAATTAAGGAGGCACAGGAAACATATGTTGAATTACAAAAGATTGTGAAGAAATTAAAGGAAGGTGAAGAAGAAGAAGACTTCCATGTACATAGTGATGGGTTACTTAAATTCAGAGGTCGAGTATGCATTCCTGATGATTCAGAAATTAAGCAGCAAGTAATGGATGAAAGCCACAAGTCAAAGTATGCTATCACCCTGGGAGTACTAAAATGTATCGAGATTTGAAACGAGATTTCTGGTGGAATAATATGAAGAGGGAAATTGCAAGTTATGTATCCAGATGCCTGACGTGTCAGCAGGTAAAGGTTGAACATCAGAGACCAGCAGGATTACTTCAACCATTGGAGATTCCAGAGTTGAAATGGGAAAACATTGTAATGGACTTTGTGACTGGTTTGCCGAGGACAAGCCAAGAACATGATGCAGTTTGGGTTATCGTGGATCGATTTACCAAGTCTGCACATTTTTTGCCTGTGAAGATGGCATCTTCATTACATCAGCTTGCTATGTTGTATATCCAGGAAATTATGAGGTTGCATGGAGTACCTGTTAGCATTGTTTCTGACCGAGATCCTCGCTTCACATCGAGATTTTGGAAGACACTTCAGGAGGCACTGGGAACCAAATTGAGTTTGAGTACTGCATTTCATCCTCAAACAGATGGGCAATTAGAAAGGACTATTTAGATATTGGAAGATATACTGCGAGCTTGTTTACTTGATTTCAAAGGTAGCTGGGATACTTATCTACCATTGGCAGAGTTTGCATATAATAGCAATCACCAGTCAAGTATCGGAATGGCTCCTTACGAAGCATTGTATGGTAGAAAATGTCGATCACTAATCTGTTGGGATGAAGTGGGAGAAGCAAAGATATGGGGTCCAGAAATTGTGCAAGAATCTGCTGATCATGTGAAAGTTATACGGGATAGACTTCTTACCGCATAGAGTTGACAAAAGAGCTATGTCGATGTTCGAAGAAGAGATCTTGAATTTGAAGTAGGTGATCAGGTGTTCTTGAAGATTTCTCTAGTCCGAGGTGTTAAGAGATTTGGGAAAAAGGGGAAACTTACACCGAGGTATGTAGGGCCTTTTAAAATCTTGGAAAGAGTGGGAAGGTTGGCATATCGAGTGGCATTGTCATCAGCACTTGAGGGGATTCACAATGTATTCCATGTATCGATGCTGAGGAAGTATATTCCTGATCCTTCACATGTATTAGAGGTTGAACCTGTAAACCTTCAACCTGATCTATCGTACGTGGAACAACCTGTGCAAATCTTAGATCGTAAGGAACAAGTACTCAGAACAAAGACAATATCGATGGTAAAGGTCTTATGGCAAAGTCATAGAGTTGAGGAGGCAACCTGGGAAAGTGAAAATGAGATGAGAATCAAGTACCCTCAATTGTTTGATAACTAAGGTAAGGAATTCAGGGTCAAATTCTTTTGAGGGGGAGAGGGTGTAATAACTGAGCATCTCATTAGCATGTTAATCATATGATTATGTGCATGCATAGTTAATTTGATTATCGTGGTTCATGATATCGATTAGATGAGTCGTAAACTCATGATTTCATGTTTCGGTACGTTACTTTCTTGCATTGTTTCGTAGCGTAAATTGAACCGAAATGAAAGAGATGAACTATGATACTTTGAGCCTAAATATACTTAATGTTATATAGGTTTCATGTTGTTAAATCGAGCTTTGGAAAAGTGAAATATGTTGTGTTAATTCGAAGTTACAAAACGAAGAAGTTGTCGACGTTGTGTTCGGTTTCGTAAACTTTATCGTGTGATCCTAGGATGATATCAAACCTTTAGGGACATCCTTTGATGTGTTATAAGTGTTGTACAATCAAACCTAGGAGTGCACGAGAGATCGAATTGAGAAAACAGAGCGAAAAACAAAAATTGGACATACTGATGAATAGTACGCGCCCCAGCGCGCACTGTTCACGCGCCCTAGCGAGCCGTACGAACAGAATGCTCTAGATTTTGTGTTTTTGAGTTTTCTTGCTTTCAACCTCATGATTTTACTCCCTTATCTGGTCTTAAACGTGGGTACATAGGGGAGGAACTATTTCCAGCTCTCTAAACTCACAAAACACTCAAATTCTTCCGAAATTCTCTCCATAAACACCAAATTGACCTAGGGTTTCAAGAGTTCTTGCAAGGGCTCTTGTTTCTTCTTTCAAGGAAGCAACAAAGGACTTGTTTAAGTGAGTTTGTGACTGACTTTAGCACTGAAATCCAGGGGTTTAGCTCTTTGATTTGGTAAGGGACCTCTTGCTTATCCATGTTGTAGTTTAATTAGTATATTTCGGCTATTATCAATTGCTAAGTTTTTATTATGGAGAGTTTGTGATTTCCAGCCATATAAAGTACTTTAATTTGCTAAATTAATTATGGGTATGTGTTCATAAGGTGTATTAGTAGATATATGAGCCTTGAAAGTGTTGTTAATCATGTGTATACTTGGAATTGATAAACCGTCAAGAAATCGACTTGAACAAAGTATGTGACATGGCTGTGACTTGATATCGAATAGTTTGAGATGATTAAAGTGTTCATTATGTTGATTCGTGAATATAGAACTCGAATTGATCCTTGGAGGATAACGAAATACCGAAATTGTAAACGAATATGGAATAAAGTGTGAACGTGAATTTGGTTAGCAGATTGTGCACAATCTAATACTAACTTTCAGGGGATTTTGGTTGACTACTGATTGTCATGGGGCAGAGTGCAGTGATAGTCAGGTTGTGCCGACCTTAATCCGGCCTGCCTCCCTATTTTCGGCCAAAATAGGGTACACCACGTAGATTTTTGGACAAGAGTGGTGTTGTCACATGGATGCCAAGGTTGTAGGGACTTGGGGCATGTTGACTTATTCTGCGGAATATTCGAAATGCGAATTATATGGTTACAATGATCTGATATGAACTTCAAAGCCGAATGGTATTATAAGGGGAGCTGGTTTGTTAGAGGTGTATGTTGACTATTATATCCTGATACATGTGATCTCGTGATGTTACTACTTGTTTAATACGTGATATGAAATGTTGTTAGCTCATTACTTTGTAGGTTGGTCATTATTCCCAACTGGTATGGGACAATTGGCAGTAGTGATCCTTTTTGCGCTGGTAATGAGACTTGATTGATTATTTGTTATGCTGATTACTTGTTGCTACGTGTTAGCATCCTATTACTATTGCATACATGCATAAGATGCATAAGTTTAAGTGGAATCTTACTGGGTCATAGGTGACTCACCCTTTCATTATTGTTTTTTCTTAGATCAGAGCGAGGTAAAGGGTTCACGTGCGTGAGCCTGTGCAGCTCGTCGCGAGATTAGAAGGTGGTTGATTAATTTTGAGGTAGACTTTATGTTGTGTATATGGTTAGACAGTGGTTGTTATACTGTCTAGGTTTTAAACTGTTTCTGTTGTATTGTATATAAAGGCTGGATACCTTTTATGTTGGTTGTATATCGGTTGGATGAGTTGTGTAAACTCAGTTGTATATATTTTCAGTTTATGAGGTTGAGTGGCTTGTAGCCATGTTTTATTTCCGCTGTTATATATTGTTTATCAAGTGGTTATTTCGATTATGTTAAGCCGAGTCATGCCCGAATTTAGGCTATGTGTAGTAGCTTGAGTTGGGGTGTGACATGCTTGCTGGATAGTCGAGTGTTGAGATGTGATGTGTTGCACCTGAGTTGAGACACCAATTTGCATTTTAGTGAGGAGAATAAGTGGCGGTACATGGTGCATTGTGGTGATTGTAGTAGACATCCACCTACTACTAATTAGCACTAACAATTATCCATTGATTTTTGGGTGGACTTGTGATGGGCGTAGTTGACCCATGTACTCATTGGGCTAGGGCGTAGTTGACCCATGTACTCGCTGGGGGACGTTGTACTCGTTGGGCTAGTGGGCTGGCACGCGCTGTTGGGGTCCACCTCTTGGGCCCGTACAAGCCACCACTTGAAAATTGTGACACCCTAATCCCACATCGGATAAATGAAAGAAAATACTTAGCTTACAAGTGACCAGCTACCATCAACTAGCATTTTTGCTCAAGAATCATTCAAGAAAGAGAGAACATATTAACTAATTGAAGAATATATATGCTACCAATTTCTACTTCTTTTGTGCCAAAAAAAAAAAAAATTTATATTTTGCAAAAAAATTTACAATCGTAGCTTTACTTGCTTGTATCTTCTTCAAATTGCACTAATTTATTTCTACCTTTAGAAATGGGACTATTTTTTTTTTTTTTTGAGACAAGCCAAAGAGAAAAAAAGTGAAACTACTCTTTTGGAACAGAGAAAGTATATGTGAATATACAACAATGCATATGTGAAATACGTATTTCATAAAATACACAACAAGAAATATAAAAAATACCTAAAGGAGTAGTTCGCGAGCATCTACAAGAGCCTATTTAAAACAACCTCATAATTTTTTCTCAAGCTCAGTTTATTTTTAATTGAGCTGAGTTAGAGTCGAGCTTTCAATGAGCCGAATTTGAATTCATTTACTGTGAAAACAGAATTGGATACCTTCCTTCATCCCTTCCCTTGGATTATACCCTAAAGTCTTTTCTTCTCAACATCATCAACCCTCCACCATAAAAGAGAATCTAATTCTACTGAGTAGACAAAGAATCAGTACTCCTCACATCAACAAAGGCTGTATATATTTGAAGAGATAATAAGAATAAGGCAAACATTTAGAAAAGACAGTCTTACGAGTATTTTCTGTAAGACGGATCCCATTGACCCGACCCAACGTGTGTTGGTAGACTGAGCTGTGTGAAAGTGGGGCTCCGTCTTATAAATTAGGATCTGTAAGACGGTCTCACAGGAGATCTACTCTAAGAATAAATACATACTCCTTCACTTTTAAAATAAGTATCTTCTATTTCATTTTCAGACGTTTAAAATAAGTATTTCTTTTCTATTTTCAAAAATATATTTTAAGTAAATTTTCTATAATACTCTTATAAAAAGAAGAGAGAGTCATTGATTTGATACCACTAAGGTATATTTGAAGGTAATAATGAAAAGGAAAATGATAGAGCAAGGAATTTGTTTACAGATTTGATTTACAATTAGCTTTAAGGTGTTGTACAGTAGAACTATCAATGCAATATGTAGTTGTACTGTATAACACCTTAAAACTAGCTATAAATCAAATCTGTAAAAAGATTCTATTGATGTAGCATTACTCTAAACAAAAAAAAGCCTTAATTATCAATTTGGTCACTCTACTTTCACCCAAAATTCATTAAGCTCACTGTACTTTTTTTTCACACTTTAATCACTTGGTCTAAAGAATCAATAAGCTCACTCAATCAATTAGCTTATTGATTGAAAAAGTCCAAGTAGAGTGATTAAAATATGAAATAAAATAGTAAAGTGAGCTTAATAAATTTTGGGTGAAATAGAATGTCCAGATTAGTATTTAAGCCAAAAAAATAACATTGTAAACTTTTTTCTTAAAATTTGTGTAAAATCAGTTGGAGATCCTTATTTTGGGAACATAGGAAATAGTTCAAAACACAACTTATTCACTTATTTAGCTATTTTTGTATCAATACTAAGTTTTCAAAACTGAGCTTTTCGAAAAAGCACTAAAATGGAGCGTTTTGAAACGCTGTATTTTGGAGCTTTTTTGTTATAGACACTTTGTTTTGAACTATAAAATACGGAAAAAAATTCACTTTTTGCGCTCATTTATCAAACGCATTTATAAGAAAAAAAATATTTTGAAATAATTGTGTTTATAAAAAGCTACGTTCTAAAAGAGGTGCATTTTTAAGACGTTGCACACGACAAATCGAAAGTATATAAATAAAGTCGAAGAGATGCACACACTTATTGTGTGTGGATGTCACCTTCATACAGAAAGGAATATATAGATAGTTAGCTATTGGGGTTAGTAATCCAAAGTATAAGTTTCTCTAGTCATCCTCCAAATTATAGGCATCAATTATATATACTGTTTGTGCCCAAAACACAACTATATGAAATCCTGCAGCAGCTCTCATTCAACACCATGAGCGGCGGCGGCAACAACAATAATTTACCTTGGGTCGACGGATATTGGCCGCCTGGGCAGGTCCAACCACGTCCACAACGCAACGATGAGCGGATCCCAATGAACCCCCCTATGTTTCCACACCCTTTTTTTTCTCCTGCTAATTCGGTCAGTATACACACACACAATATATGTATTTTTTACCTATAGAACTTTGCTCAAGGGTTTGAAAAACCTGTTGTTGTAATTTTGTATATATAGATCGTATTAACACTTGAAAACGGTATCAAAAGGACGTACTCCGTTATCATCCAAATACCTAATGAAATGCTAATAGCTTGATTATCGATACTCATGCGACTCATGAAAGTGATGATGGGAATGATGAGTACTTGAGCGTGAGGAGAGTGATTGTGCCCCGAAATCTTGATCATGTCAGTGATAGTGAAGACGAGATGTAGCATCCCGTTAAGTTTTTGGATGGAAAACTGATGGGATGGGGTTCTTTGATACTTTTTTACTAACTTCATGAAATTAACACAAAGTAATTTATACTCAATAATTAACGTTATCAATAAATTTTTATCGTTGAAGATCATAAACACTATTCTAGTATTGATTACTTAAAGCCCATCTGTTCGTGCTTTTTGGCCAAAACGCAGGTGATGAGTCACGATCGTTTCGCGTGGAGCCACGTGAACTCACAGGGGTCTCCCCGCACCTGGCTGCGGGTATTTTACACTCCCTCACTCCTTGAAACTCAACAAGTTTTGAACCCCTGACCTCCAGGATATGGCCATAAGGCGTGGGGAATGAGTAAGTGGTACTCATTCCCCACGCCTTATGGCCATATCCTGGAGGTCAGAGGTTCGAAAGTTGCTGAGTTTCAGGGAGTGATGGAGACCAAAAAACCCGCAGCCAGGTGCGGGGAGACCCCTGTGAGTTCACGTGGCTCCACGCGAAACGATCGTGTCTCATCAGCAGGGTTAAAATGCAGCTTATTCCTTAATTTAGCGTTTCAATGCTGCGGTAGAAAAAACTGCGTTTTCAAAACGCAGCTGCCTTTTAAAACGCTGGAATTCCTAGCTTTTTTTTCCAAAACGCAGTAGGGAATAAAAAGTTGTGTTTACTGTTTCGACATAATATCCCAAACGCATTTATAAAAAAAAACCGCGTTTTAAATAATCTGCGTCTTAGAAACGCTGCATTTTCAAAACACTGCGAACGCTACACCAAACGGAGTCTTATTAACTTTTTTTTTTTTTTTGCAGAACAATAGAGATGCACAGTGGCCACCTTCTGCATTAGCCAGCAGGTAATTGCTAACTTTAGGAATATGAATTTATTTTATTTAACTCTGCTTGTGTCGCTTAGAGTCACACCATACGCATTTTGTCCCAAGTCCTATAAAGGAGGAAAATCGTGTAATTAGTTGGACTGACAGCTAGTGTAAAATTTTGTCCGAACACCATAAATACTTGAATAGTTAATCTATTCTCAGACCTGAAATCTCAAGACTAATTCTCCAAGTCAGGTCGGACTATAGGGGCGATAAAGCTCTCCCAATAGGATTTTAACGCAACCGCACATTATCTCACTTTTTTTTTTTCCTCTTCTTTTCAAAAAATTAATCCACCAAAATTACCATCCTTAACTAGCAATAGGAAGGTTCTATACTAGGTGAGGGTCTCGAACCTCTCTACTTGGGGTTTCCCTCATTTTCTTACTTTGAAAATATAGTAAGTATTTTTTTTTGTTTTTTTGAAACATGAAAATATAGTACTTTTCATAATAAATTTGGTATTTTCATATAAAATTTGGTATTTCTAATAGAAAATTTAGTACTTTTAATATATTGTACTTCTTATCGCAAATATCATACTTTTTAATAATACTTCATGTTTCCGAAGCTTTTGCACTATCGGATGAAATTTTATTAATACGTTGACACATTTTATACTTTTGGATGAACCAAGTGAAGAGATTCGGCTCCCCTAGGAGAGACCCCTAATTCTCAAACTACGTGCCACAAGTTATTTGCCAGAAAATCTTTTAGGGTGCTCTTGGTATCGTGATTTAGTACATTAAATTTGTAATTTTAGGTATTTGTTGTAATGACTTTAAAAAATGTAAGAAAGAAATAGAGAGAAATCTAACGTGATCGGAGGGAGAGAGAGAGAGGTCAAAACTAATATATATATATATATATTCTATATGCCTTATCATGTACCATCAAGCTAAATCATAATACGAGTTTACAAATAATATATTTTAATTTATTTGGTAGTACAGGGAGGGCACATAGGATAGTACAAAGAATTTGGAGTCACTTATTCATGTAGAAATAGAATCATATTCGGACTTACGACTACATTTTCTTCAGAAGGGTTAATAGAATTTTAGATTCCAAGGTTGGCACTGATTTTCACTTTAGGGTCTCAAGTTTCAATTGTATCAATTTGGGGTCGAATATTTTGATTTTGTACCAATTGGAGGATTTAGAGTAACTTCTGTTAGGATTTGCAGTTAACTAGGCATGAACTAGTCATATATATATATATATATATATATATATATATATATATATATATTGGCATTATTGGTCGATTTTAAATTAATCATATTATGAAGGCAGCCGAAAGAATTTTTTTTATATTTGAAGTGCTAACTACACATTATAATATCTTTCTCTAGTTATATATTCAATGGAATATAAATAAATAAATGATATATATATATATATATATATATATATATATAGATAGATAGATAGATAGATAGATAGATACACACACACATATCTCTTGTTTTGAGCCCGTTTGGTGCAGTGTTTTCAAAATATAAATTATTAATATGCAGATTTTTTAAAATGCAGTCTTGTTAAAAACAAAGATTTTTTCTTATAAATGAGTTTGAGATATCATTTCAAAACACAGTTTTTTTTCCTAGTAGCGTTTAAAACCTGCATTTTGTAAAAAAACTTGGAATTTCACCGTTTAGAAATGCAATAGCTTTTTTCAAACGCTGCATATTAAAACGTAAAATATAAATGCACTAAAAGAGAAAGCGTTGTGTTTTGGTACTGCATTTTTGGCATAATGCGGTACCAAACGAGGTCTTTATTTGTTACCTTGACAGTTTTTGAGGCATAACTTCTCATTTGTTCACTTGATAAAAATAATTTAAAGAGCTAGGGATTACTTTTTACATGATATACAATTCCAGAAACATATATAACGTTCATTCATATTTCTATGTTTTCTCTTAAATAGAAACCGTAGGGGCCGGGTGAACGCTGTGTGAATATGTCGTTCTAAAAAAACAACTATGTATATATATATATATATATATATATATATATATTTATATTTTATTTCTAGATCATCTAAAAAAAATTCATAATACTTTTATTGTGTCATTCTAAGAAAATGGCTATATATATACATTTATATTTCATTTCTTGGTCATTTAAAGAGTACGACTCCAGAAATATATGTAATGTATGTTCTTAATTTTGTTTTAAATAACTACTATATAGGTACATGTTGTGTGTATTTGATGATCTTATACCATATGATTTTTAATTAATAAATTAAAATTTTGATATAATTAGATTATAAGAGAAAATAGATTTGTAAGTATTTCAATATTTAAGAAATTTTATTTTATGTAACTGAATCATTATCTGAATCGGATCTTATTCGCTAAATTTTATGAATTTGGATCAATATCTGATCTAGCTATTTTAATTTGTAGATCTAATTTGATTCATTGAATAAGCTAACAGATGATAATTAGATCCATTACCACGCTTAGTTATGATAATAAATTATAAAATGATGCAAAAAATCTTCATATATCTAAAAATTGCATCATATTATGATCAATTTAAAAATAATTTAAGAACTAATACCAACTTAATGGCTAAATTGTAGTGAAAGTTAATCTAGACCCTCCAATTAGTACAAAACTAGAAAATTAGACCCCAAATTGCTAAAATTGCAACCTCGAACCCTAAAATAAAAACTAATGCTAACCTTGAACCCTCAAATGTTACGCCCTTCGTTCCTAAATAATTTTGTTTTTTGTTTTTTTTTTGCCCGTTCTAAAAGAATTATTGTTTCTAAACTTTTTTTTTTAGAAAAATAATTTTACCATTTTATTCTTACTTTTTCTTCTTATTTTAATGATGGTCTCACATGCACATGCGCTTTAAAATAAATTACATATTATACAAATATTTGTAATATAGTCAATTAATTTTTTCTTAGTATGTCTAATCAAACAAGATAATTATTAATTAGCAGGGAGTATTACCATTTCTTCATTTATGAATGAAATAGATTACACCTTAAGCATTCACTCAAGATTTAAACATATTGTCTTCAATAACCAATCCACGCATTCTATTTTAGGAAATAAAATAGAAAATTGTATCAAGCTAAATGTACCTACATAGAACTTTTTCAAAATTTCTTTTTATATTAAAAGCTATATTTAGTTCAAGGATTTCGTGAGGGAAAGGGAAAGCAAGAGACATATTCAAATCTTATATGCCAACTCTATCCCTTTTTGATGATACTTAAGAAAAAAAATTGTTATTTCCTCAAAAAAAAAAAAAAAAAAAAAAAGGAATAAGAATTGTTATTTCCTCAAAAAAAAATTGTTATAGTACTCTTCTTTTTATCTGCGGCACTTTATCGGAGCTTTATATTAATTGTACCAAATATTTTACATGTTGTAGTGTGGATTGCTGCAGTTAAAAGAAGAAGAGAATTGCTATTTGCACCAATCAAATTGCTGAGTACATCCCCTTGAGGTGTTTGGCACCCCTACCGAACACAAAAATGGTGCATTAAGTGGTGTTCGGTAGGGATGCCGAACACCCAATGGGATGTACTCAGCAAATTGCTAGGTGCAAATAGCAATTCTCTTTTAAAAATGTTGAAAGAAGTTTTAAAAAAAAAAAAGTTGAAACAGCACAAAATCACCCGGGCCATGAAAAGTGTGCGCGCTTGCGCCTCTTGCCCCAGTGCGGCTGCGCCGCCCCGTAGCAGATTTGGGACAGCTCACTGTTTTGAGTTGGTTTGAGCTTCCACCTCCTGCTTTCTTGCTCCAGGTCTGATTTAAGTCGTGAGTAATAGTATAGACTTCATTCCAGCCTTTAAACACACAAAAAAACACACTTTTCTCTCTCAAATTCTCTCCATTTCATCTAATCAACCTAGGGTTTCACCAAGTTCTTGCTTGATTACTTGTTCCTTCTTCAAGGCAGCACCTAGGGGTTGAAAATCTTAAGTATTTGGCTGGTCTAATCATTGGATTTCAGAGAATAATTGGTGAAAAGATTGGTTTTCCATCGGTAAGTTAATGCTTACATATATTTGCTTTGCCACAACATCAATAATTTCATATCTATTAGTAAAATAACACAAGAATTTTGTCCTCCCTTCATTTAAAAAAAAAAAAGTATCATTTTACCAAGAAAATATTTATTCCTAAACAAGTGTTGTTTTATTCGGTACATGATTTTTATAATTTATCCTTCTCTTCTCCCAAGTCCCAATAACCATCATCTTATCATTAAATATTTTATCTTCTCTCTCAATAATTATCTTGGCAAAAACTTAGAAAATACCATCTTACGGTTATTTTCTGTAAGACTGTTCTCTCCCTAAAAAATATTTATTCCTAAACAAATGTCGTGTCTGTTCTGTGAGAGGGTGGGGTTCCGTCTTACGGATTAGGATCAGTAAGACGGTCTCTCAAAGACTTACTCAAAAGATGCTTAATAAGAGTTTATTTGTCAACCTACATAGTTTCTTTATATATATATATATATATATATATATATATAGGTTACTTTAAAATGACACTTATTTTGAAAGGAAGGGATACTAACTTGACCAGAGATTTCTTAAAATTATTGTTTCATAAGTTTTTCATCGTTTATTTCAGTTTTGGGGTTACATCACATTCTCCTTTACGAATTATGATCCTCGACAACATAGCAAGAGATGTCAATCGAAGGCCAAGAAGGACCATCCCTGAATCCCCTCAAAGATTCATCGGACAATCACCAATGGCAACCCCTACGGCTACTACGCAGGAGGAGTCCATATTGACCCAAGAGGAGCAAAAGGATGTGCTGAAGAAGCTGAAGAAAGAAATCTACAACCCCATTCCAAAGAGGATAATACAAAGACTGAACCTGTATTACAGAGATAATAATGCCCAACGAAACAACTCCAACGTTAAGGGAAAAGAGATCGTAGATGATGAAGACGATAAGAGGTGTGCCGTTTGTTTAGACGACTTTGAACCAAAAGAGGTGGTGATGCTCACACCGTGTAGCCATATGTTTCACGAGGATTGCATTGTGCCATGGGTGAAAAGCCACGGTAAATGCCCGGTTTGTCGGTTTGCAATTTGCGAGAGGTTCAAAGAGAGCACGCCGCCGTTCCCCTCGAACAATAGCGATGCTGCGAATTTGACGGCAAATGATCCGTTTACCGGAGCGTTAGTTTCCTTAGTAAGAGCCATGGACGAAGCAAGGGATGTATCTACTAGGGGGCCATATTCCCGTCTTTGGTTCTGAAACTTTGCTTTTGTACTTTAAGTTTAAACTCGTGATCGCAAGCTATCATAACGATGACATAATTTTAACTTTCGTCCCCTCCTTAATTTCTCCTTAACTTCCTCCATGAGGACCGCCCAGCCTTGGGAGTCTTCTCCATTTGGACCGCCCAACCTTGGGGGTCTTGCCAAATTTTTTTATTTTTTATTTTTTAATAATTGAAGTCGGGGCAAAAGAGTATTTTCTCAAGGGTGGTGGTGGTGTGATTTAGCATTTTTAGGGGGGTGTAGTTTAGCACTTATGGAAAAGTAAAGTATTAATACTGATTTCCGTCATCTCTTTATTCCCACTTCCATCTAGAGATATTAAAAGGACCACGGTCCGTAGGGTTGGTTGGCCCGTTTAAACCGGAAAAAACAGGGTTAGGGTTCAATATTTTTGGCTCATTTAAAATCAGGGCTTTATAGGGCTGGCCCGTTTAACCCGCGACCCGTTAAGGCTGGCCCGTCAGGTTTCAGGGTTGGCCCGCCAGCCAGGGTAATATTAATTAGACCGTAAAAAATTTAGAAGATACGTAAAACAATCACCACGAGAATAAAACCAACAATCTTTAATCCAAAGTCAAACACATTTATCCTTTACATTACAGGTTTTCTTTGTGTACTTGTGAATAAATACTGAAATATAAACAAAAATTTTGAAAATAACTGCTAAGTAGAGCTATTACATTATTTATTTTGAGAATAACAAGTTGGAAATTATAAGACATCAATGTAAAAAAATGTCTAGTTTATATTTCTTTTGAAAACATAAGAAACATTAAAGTTATGAATGATTATCAATTCACTATTTCAAAATATTGTTTTATTATATATTTAATCGTCCCGTTTAGCCCGAAACCCCGCTAGGGTTAGGGTTAAGTTTGCAATATTAGTGGCCCGAAAAAATTAGACCGTTTAGCTCGCGGCCCGTTAGGGCTGGCCCGAAACCGCTAGGGCTAGCCCGTTTAACATCTCTACTTCCATCCCCTTCTTTCCTCCTTAATGTTTGTGGATCTTAGCTTATTACTCTTGCGCAAATTTCCACCTTGGGGGCCTCATGAAAACTTTCGGCCTCCGTTTTCTGTTCGTGATTATTTTTATTAGGGTCATAAAAATTGAAGGCAAATGTAAGAAAAAAGATAAGGAAAAGATTTCATAAAACCATCAAATTATAAAGTGTAAACCATGAAAAAGGACTCACGAATCACAAATAGAACCGAGAATGAGGGCAAGTCAAATGATTTATATAGTTCAAATATTTAATTTGAGTTTACTAAATTAACTAATTTTTATCTCGATTCTACTTGACTTGTTCCCATTACTGAGTCCACTCCAAGTCAACTCGAGTAACCCAATTCTAATCGACTAATTTCCATTACTTGAGTCGAGTTAGGGTGGGTCCGTTTAGTTCAATTAGTTGGTAACTCAAATACTAAATCGGATCCTCTATTCGGCTACCCCAGAATCCGACAAATCTCGACACAGTTACAACTTAAGCTACATGGAATACAACTAATAATCTTATTAGAACAAACAGAGTTACAACAACAAAATTCACTTAGAGTCCGTTTGGTACAACATTTACAAAACGGTGTTTTAAAACGCGGCGTTTTAAAAACGCAGTGTTTTAAAAACGGAGGTCTTTCCTTATAAATACGTTTGAGATATTACTTCAATACGCAGCTTTTTTTTCCTATGAGAATTTTAAAACATGCGTTTTGGGAAAAAGCTGGGAATTCCAGCGTTTTAAGACTCAGCTGCGTTTTGAAAACGCTGCGTTTTATGCCGCAGTATTGAAACACATTTTTTGCAAATAAGCTGCGTTTTATCCCTGCGTTTTGGCCAAAACGCTCGACCAAACGGGCTCTTAGCCAACTCAAGTAGTGAAAACACTAGGTTGCGTTAATGAGAGAAATAAACCTACGTAATTTGCTCAAGCGATCTTTACTATTATTGAACTTTCAACATAATCAAAACAACTAATCTACTTTCAAAAATGTGATTAAAAGAACCCCGTCATCAGCCTTTCATCCGAATACTTAACAGAACTGTGTAAAACCATTTATCCATGCCATCCTTGGCATTGGATTTTTCAACCAAAGGCTGACGGCAGGAAGCTTTTGAATAATAAATATTTTAAAGTACGTTGTTTATTTTGATTAATGTTAATATCCTTAAGCAAAATACATAGCTTATCTAACCTGCGACAAAGGGCACAAACATCCATCATCCACTTGAATCTATTCCAGCAAACAATATCCAGACACAGTACTAGCCCTTGCTTTGTGTAATGCATAGCTATTTGCTGGAATGTCTTTGATGTGACAGAATTCTTGAAATTTAAAAATCTAGTAACAAGAATTATTTTTTTTGTTAAAATCAGGAGTGCCGATGGTAGTGGTGGCACTCAGTACCATTGCGGGCCGCCACTGCCGACAATGGTAGTGTGTGCCACCCCTAAGTGGTGGACATGAATGCATAATGTTGTGGAGGAATAACCGGTTCAATATGTGACACAAGAGGACGGACACCGTAAATAGAGTCATCATTTGTAGTTGCTTTCTTGCATTTATTTCTTACTGGAGTAACTCTTTGTAACGCTAACAACCTCCACAACTTTTCTTCAAGTGAGGTCTTAAGAGAAGCCACTAGAGCAACCACAACAATAACCCTCTATACCACATTCTAAACACCTCGTTTTTCGTTCAAGTTTTATCTTTTTAACACTCTAAAAAAAAACTCACTTCAACAAGCACTCTCTACACAACCCTCTAAAAATTAAAAATTTCTCATCTCAACTAACAAATCTAACTACCATTCTATTTTTATTTTATTTTTTTAGCACAATCGGAATGAAATATTTTAAATTTTATATTCTATAAAAATTATAGTACTTATATTTTAATAATTTCAATTTCAATAATCTAAAACACATATGAGATAAAACTAATAATTTAGCTACAACTATCATTAAATTTCTCCATTTTCAATAATATATTTAATTCTTTTTACTACATTAGATCCAAAATATTAATAGAGAAGGGAACAAATCTTTCTTTGTGTGTGTGAAAGTGAGGGGCAGGGAGGAGAGAGAAAAGAAATGGAGAAGGAATCGGACGAAAAGGGAAGCAGGTGCAAAAAAAAAGTTACTATTCATGTTAAATGACTCTCTACATTTGGAGGGTAAATTAGTTGGTTTTAGAAATAGGGGTGGGGTGGAGTGTCCACTGTGGGAGTAAGGGGGGGTAAAAGACTCTAAAAGAAGGTTTAGGGAGTGGATTGGGGGTCTCATTATGGAGGCTCTAACCTCGAGAAATATTAATTTTGTACCAAGTAGACATGCAAAAACAGTTTCGAACCGGTGGTTTAAACCGGAACCGAACCGCCCCAAAAACCGCATAAATCGGAACCGTGAGGAACCTGAACCGTCCCTGAATCGGAACCGCCGGTTACACGGTTCGATTTTGGTTTCCAATTTCTAAAAACCGTGAACCGCCGATTTGGAATCAGGAAACGGAACCGCCGGTTCCAAACCGTGAAAAATTGCCAAATTTTAAATTTTAAAATTTCCTTATTTACTCTATAATTTCAAAGATGAAAAGTTTACAAAGTTTAAAAAATTCAAAAAATGCTTTGTACAAAGTTTTAAGATGATTTTTTTTCTTAAAAAAATTATTAAAAAATAAATAAAAATTACGGTTTGGAACCGGAACCAGCTTAACCGGTTCAGAACCGGAACTGTAACCATTTTGTCGGTTCGGTTACGGTGTAACGCCCGCACTATTTGCATCATTCGCATTCATTCGATTTTACGTCTCTTACATTTACATCGTCATTTCATGTGCATATATCATTCAAATATACTTGCATTTGAGTTTGTCATACACTTTTCAAGTGTATGGATATGTGTTAGAAGTTTCATAGTCATTTGCATTTGATTTGATGTGCATCTAAAGCTTCATTATATGTGGTTTGGATTGTGTTATAGTTGTATCTTAAACTTGGTTTGAGTTTGGTATCATCTTAGGATGACTTGGGAGTGTTTTTGAATCACTTTGGTTTGGTTTTGGAACCTTTTGACCTGAACCGATCACTATGCGGCCGCATAGTGCATTAGCCCAACATTCGGATCTTATGCGGTGTACAAGGCGCCCGCATAAGACCCATGCGCCCGCATAAAGCTAGCCGCTCGAAACCCTAAAGTTCTTGGATTCAATGCGGCCGTAGCGAGCGCATAGAAGCTATGCGTCCGCATAGGCGGCCACATAGCGTCGAGCTCTATTATTTTGTTAGACGCATTTTTAAGTTGTTTGACCTTTTGATCAACATCCAATGGCTGGGATTAATCACGACCTTTGACCTCTTCTACCAGCCTTACTAAGTCTCTAATACACTAAATGAGTCTCATTTTCACACACCATTTGATCATTCACCCTTGGAAAAGTTGAGAGAAAGAGAGAAGAGTTTTGTGTTAGAAATCCTTGCAACTTGATCAATTGAAGACCAAATTGCAATCCAATCCCATCCTTGTGAAGCTTTGGGTTAGGAGAAGTCATTCCTAGTCTTGCATGTGGCTTTCCTTGGGTTAAATCTTCAAGTAGTAAGCTACTACCCCTTTTTCTCCCTCAATTATATATGTATTGTTCTTCATCCTAGACTTGTTAATTGATGAAACCATGTTAAAATCATCATTTTTGAGTATGTTTGACCATGTTGACTTGTTAAATTTGTGGTTGACTTTTTGGATGTGTTTGGAGACTTATCTTTACATGTTAGAAATGTAAAGTATGAATAGTAATTGTTAAGTTTACGGTATAATTAATTCGCGGAATTTCTGGACGATTTGAGTGATTCGTTTGGAAATTTGGTTACACCGGTTGTGTGTATTGATATTACGTTAATTGTCATAATTTACATAAGTTGGTTATTTGTGGAGTGGGATTATTATAACTCACTTAAAGACATTCGTATCATTGTTGAATGTTAGTGTTATGGTATACTCCCTACTTTGGAGTATTACCGTTTATTTTAATGTCGAGTAAACATCTACTTGTGCATTTAGTTAAGTCCATGGCATTTGTGTTGGCGGTGTATTGACGCTCGATTATTACGGGAGCCGGGGCTACGTAATAGTCGAAGGCCAATACATCGGGCCTCGCCCTACCGTTGGCCACGGTAGGGGTATAGCGCCATTTGTTGTACGAAATAAACGCAACCATGGTAAGCTATATCCGTGGTTGATTCTTAGGTTGTAGGGACCAAGATCACCCGTCGAAGTGAATACAGAAGATGGTTCACACAGTGTTAAGTTATTTGGGATTCTTGTTCGAGCACGTCAACAACGGCTCTACATTTGGTATTATATTGGTTGGTTAGTTGGAAGTATTGGTTTGGTTGGAGGTGTACCTCGATGTCGTATCCTTTGTAACTTATTTATTTATAGCTTTTATCTGCTTCCTGTATGAGCGAATGTTGGTCACGGTTTCCAACCGGTATGGGACGGTTGGCGATCGTTGAGCCTCTCGTATAGTATGGGGTTGTTCGGCTATGTGCAATACTTGTTACTTTCGTCTTGTATTGGGATTTTTTCGTGATGGCATGAATACTTGTTATAATTACTGTCTTGCATCTAGCATGCCATATTGTTGCATTAGTAGCTTATTGAGTTTCGACTCACCCCGTTTCGTGTTTATTTGTTTTCCTTAGATCAAGGGCCGACGAGGAATCCTTAGTTTGCTCGAGTTCGGTTCAGTGATCATCCTTCTTTTGGTAGTTGCACCTTGTGCCTTGTATTTTCCTTTGGTGAGGCCGAGGGTGTACTTGTTATATCAACAATGTATCGTTGGGTAGTAGTCTCGCTTGTTACCTGTTGTATTCTTTTGTTGTGCCGGCATGGTTGCCGTGTCTTTTTATATATATATATTAACTTTTATTTCCGCGCACTTTGAAATGGTTTGTGCATGTACCGAGCCTGTTAGCTCGTGGTAATTGTTGCTAGCTAACGTGTTGTTTCTCCGGCTTGTTGTTTCGCCGTTGAGGTTTAGTTTTGTTTTAAAGATTTTGTTGTTTTTAAAGAAAACTTGCACGTGAATTACAGGGTTTTCTCATGACTTTGCATTCATCTTAAAAAAGGAATTTTAGAGATGCTACTTTCATGTTCCCGTCATCGCGGACCGAACGAGATTCCACATCGAATTTCGGGTCGGGTCGCGACATACGGTTTGTTGTCTGGCGGTTTTTAAAACCGCCGGTTCAGAACGGAACCGGCGGTTCGAACCGTTTTGGCATGTCTAGTACCAAGTGTTCCATTCTCTCTGAATTTTTTTAATTTATTTCCTCTCCTTTTTGTTTCTAAGCTTTTATTTTTAGGAAATTATTTTTATTATTTTATTTTTACCTTTTTTTTTTCTATTTTAATGATGACCTCACATACACATAGACTTTAATTTTATTTATATATTATATTATTATTTATGATAAAATTAATTAAAAAAATTTTATTCTTTGTGTTCCAGTGTTCTAAAAATCGCTAAGCGAGCGCTAGGCGCCAGAGCAGGGCCTAGCGCCTAGGGGCCTAGTCGGGGTCTAGTCGGAGTCTAGGCGGGGCCTAGAAATCGAGACATAATTACTTAGGTCCATACAAAACCTGGTGCAACAATAGTAAATAGCTAAATATGACCATATAAACTAAAAATAATGATTACATTACAAGATTAAAAGTTAAAATTAAAAATTAAAATCAAATTCTCTATCATTTCAAAGTGGAGGGAAGAAGGAAATACTTTAATAACTTAAGGGGGGAGGGAAAATACTTAGAGAAATATTTTAATAACTTGAGGGGAGGGAAATACTTTAATAACTTGAGGGGAGGTTGTTATTTTGAAAAGTGAATTAAAACCCTAAAGCTAAAAGGCGACCGCCTCTCTCTCTCACAAAATTTTCACGACGTCTCTCTCTCTCTCTCTCTCTCTCTCTCTCTCTCTCTCTCTCTCTCTCTCTCTCTCTATCTATCTCTATATCTCTCTCTCTCTCTCTCTCTCTCTCTCTCTCTCTCTCTCTCTCTCTCTCTCTCTCTCTCACTATGAGATAGATGACGGGATTTCGACGCCGACAACAATCTCTCACTCTCGCTCTCTCGCTCTCTCTTAATTTCTCTCACTTTCACTCTCTCTTTCACCTCTTCATTGGCATATCGCCTCCTTTCCCACCGTAATCAATCCAGCCATTTCGACTACTTCTAAGCTGTGGATCTCAGTCATGTTGACTCCCCCTCCTCCGACCCCAAACTTATCTAAGCCCTAGCTATCCAAAAGATTGAGGACGTCATTCATCGCATCGTCGTGCGTCGCTCTGCCCCTGATTGACTCCCCTTCCTCCCAGGTTCCTCTTACTTGGTCCCTCCTCAACAAAACGCGTACGACATCGCTCAAATCTGGGCGTTAGGCGGCGCCTAGGCGACTAAGCGATAATTTTTCATGGTGGTAATTTTTTGTCCGATTTGGCCCTAGGCGCGGCGTTTGAGGGGCGCCTAGAGCCTAATCGTGGCGTTTGGGGGGGGGGCCTAGTGCCTAAGCGGACGCCTAGAGCCTAGTCGCGGCATTTGAGAGGGGCCTAACGCCTAGGCGGGCGTCTAGAACAATTTTTCGAACACTGGTATGTTCAGATAATTATTTAGGAATGGAAGAGTATAATTTTTCTTTTAGCGGTGGAATCAATGTTTGGGTCAAAATTGTGGGTCCTATTGAAGGGTTTATATTCGGCTTGTGGTTAAAATGGTGGGCAGTTGTAGTCTAGTTCTCAATGTGAGTTTTTAATGTTCGGACAGGGAACTGGCAAAAGACAAAACATGATTTTTTTTTTATTTTATTTTTTTGGGGGTGGGGGAGGGGGTTTAATTAATTTGTGCAAAAATAGCTTTATCCTATTGTGAGAATCTTGTTTCCAAACTCTTGTTATTGTAATATTCCCAAATATTTCCAGCTTAGATGTGAGGTTTGTATATGTATTATAAAGGGTTACTCAACTAGGGGCTTAGTGGGCCACCATCTCCAAACATTCTTTTTCAGAATTTACACAAGAAAAATATTGTTCTAAGATTATTTCTTACTATTATTCTATTTTAAACATACATTTTTATTTCTTTATGAATTTTAAACAATTTTAATAATACAAATAACTTATTCTCTCTCCGTTCTTAAATTATCGTCCTTCTGACTTTTTTTGGTCAAATAAAATGTGTTTCAAATGCAAATTTGACGTATATATATATTTTTATCTTTTTCAAAATAAAAATTTGTATTTGAAAAACATCTTGTTTAACTTAAAACAAAAAATTACGTCAAATTTGTATTTGAAAAACATCATGTTTGACCGAAAAAAGTTAAACAGGACGATAATTTAGAAACGAAGGGAGTACTAATTAACAATATAAATTGAAACAATTGAATTGATTACAAGATACTCCATCCGTTCTAACCAAAGAGTCCGCGTTTGAAAAGTCTAATAATTAAGAGATATATTAGTGTCACTGGAGTTGGTATAATTACAAAAATACTTAAGCACAACTAAGATGCATACAACACAAGTAGATGGCAAATATGAAAGGTTATGAAAATCGTAGGCATAAATTTTGAAAGTGGACTCTTTAGATGAAACATTCCAAAATAGAATAGTGGACTCTTTGCCTAGAACAGATGGAGTATTTACGTATAGAAAATAAAAAATAAAAAAAACTATTTTATTGAATATTACAATTAAAATAGATAATATTAGGTTTTATATACTTTGTTTGGTAATCTGATGTATAAATAAACCATTTTATTGAATTTTACAAAATAGTACTCCCTCCGTCCCTAAATGATTGTCTTCCTTTCCTTTTTTGTTCGTCCTAAAATAATTGTCTTGTTTGAAAACTTTCATTTTTAGGACATATTTTACCCTTACTGTTTTCCCTACTTTAATTATGGGTCACATGGGCATTAAATAAAATTACACATTATATCAATATTAATAATCAAGTAAATTATTTTGAGCACATGTTTGAGACGGTTATACCCGTGTATATAGTTTATGTTTATTGCAAAAATAAAAAATGTTGCAAAACACTCTTTCAGTTATATTGAAAAGAAGGGTATATTTGGAAATTCAAAAAAAATTTAATTTTAATCCTAAAATTGAATAGTAAACTTTTTTCGTGAGAACGGAGGTAGTATTTTGCAAGGTAAGAATAGCAACTTCGGCTCTCTTGTTTTTGTTTTTTCAAACTGAAAAATAAATATAGTGCGTTGCTAAATTAGATCCTAGTAACCGGAGTAATTGCATGAACGGTGTTCTGACCGGATTAGGTAAGAAAATACTCCTTCCGTCTCAGATAAATGTTCATACTTTATATTTTGGGATGTTCCAACTAATGTTCCTAAAGACTTTTAATCTACCTATTCTCTATCATTTTTCCTAATATACCCTTAAAACTTCATTTAATATAACACATCTCAAACAAACTCAATTACTTAAAGTACTTGAACTCAATTAATGTTCATGGATGTTATGGTCAGAATACATTTTACACACATCATTAATTATATTTCTTAATTCTTGTATTTTATCCAGTAGGAACATTTATCCGGAACGGAAGGAGTAGAAAGAAAAGAAATATATAGAAGTTGCTCGATCGGAGGCCAAAAAGCTATCAGTAGCACTCTTGCTCACAAATCATAATACTCAATACATTCAATATTCAAGCCTCCTTAATACAATACAACAAGTCTTTTATTTATAGCCTTTACAATCCATTATACAACAAACGGAAATCTTCATATTAATTTAGAAATCTATCAAGTCACGCGGAGATCTCGGCATGGCCGGCCGGTGGCTTGACATGCAATATCTTTTTCATTCCAATATGTATTATCAATGTACCTATACACACTATCACAATTTATTGCACACATACTAAATCACTCATAATTCTTAAATCTTCAAAGAAGTGCAGAAAATACCAATCTTTCCATCTAAATGAGATTTGAAACTGTTATCACTTAACTTGGGATGACAATCTCGAGTCCGAACTTTCACATCAGAAACTTAACTTCTTCTAACACCACCGGCCTTATCTCACGCTCATTGACTATAGCCATCAGATCACTAGAATCCTCGTTCAAATAAGCTTTTGCAAAAGCAACCACAACCCCTCCAACAAACCTCCTCATCGGTTCTCTAGACTTGCCATTTTTACACATACAGCTAGCGATCCCATGAATCCCCTTAGTTACATCATCAAGCATGTCCATATGCCCATATTCCTTGGCCACAAAATGAAATGCCGGCTTACAACATTCGTTGTAAAAGTTCTTATGGTTGACCCCATTAGGGGCACAAGCAGGAAACAATGGCATTTTTTTAACTTCCCCCAAGCCTGAACCGATAACCATGACTGGCATTTCAAGATCAAAAGAATGAGGAACATAAGTGAGTACCGGTGGAAGCGATTGTTTGCCATAGTCAATGCCATCGACTGGATCAATGCCGATTAATGCTGAAAATTTCAAATCCAGCTTTGTGTCGACTTTGTTTAGAGCAAGGGCAAATGCAACTTTGCCTCCGCGACTGTGACCAGCAAGTCCTAGCTTGTTTAGGTTTGGACAAACTCCGGACGGAAGAAAGTATTGAAGTCCTTTCGGTCCCGGTAACCAATTGGCTATCGCTGCTGTAGACTTGATTTCTTCAGTTGCATCTGATCCAGCCAATAAATTTTGCGTTGCCTGCACAAAGAAACAAGAGATTTCAATATCAGAGCAGATTAACAGAAAATATCAAATACTGCTTTAATATAGGTTTGGTGTTATAACTGATTTTAAAAAAAAATTAGTTAACTCTATATAATTTTGCTTTAATACCTTCCAAGTATCCATTTATGATGTCAAATTAATGGTTCTTCTTCTTTTTTTCATCTCACAAATAATATGGTCATTGTACACTATTTGCTTAAAGAATTTTTCTAGAGAAAATAAACACTTAATTTGGAACAGAGGGAGTAAATGTTAAGATTAATTTTCAAAGGAAGTCTTTCACAAAACATCCTAAAAAGGAAAGAGTGACCTCTTAGTGAATCAAATTGAATAAGATCCTCTATTCCAAAAAGTGTTTCATATTTTATTCCAACCATCGGATCTTCGCCGTATGTGCATCGAAAACCAATAAGTAATTAATATTGTTTATTCTCATACACATGTGGCCAAGAGAGTAATTTTTAATGGGTTTTCGGAACCAGGGATTCTGCATAACAAGATCCTAAGAATAATTATAATTAAGTCTTTTTCTTTTCTTTTTCGAATGGAGACAATAACTTATAAACGAACTCTAAAATCCTTCAGGCTAAATTTTGTCACTTGACAACAACCTTAAAAGCAGGACTATTTAGGTAAAGTTGGAAAAAAAAGAAAAGAACAAAATCTAGGAAATATAAAGATTGAAAATTTGAACTGACCTGAGGAACAACGACGATGAATCCATGGGAGGCGATATGATGGCTAAGCTGAGAGTAAAAGGAATTGAGCAAAAAGAAGCCATGAAGTAACAAGAGAACTGGGAATTCCCCTGCTTCTAATGGTGTAAATATCAACAATGGCTTTGGTGGAGGAGGAACAGAAGGCTTGTTACTACCAAAACATGACGATTGTGTTTCCACTCTTATAACTTCTATTTGGTATTTTCCAATATCAAACACCTTTGTTGTTGTACTTGTAACAAAGGCAGCTGAAGATGAAGAAGACATTGACCCAATTTTTTGTTTTCTTAAGGTTCTTAATCTTCTAGTACTAGATTTCTTTCTATATAAGTACTATATATTACTGTGTGATACGTACTATGTTTCCTTTTATAATGTTTGGATTAGGTTCACTTGTGTGGCCTTAATAGTCCCACCATGTTGCTACAATAATGTTCGCTAGATCTCTTTAGACCTTGCAAAACATGTGCCCTAAATGGGTATGTTGGAGAAAATATTCAATGATCTCAAAGCATTACGTGGTACGTCTGTATGATGTATTGTTATCAATAACGGTTCACTATTGTGTCAAAGTGGTACAAAGTGAGCCTCGCTTTTTAAACCTCTTTGGCCCTATATAGTGTGCCGCTATCGGTTGCGATGAATTGCATAGACATGTCACGTTGTGCTCCACAACAATGCAATATTTTGTATCGGTTTTAGTTTTTGTTTGTTTTAGTCTTTCGTCCTGTTTCTTGTTTTTTCTTTGTTCCAAATGAATAAAAAAAAAAAAAAAATGGAGGAAATATGCATGGGTCAAGTAATGTATACAAGTAGTAATCACAAGACGGGTCCATAGACAGACAGTTTACTTTCTTTTTCGTTTTTCTCGTTTTTAAAATTTATTTTATTTATTATTATTATTATTATTATTATTATTTTGTTCAGAAGGACTTTACATACTATACGGTTTCTACCTAACATTGTCGTGTATTCGGCCAATTATATCATTTGCCTTGTATCATTCATAGTTTCATACCACTACTACCATTACACTCAAATAAATGTACTTAATCAACTAAATAATGATTCTTACGGTAATTTAGAGGCAGATTTATTTTATTTTATTTTATTTTATTTTTGTGTCTTAAAGGGGCATAAGAATGGATCAAATTTGAGACCTTACACTTTGTAAAGTCCTAGCAAAACCATTACTCCCTTTGTTTCACAATGTTTGTCGTCGTTTTAGCTCTAAATATTTTTATTCCAAAATGATTGTCGTTTTAGGGTAGTTTGTAATGCATGTTTTGCCTAATTTACCCTTGTCTCCTCCCAATTTTCAACAATTAATCATCTCTTCATTAAATACTTTTATCTTATCTCAATGATTATCTACTTCTAATTTATCATGATTTCAACTACTCCTAACATAAAAATTAAAGATATTTAATGAGGGTATCTTTTTAGTCGTTTTGAATACCGAATTTTTCTTCCTACTCTTATAAGTTATGTTTGGTATTTACCATATCAAACACCTTTGTTGTTTTAAAATTTTTGAAGATACATGGGATTTGGCTCCACTTGCCCTCTGGAGGTCATGGGTTCGATCCCAGTTAGAGGGAAGGCTTTCTCCTGGATTTATCTGCGCACTTGCGTGCTTGTGTGTGTGTGTGTGTAAAAAAATCTGCTGAAGATGAAGTAGACATTGACCCCCCAATTTCAGCTTTTTAAGGTTCTCTCAATCTTCTTCTACAACAATATTTCTTTCTTTCTTTCTTTATACTACGTGCATGGTGTTTAAGGTATATTGTTTGGGATAAGTTCACTAGTTTGTGTGGCCTTCATAGCTGATATCCCCACCTTGTGCCATGGTGTGAAAGAGAGAAACTTTTAATAATGTTTGCCAGATTCCCTTTTTCTCATTTGGTCCCCAAACTTTGTTCAGTTTCCTATAATTAATAATAGGGTTAATTACACCATTAGTCCCTCGACTATGGATTTTTCACCAATAGTTCCTTAACAAATTTTTTTCAAATTTCAGTCCTTTGATTATGAAAATTAGACACGGCTAGTCCTTTTGATGGATGTCGTTAGTACAATTCCGTTAAATCACCTATGTGCCTCCCACGTGCATTTAAGTAAGGGCAAAATTGGAATTTTACTTATCATCTTCTTCCCAAATTCTTCAAACCCTAATCCCCAATTTAAAAAAATTATGGCTTTCTTTCATATTGGGAAATTGGTTAGGAAGGATGTTGGGGAATTGGTTAGGAATTTGGTGTGGAAGGGGTGAGGAATGAGGTGTCTGCTATGGGGTTTGTGGGTGCCCTCCCTCTATATAATTTTTTTCCTTCTGCTTGTTGCCTAAATAAACTAGATAGGCCACAAATCAAAATCAAAAGAAGAAAATGAAAAAAGAAACATCAGAGAGAAGGAAGAAAGAAAAGATCTGAAAGTTGCAGTGTCGTCTCCGATTCGCCAGTGCGTGCCATCCTCTTAGTTGTCAATGTCGTAACCTTTCTTCCAATTTCTTGTTCAATCTCCCTGTTACAATCACTTTGATTGCCACCTCCGTTCCATGAACTCTATGTCCCGCATGCCAAACCACCGAGAACGAATCTGACCCAATTTGTCTCCCCACCATGTAATCCTTAATTATCAATTGAGCAGACATCATCAGAAGCAACCAACCCTAATTTCCAACCCAGCGAAATTACCCATAATTGAGCTCTGAATCCTATCAATTAAACCCGTATCAATGGTGGATTGGAAGGGAAAAAGGTTGGGATTGATTATGTTGATCATTTTCATGGTGGGTGGGTAATGAAAGAGGGAAATCAGAAGAGAGGAAGTTTTGATGAAGAAGAAAAGAGAGTTAATTGACGAAGGAAACCCTAATTAACGAGGTCAGGAATTCGGCTGTTTGATTGGGAGGTTGAATTGGCGGGAAGAAGGAGATAAAGATGAACTTGAAGCTGATGATAGGCAATAGCAGCTACCACCGTTCTAGGTTCGATCGAGAACCCAGGTACTCTCTCTCTCTCTTGATTGAACCCAGGTACTAATTTCTGGGTTTGAGTTTTGGTGTGTGAGTGTGTGTGTTTTTGGGGATTAGGGTTTGAAGAATTGGGGAAGAAGATGATAAGTAAAATTCCAATTTTGCCCTTAAATGCACGTGGGAGGCACATGGGTGACTTAACGGAAGTGTACTAACGGCATCCGTCAAAAGGACTTGTCGTGTCTAATTTTCATACTCAAATGACTAAAACTTGAAAAAAATTTATTAAGGGACTATTGGTGAAAAAGTTTATAGTCGAGGGACTAATGGTGTAATTAACCCTTAATAATATGTTCAACATTTTCTATTTTGGTCACTCAACTTCCCTTTTAATCATTCATTTCGTCCCAGGGTTAACTGCAATCAATTTTTCCATTCATTCAAACGGATGGTAATTGACTTATTTGCCCTCATTAATTGTTGACATAAGAGCATCCACATTGGAGGAGTTCCTCCAAGTTATAACTCCTTCATTTTCGGTAAGTAAAACAATCTCAATTATTTATTGACCCAAGTCATATTCTGTCGCCTCAATTCAGAAACTCATAAAGTCTTGAGTTTCTTCGTCCGACTCCAGATCTATAGGTAAAGGCCCAAGGATTGGTGCCAGCAGTCAATCTTGCCCAATCACACGAGCTTATAATTAAATAAGACTACTACTCTCTACATTAAATTTTTTATTTATTTTTTTTTACATCCTCTCGACATTATTAAAAAAAATAAAATTAAAGCGCCCTCATATCCTCTAAATACATCTACCTTCTTAATCCACACACTATCTTAATTTTTTATCCATATAAATATTAAATGACAAAAATTTAGAAAAGACCGTCTTACGAATATTTTCTGTAAAACGGATCTCCTTGATCTAAACCAACGTATGTTGGTGTGCTAAACTGTAAGTAAGTGGAGCTCTGTATTACGAATTAAGATCCGTAAGACGGTATCACAGTAGCCCGACTCATACTAAATACACCCCATATATATATATATATATATATGTTATCTATTTTACCCTTTTTAAAATATGAGTGACGCTATTTGCACCACAATTTCCTATTAATACACTCATCCTCCTAATATATCCACCATGAAAATTTCACCCAAACCTAATATCTAAATACACCACCTCATTTTTTCTTTTTTACCCCTTCCTAAATAATTCATTTTTCTAAACCAACCCAACCCCTACCCACCCCCCCCACACACACACATGGACGCAGCCTCCCCTCCCCTCCCCTCCCTTCCTTCTTCTTCCCTTCCCTCCTCATTCTGGCAGCCTCCCTTTCTCTCTCTTTTCTTTTCTTCACTCTAAAACTAACCCGCCACCCCTCCACACACACACGGCAAGAAACACCCCCTCTCCCTCATTCCTCATCTCCTTCATTCTCCCTTCTTCCATCTTTTTTTTTTCTTCTTTTCTTTTCTTTTTGAAACCCTTGAAAAACAAAAATGACCGAATTTTTTTCAAGGGGTTGGGTTTGGGAGAGGGGAAGAAGGAAAGAAGGGAGAGGAGAGGGGAAGAAAGAAAGAAAGGGAAAAAAATGGGGAGAATAGACAGATTTGAAAAGAAGGAAAGAGGAAGAGGGTTACTTGGGTTGCCGAGAGGGAGGGAGGGAGGGAGAGAGAAGAGGGATGGGGCCGGGGAAGAAGAAGAAGAAGAAAAAAAAAAAAAAAAAGGTAAATGAGTGTTTTTAAACAATAATATTTTTGTAATTAATTTTTAAGGGGTATATCAATAGTTAATGGTGGTGCAAATAGCGCTACTCTTAAAATATATGTTTAAACAAGATAAAAACTGTTTAAAAATAAAAAACAAAGCCCAGAATGAACAAACAAACCTAAATCCACAATAATTGTTACTCTCTCATTAACTCCAGCTAGATCTCATCATCACCTGCATGCTAACGTGGAGGATGTTTTGAAGGTAACTGAAAAATGGTGTTGGTGGAAGGTGGGAGTTAGTATAGGACTACAGTTAGGGCTCTTAAAAACTTAAAAGAGTCTAGACAAGAATTGGGGGTTTTAACTAGGGTGTAAGTATAAACGAAAACCGATGAATCGAATCGAATCGGGCGGTTTGATTCGGTTTTCATCATCAATGGTTGGTTCGATTTTAGAAATTGGTGCAGCGGTTCGGTTCGGTTACGGTTCAAGATACCAAACCGCGGTTCACCGAACCAAACCGAACCGAGTTTTATTTTTATATTTTTGGTAGTATCTTGGCCATTCATCTATTTTAAATATAATCTAAACCGTTCATTGATGCCATATATAAACACAAAACACAATCCCTAAAATCATTTACCCTACGCCTCCCCTTCTCTCGTCACTCTCCTTCATCTCACCGGCGACATCTCCTTCCTTCCAGGCTCAGCGATGGTTTCCTCCCTTTATCTCCCTCATCGGCGACATCTCCCCCTACCTGCAACATCTCATCTCTTCCTTCCAAGCTCCAGCGATGGTTTCCTCCCTTTATCTCCCTCACCGGCGACATCTCCCCCTCACCGGCGACATCTCCTCTGAGTTTCGTTCTTCAATGGTTGATCCGATCGAGTTTCCTTCGTTAATGGCTAAAAGCCTTTGGATCCATCAAGGGTCCTTCGTCGTTCCTCCTTTGTACACTATTATTCATCTCTTTCTTCTTTTCTTACATAGTTAAATAGTTGAATCGTATCACAAGTTTTGAAACCTTCACTCAATTTGTTTATTATTTAATCTGAGAATCTAATATCCATTGAAGAGGTTCATGTTCTCTGTTGATAAAGTTGTTTAATCATGGAGATATTATACTCCAGTAATTATTTGACAAGGGATGCTATATTTTGTTGTTTTTCTATTAGTTAATTGCATTTGATTCATAGGATGTTGTCTTTTGCCTTCCATCTTTTCTATTAGCTAATCCCCGAAAAGGCTGTCCCAAAAAATGTGCAAACTTGCGGTTCAAACCGAACCGAATCGATATCCCACGGTTTGGTTCGGTTCGGTTTGAGATTGTTCGCGGTTCAGTTCGGTTTGGGAAATTCTTAAACCGATGGGAGCGGTTCGATCTATGGTTTTAGGCTAAACCGAACCAGATCGAACCGTTTACAGTCCTAGTTTTAACTATTTTAAAAACTTGATTTACACCATTAAGATTTGCTTCAGTTTGATTTTACACCAAAATGAGTTTGACTTTTAATTGAGATATACATATGAGCTGGATTACTTTAGTTGGATTTTGGCAAGAGGTGGGTTTTGGGGGAAGAGGTGTATTTGTTGAAAATGGAGATAAAGGTTTTGGGGTGTACTTAGAAGGACCGAGGGTAATAATGTCTTTTTCATTGATGGTTTTTTTGTAATAAAAGATAAGGAAGGTGTATTTAGAGAATTTAAAGGTGTTATTAGGGTCACTCAACAGTTTATTACTCCCTCCGTTCCTAAATTATTGTCTTACTTTTTTTTTTTTATCTATTCCAAAATAATTATCTTGTTTGAAAATTTTCTTTTTAGGACAACACTTTTACTATTTTACACTTACTTTTTCTTCCTACTTTAATTATGAACCACATGCACATGGACATTAAAAGTAACTACACAATATACCAATATTAAAAATCAAGTCAATTGATTTTTCTTAATCTGTATGCCGGGTTAAACAAGGCAATAATTTAGAGACGGTGGGAGTACATTTTAAGCCGTTCAAAAAGTTGAGTTTAATTTTTACTCCCTCCGTTCCACTACACCCAAAGAGTACACATTGAAAATCTATTAATTAAGAATCTGTTTTGTGCAGCGTTTTCAATACGCGGCGTTTTAAAAATGCAGCGTTTTCAAAACACAAATTTTTCAAAACGCAGTTTTCTTCTTATAAATGTATTTGAGATAACACTTCAAAACGCTGCTTATTTTTCTATCAGCGTTTTAAAACCTCCGTTTTGGAAAAAAAAAAAACTAAGAATTTCAGCGTTTTAAAATGCAATTACGTTTTGAAAACGTAGTTTTTTCTGCCGCAGCATTGAAACAATTTTTTTACAAATAAGCTGTGTTTTATCGCTGCGTTTTGGTCAAAATGCACGACCAAACAGGATCTAAGTGATATATAACTATCATTACAACTTATTATAATTACAAACAAAATTGAGTATAGTTAATATGTTTATATCACATATAGAGGGTAAAGTTATAATTAAAATTATGAAGATTGTAGATATCATTTTAGAAAGTCATTTTTGAAAGTTGACTCTTTACGTGAAACATCTCATAATAGAACAGTTGACTCTTTGCCTAGAACGGAAGGAGTAATTTTTTTCTCTTTGAAATGTTATTTTTAGCACTTCAGCCTTCATTTTGTACTTTTATTGATGGGTGCTGCGGACTGCCAAACCTTGGAGTTTCTAAAACATTTGGATCTCGACGCCCGACATGGGGCGTAACTTTTATGGCTAAAATAACTTTTATGGCTAAAATACTTTTATGGCGTAAGTTCATACATGTGGCACAAAGAGATCACTCTCATCTTCCTCTCTCTAACAAAAACACTTTAATCTTCTTGTGTCACATGTGTGGGCTTTAAAAAGTTATGTTCAATTTTTCACTATATGTATTATTATCCAATTGAAAAATAGAGTATTACTAGCAATTTGGGAAAAATAGTTTCTGACCAAAGTGCAAATTGAGAGTAACCGATTTTACCAACGAACTTTTAATATTCAAAATGTGACAAACGTAATTATAATTTGAGTGCAATGTGGTCCTCACCGTTAATTAGACAACCAATTTTAGTAACGGAGCGATGACGTGGACTATATGGGCCTCTGCTCACTTAAGTGGATGTTGGCATGAATCTTTCTAACGGTAAGAAAATTACATCAATAATAAGGGGTTCAAAATGATAATTGTGAAAAATAGGGGAGCCCTATCTCACTCTTTCAATGATAATATTCTCTCTCAATCTCGCACACACAAATACAATAAAACATATAAATTCATCCCAAAGTCAACACAACTGATGATCTGTGGAGACCCTTCAGGCCTTGGAGGTCTTCTTGGATACAGCTATGGCTGACAGTGGCAACATGGAGGCTTTTCGCGATACAACCACTGTTGGCAACATGGAGGCTTTTCGCAATACAGCCACCGTTCTGTGTGAAGGAAGTGAAACCCTTGTTGGAATAAGGGTTTTATGAGTCAACATAGTCGACTTTAGCTCCACAAATGAGGATTGAGAAAAGCTGCAAGCCGCCATTGTTGTCAATTTATGTAAACTGAGAGAGAGAGAGAGAGAGAGAGAGAGAGATGACGCACAGGGTAACTTATGAGACCACCGTGATGGCGGTGGCGGTGGTTGTGAAGAGGGAGGTGAATTGGTGCTTCAGATGCCGGAGGCAAATAGGATTGACCGGATTTCAATGCCGGTGTGGAGATTTGTTCTGTTCCGAGCATTGGTATTCGGACCGATGCAATTGCAGCTACAGTTACAAAGCGCCGATCGCAAGTCGCGCAAGGGGGAATCCCGTCGTCAAAGCTGCAAAGATCGTTAGAATTTGAGTGGCGTATATATACTTTTATTAATTGTGTTTGGAATTTAGAAATTTCTCATGAATTTGAAATTTGTGTAGTATCAAAGATGGACGCTCGATCTCTCATCATCAAATGGAAATTGAAGGCTGTTTCAAAGAGTAGAGATTTGGAGAGAGGGAATGGGAGAGAGTATGATTTCATCAACTAGTTGAATTGAAGAAGATATTGTGATGGAAGTTTTCTCAGATTATTACATTTTTTAGTTTGATTTTTGTTGTTAAATCTACTTAGTTTTTAGAATTTTAATTTACTATAGAAGAAGTTGATCATGGCTTAATTTGTACTACTTGGTTCATTACAAAAAACCTGCGACAAGGGGCACAGACACCCACTTGAATCTATTCCAGCAGACAATATCCAGACACAGTACTACTAGCCCTTGCTTTGTGTAATGTAATGCATTGCTATTTGCTGGAATGTTTAAACACCACCACCATCACTAATGTGACAGAATTCTTGAAATTTTAAAATCTAAGCAACAATAATTAACATGTAATTGAACTCTGAAGTCAAAACTGACTCTCCCAGTTCCTAAGAGTCCGTTATTCTATTTTAAGATGTTTTGCTTAAAGAGTTCACTTTTAAAAATTATGCTTATAATTTTCATTACCTTTCATCTTTACCCTCCACTTGTGATGTAACAATCTTTGTTGTGTTTAAATATATTTTTGTAATTATAACAAACTCCAATGACACTAATATATCATTTTAATTATAAAACTTTTCAAATGTGGACATTTTGGGTGAAACGGTAGGAGCAACTTTTAGTCTACGTAAAACTGTAGAGATAATCCTATTACAAAACTTTCATAGGTAAATATTTTCTCTTCTGTGTATGATCCCAGTCTTCAAGGCGCTATTCATCAAAAGATCAGTCACATCACACTTTTGTACAAACAGGCATGCATGTCACGTCTCCATCAATTAGCCTGAATCACGTACAGACTTCAAAACAAAGCTTAGAAATAGGTCTTTACCAAACAACTCTTAAGATGCACTCTGATGCATTGATGATCTAACTCTCCAACGGGTAAAAATATATTCAAAGCTTCAAACAGTCCCTTTGCTTCTTCACCTATAAAAGAAACCTCTCATCTATAGAAGTTATGCAAATTGATAATTTTCCATTAATCACAAGAGGTATTTATAGTACAAAAAAATGTAACAAACAAATCCTAAGATATACTTTACAATAATAGATATTCACAAATATACTAAATTGAGAGATTTAAGCAAATCAAATCAATTGTGATTTGCCTTGATGATAGGAGGAGCTTGAGAGGAGATAATTGTAGTATCTTTATTCTTAACATGCCCCCGCAAGACGAACGTTCCTTGGATAAGACCGATCTTAATTGGAGAGAAGCAAAGTGAACCGTGAACGAGAAAGGGGTTTGGTGAGAACATCCGCTAGTTGGTCTTTGCCGGAGATATGTTGTACCCGAAGGGCCCCTTTCTGAACATGTTCTCGAACAAAGTGATAGGATAAAGCAAGATGTTTCATTCTTGAATGAAAGACCGGATTTGCACAGTACGAGGTAGCACCAAGATTGTCTGAGTATATGACAGGATCAGGATGTGGTGGGAGCTGACCAAGTTCCGTGAGGAGATTGCGTAGCCATAGTAGTTCAGCTGTGGCATTTGCAATGGCCTTAAATTCGGCCTCAGTTGAAGAACGAGCAAGTGACCTTTGTTTCTTTGATGACCAGGCAATTAGGTTACGGCCAAGATAGACTAGAAATCCAGTTGTGGAAACATAGTCATCCTTGTCGCCTGCCCAGTCAGCATCACAATAGGCATGAAGTGTGTGAGGAGTAGTTTTGAAGAGTTGAAGACCCATATGGAGGGTACCATGGAGATAGCGAAGAAGACGTTTGAGGGCAGTCCAGTGAGATAGTCGTGGCTTTTGCATGAATTGGGCAAGTTTGTTGACGGAAAAGGCTATGTCATGCCTGGTGATTGAGAGGTAGTGTAAACTACCTATAATGGCCCTGTAATCAGTGGGATTAGGTAACGGTGTGACTGCAGGTGTGTGGGTAGATGTGGTAACATCTGGGGTAACATATGCTGATGTGGGTGGAGATGTGAGCACATCTGGGTTAACATCAGCTGGTATGTTAGTGAGAGTGGGGTAGGTTACCATTGGTGTGGGTGATGGTTTGGAGTTGATCATATTGTGGCGGGTGAGAATGTCATGGATGTATTTAGTCGGGGTAAGAAGAAGGCCTTGACTGTTGGGAGTAACCTCAACACCAAGGAAGTAGGAGAGGGGACCTAGGTCTTTGAGAGAGAAGTGGCTAGCAAGGCTGGTGATGAAGGATTCTAGATTGGTGGGGGATGGTCCAGTGATTATGATGTCATCCACATAGACTAGAAGGTAAAGGGTAGAGGTTGGGTTTTTAAGGATAAAGAGTGAGGGGTCAGAGAGAGAAGGGGTGAAGCCATAAGAGAGGAGGTAGGATTTGAGCTCAGTGAACCAAGCTCTGGGTGCCTGTTTGAGGCCATAAATCGCCTTTGAAAGGCGGCAAAGAAAGCTAGGATTAGTGGAATCAACAAAACCAGGGGGTTGGGTCATGTAAACAGTTTCATGAAGCGTACCTTGGAGAAAGGCATTGTTGATATCTAATTGCCGATCAAATAGGCCAGTTTTGGGTCGTAGCTATGGAGAGCAAGAGACGAATGGTTGTGGGTTTCACAACTGGGCTAAATGTTTCAGAGTAATCGACCCCAGGGCGTTGATGGAACCCTTTTGCAACAAGGCGAGCTTTGTATTTGTGAATGGTGTTATCCGGATTGTATTTGATCCTAAATACCCATTTGCACCCAACAATATTATGAGCATCAACTGGGGGAACAAGAGACCATGTTTGGTTATGGGTGAGAGCTTGATATTCTTCAAGCATGGCATCTCGCCAGTGAGGAATTGAAAGAGTTTGTTTGGTGGTTGATGGCAGACAAGTTGGAGAGGGAAGTGAAGATAGATGAGCATATTTAGGATTAGGTTTGACAATGTTGTTGGAGAGTCGAGTGATTATGGTCCTGGCAGGTGGTGGTGTTGATGTAGTGCTCGGTGAAGGGGTAGGTGTGGGAACAACAGAGGGTGAGGTAGTGGTTGATGGTTCTGGTGTGACAGCAGATGTAGTCACATCAGGAACCGTGGGAGTGGTATGTTGTGGTATAGAGGTGTGATCAGGTTGAGGAGGTGAGTTGTTAGGAGATGGTACGGTAGCTGATAAGTGACTATTATATAGTCATTTATCCTAAGTTTTTATATACTTTTACACAGTTAAATTACCATTTTCATCTCATTTTAAATACATTTTAGTTCTTTTTTTATATTTATTAGATTTTACGCTTTTTGGTATGTTTCATACATTTTTAGACAGGTTTTGGAGTCTTTTTATGATCAAAGAATGCTTAGACACCTTTTGATGCAAAAGCATGGAAAAGCAACAAACAAATCAAACTCACAAAAAAATCGATGGAGCGGCCGTGCAGCCAAAAGTGAGCGGCCGTGCACAAGGCCATTTTCAGGCCATTTTTGGTCTCAGAGCATGGAGCGGCCGTGCAGCTTAGAGTGGAGCGGCCGTACAAGATGTCCAAAATCAAATTCAAAACTGGCGCCAAAAGAGCACGGCCGTGCAACTCCCTTGACTCGGCCGTGCAGGTCGCGTCTGCAGATTTGAAAGGCACCTTTTGGAGGCACCTTCTTGAAGAGTTTCCTCCCCATTATAAAAAGACCCATTGTACCCAGTTTAGAACATCCGAAAATAGTCAAAAACACATCCAGAAAGGATCATATTATACTTAGAATGTATAGCAAAATACTCTAGAAATTTATACACAATGTTCAAGGTGTATCAATGATTCGTGACAAGTCTTGTACTCTTGAAGATGGTGAATGCAATACAAGGGTTATTTTCCACCATTGTCTCTCTTTTTTATGAATAAGTATCTCTTTCCTTATCTCTATTTCTTACTTACTTCTTTCATTATTTCAATGGTTTGAGTAATCCTCCATTTCTCGGAGTTGGAAACTCAATTATTTATATTCATGCTTCTCTTACTTGTCATTTCAATTCTCTTCTTAGTAATCTTAACTACTTGCAATTAGGGAGACGTTCTTAATTGTAGGGCCTTAGTTAATCGAGAGAAGGACCTAGCGGAGAATCTCGATTAGCGGAACTCTAAGAATTGAACTAGGTCAATAAATCACGGAAAGTGATTTAAAGACCTAGGGATGATCCTTTAGTGGAAAATACGTGAGATTGATTAACTTATTGGATTTTGATTTATACGGTACCCTCGAAAGGTGAATCGGATTTCCCGCGTGACGAACGGGATTACACTAAGCCGGACCCTCGAGAGAAAGGCCGGTAAATTTTAAAATACGTGTGCTAGTTAGCACAACTTAGCGTATCATCCTTGAACTTGGCACTTTTATCTTAAAACAATTTCTTTATATTATTCTTAAATTGCTGCAAATATGAAGACGTATATATTTGTGGAATCCTAGTCAATTGAGAGAAGGACCTAGCGGAGAATCTCGATTGACGGAACCATATAAAGCGGGTTCCATTGATCACGAAAGTAGTTCAACGGCCTAGGGATGTTCCTTTAATGGAAAGTATGTCGACCTTCGTTCTTAATGGATTCTTACTAATTATGGTCAGCTAGAGATAAGCCGGAATGCCCGTTTGTGACAGGGCGGGAGTACCATAAACGGAAATCTCAAACAGTTAGGGCATAATTAGTGAAGAATACAAACGCTACTGTCTTAACCCGAAGTAGTGTAGGCCTAGCATACCATCCTTGTTATTTTTATAAAAGCCTTTATCTAAAGCATATTTATTTGTTTTCAATCCCAAGAATACTATCATTTTATGTTAGAGTAATTTCTATATCTTCCTAGTATTTTCTCTTACAAATTCTTATCTCCCCCAATCATTTTATCTATATATTTATATAAAGACAAATATCATCCCAAAGTAAACCCTGTCTCTGTGGGATCGACTCGTACTTGCACCCGCTATATTGCAATAGCCCGTGCGCTTGCGGATATTAAATAAACCGTTAGGTTAAAAGCCCAACAAGTTTTTGGCGCCGTTGCCGGGGACAACGGTTTACTTTTTGATATTTGTCTTTATCATTTATTTTTATGTTTATATTTTATATATTATTATTGTATTATTTTCTAACTCTGTTTTGTAGGAATATAAAAAATATATATAATGAACAGTGTTGGAGCGGCCGTGCACCAAATATTGGAGCGGCCGTGCACCAAATATTGGAGCGGCCGTGCATTCAGGAGCGGATGAACTAAATTGAATCAACCAAGTGGAGCGACCGCACACTTCTGTTGGTTCGACCGTGCATTTCTTCATGAATGGATGCGTTGTTTCAATTCAAAAAAAAAAAAAAAAAAGGGCCATGCTCGGCCGAGCAGTTTGAATTTTCAAAAAAAAAAAAAATTTTGGTCAAAACGGGACCTTGACTGGTGCCTCTTCACTTCACCTCCCTAAACCCCTCCAATCTCTCTCTAAACCTTTCAACCCCTCCGCCCCTTCCCACCATAAAACCTCCAAGTCCTCCATAAATTCCGGCCATACAACCATCCCTCCACCCAAATTTCATCTCCTAACCACATCTCCAACCATAAAACCCAAAAATTTCACCCAATCTCTCCAAAATTCCGAAACCCTATGTTCTTCCCCAAACTTCAAAAGTTCAAAATCTACCCAGATTCGTGAAGAAAGGTGATTTCTTTTGGGTACTCAAGCTTCAATCAAGAAGGGGAACAAGTTTTCAAGGCAATTCTCTTCCTCCATTATCGGGCTTTGGGTTCACATTTCCCTGACATTTCCCGGTGATATTCACATTGGAGGGATTATAACCCTCATAGCAATCTATGTTGGTCTTGAACTACCGGAGGAAGGCGACAATGCTTGGGTGCCAGTTAAAGGGTCTAGGGTGCTTGATATAGCGGCCCTAAAAATAATGAACATGATCTCCGAAGAAAGGCAAGGGAGGTATACTTGGTTTGTAGGAGGTGGTGCTAACAAGACACCACATGCTATTTTGCCCAACGCCAACATTCCGGTGGTATTAGTAGACCAACCGGATACGTGGTCCTTCCCGCTTTTATTGGGGCAAGCTGAAGAGGGAAATGAAGATGTAAACATGGGGCAAGAAGAAGAAGAAGCGCAGGCCAACCTTAACCAAAATCAAATGCCACCCGACTTTTACTAGCAATTCAACCAAATGGCCCTCCAACAAACCCAAATCCTTCAGCAACTCAACCACTTCAATCAAAACTTCAATCAATTCCAAGAGAATATTGAAGGGCGGGTACAACATGTTCAAGGAAAGGGTTGATTACATCTACGATTATGGAGTAAGGCATTGGGAAAATTTCTTTCCACCACCACCACCATTTTAGTAAGTTTCTCTTTACTCCCCCAAGATTGACGTTGTTCCTTGAAACATTGAGGACAATGTTCATTTCAAGTGTGGGGGGGTATATCTATCTTTATTTTACTTGCTTTCTTAGTTTAGATTCACTTGCTTTCTAGTATAATTTTTCTTTTTAACTCAGTTGCATTTTCATTTTATGCATGTATAGTATATAAAAAAAAAAAAAAAAATCCCTATGATGATCCATATCATTATTTCTTATGCTTGCTATTTGCCCAAAGAATAATGCCTTTGTTTTCCTCTCATACTTTCTATAAACTTAGAAATTAATAAAAAGGAAAAATATAGGGATATTTTTAGGAAATAAATTAAAAGCCTCATAAGTTAATATAGCAAAATATAGGGTTTTATCAAAGAAAAAGCATTTGATTAGAAGGAATCTTTATTAATCTTTTTATACACTTGGTTATTCTTATTCTTGAAAATATTTCTTTAAAATTGTACATGTTAAATTTTATTAAATATTTATTCCCTTATTAGAAGCATCCATTTTGTTTTGCACCCTTTGAATCACACCTCTTCATCAAAATCCCATCTTTCCATTTCCACTAATCGAATCAAGGTTAAGCATTTTATCTTATTACTAAAAGAGTGACTTAGTCACCAAATCTTAAAAGCAAAAAGAAACTTATTACTTCCTAAGTAACTCGGGGCACGGCGTTCGCTGCGACGATGCTTCCTTGCCAAACGGGAGTAATATCCAAAGTATTCTTGATCTAAGTATTAGGAACATGGGGTTCGCAGCCACTATGTCTCCTACTTGAAAGGATCAAAAATAACTAAGGTCTTTTGCAAAAATATAACACGTACAAAAATAAGATAAAATTGTTAATACCTTGATGAGATTTTTCCACTATCATCATCCATTTTTCGCCCTTGTGATTCAAAAATGCAATACAATTCTATGGAAACTTCTAGTTTGTGAATAAGTGTTTATATTTCCCTTTGTACATTTTAAAGTAATAATTTCATTTTCTCAAAAATCACTCTAAAGAGTGAAAGCTTCTCTTTTACCAAGTGAGTGATCTAAGATTTATCCCTCTAACCATGCTTTACTTGATCAAATTCTATATATGCTATATTAGGTTATAATCTTAAAAGTAATATCTTTAAAATATCCCCTAAATGCTTCTTTCTAATAAATTCTAAAGGTATACAAAATATGACTAGAAAGATAAAGGCAATATCCAAAAGGCAATCAGGGCTTGCTACTATATTTCTGAGGGATCATTCTTATTTTTCTTTTCTTTTCTCCCTCTTTTTATTCTAAACTCGCTTGGGGACAAGCAAGAGCTTAAGTGTGGGGGAGTTTGATAAGTGACTATTATATAGTCATTTATCCTAAGTTTTTATATACTTTTACACAGTTAAATTACCATTTTCATCTCATTTTAAATACATTTTAGTTCTTTTTTTATATTTATTAGATTTTACGCTTTTTGGTATGTTTCATACATTTTTAGACAGATTTTGGAGTCTTTTTATGATCAAAGAATGCTTAGACACCTTTTGATGCAAAAGCATGGAAAAGCAACAAACAAATCAAACTCACAAACCAAAAATCAGATGGAGCGGCCGTGCAGCCAAAAGTGAGCGGCCGTGCACAAGGCCATTTTCAGGCCATTTTTGGTCTCAGAGCATGGAGCGGCCGTGCAGCTTAGAGTGGAGCGGCCGTGCAAGATGTCCAAAATCAAATTCAAAAGGCGCAAAAGAGCACGGCCGTGCAACTCCCTTGACTCGGCCGTGTGTCGCGTCTCTGCAGATTTGAAAGGCACCTTTTGGAGGCACCTTCTTGAAGAGTTTCCTCCCATTATAAAAAGACCCATTGTACCCAGTTTAGAACATCCGAAAATAGTCAAATACACATCCAGAAAGGATCATATTATACTTAGAATGTATAGCAAAATACTCTAGAAATTTATACACAATGTTCAAGGTGTATCAATGATTCGTGACAAGTCTTGTACACTCTTGAAGATGGTGAATGCAATACAAGGGTTATTTTCCAGCCATTGTCTCTCTTTTTTTATGAATAAGTATCTCTTTCCTTATCTCTATTTCTTACTTACTTCTTTCATTATTTCAATGGTTTGAGTAATCCTCCATTTCTCGGAGTTGGAAACTCAATTATTTATATTCATGCTTCTCTTACTTGTCATTTCAATTCTCTTCTTAGTAATCTTAACTACTTGCAATTAGGGAGACGTTCTTAATTGTAGGGCCTTAGTTAATCGAGAGAAGGACCTAGCGGAGAATCTCGATTAGCGGAACTCTAAGAATTGAACTAGGTCAATAAATCACGGAAAGTGATTTAAAGACCTAGGGATGATCCTTTAGTGGAAAATACGTGAGATTGATTAACTTATTGGATTTTGATTTATACGGTACCCTCGAAAGGTGAATCGGATTTCCCACGTGACGAACGGGATTACACTAAGCCGGACCCTCGAGAAAGGCCGGTAAATTTTAAAATACGTGTGCTAGTTAGCACAACTTAGCGTATCATCCTTGAACTTGGCACTTTTATCTTAAAACAATTTCTTTATATTATTCTTAAATTGCCTGCAAATATGAAGACGTTTATATTTGTGGAATCCTAGTCAATTGAGAGAAGGACCTAGCGGAGAATCTCGATTGACGGAACCATATAAAGAAACTGGGTTCCATTGATCACGAAAGTAGTTCAACGGCCTAGGGATGTTCCTTTAATGGAAAGTATGTCGACCTTCGTTCTTAATGGATTCTTACTAATTATGGTCAGCTAGAGATAAGCCGGAATGCCCGTTTGTGACAGGGCGGGAGTACCATAAACGGAAATCTCAAACAGTTAGGGCATAATTAGTGAAGAATACAAACGCTACTGTCTTAACCCGAAGTAGTGTAGGCCTAGCATACCATCCTTGTTATTTTGATAAAAGCCTTTATCTAAAGCATATTTATTTGTTTTCAATCCCAAGAATACTATCATTTTATGTTAGAGTAATTTCTATATCTTCCTAGTATTTTCTCTTACAAATTCTTATCTCCCCCAATCATTTTATCTATATATTTATATAAAGACAAATATCATCCCAAAGTAAACCCTGTCTCTGTGGGATCGACTCGTACTTGCACCCGCTATATTGCAATAGCCCGTGCGCTTGCGGATATTAAATAAACCGTTAGGTTAAAAGCCCAACAGTAGCAGGGGGGTCTGGTTGTATGGAGGAAGAGGTAGGGGTGGTTTGTATTGGAGGGGGGTCCGGTGTGGGTGCCGTGGGTGTTATGATTGGGAAGGAGATGGGACACCATTGGGATAGAGTGAATTGTAGGGGTGTAGAGGGGGTCTTTGTAAGAGAGGGATAAGGGAATTCAGATTCTACAAACTTGACATGACGAGATATGTACACACGGTCTGTGGTTGGATCGAGGCAGTAATAGGCACTCTGAGTTGGAGAGTATCCAACAAATATGCACGGAATGGAGCAAGGAGCAAGTTTGTGAGGGGCGTAGGGGCGAAGGCATGGGTAGCAGAGGCAACCAAAGCTACGTAGTTTGTTGTAGTTTGGTGGGGTTTTAAAGAGGTGAAGGTAAGGAGAGGCATTATTAAGGGAAGGTGTAGGCATTCTATTAATGAGGTAGGTGGCGGTGGTGAAGGCATAGGGCCAGTAAGTGAGGGGAAGTTGGGCATGGGTAAGGAGAGTGAGCCCAGTTTCTACAATGTGACGGTGACGACGTTCAGCATACCCATTGTGTTCAGGAGTATGTGGGGGAGTTGTGAGGTGAGTAATTCCGTTGTTGAGGAGGGTGGGTGTGAGTTTAAGGTACTCACCTCCATTGTCAGAATATACTTGTTAGTGTGAGTGGAGATGTGGTCAGATCATGGCTAACACGGGAGTAGGAGCGGTTGTTGTTGGTTCGGATTTGAGCAGGATTGGCGGAAGCTGGGAAGATTGTGGTTGGTATTTGTTGTTTTAAGGTTAGTTCGTGGTGGATTAGTTTTTCATGTAGGGCTTCGAAGGTAATGGGTGTGTCACGGGCTCTAATAGTATCAATGACCGGCTTGTAGGACTCATATTCAAGACCCTTGAGGATGGTGGCAATAATATCCTCAGAGTCCATGGGTTTTCCTAGGATGGCCAGTTTGTCAGTGCATGATTTTATTACATGCATATAGGTTGAGATGGTTTGGGTATTTTTAGTGATGGAGGCAAGTGTGTCTTTAACTTGTAGAATATGGCCGCGTGAGGGGTTTGCATAGGTGGTTTTCAAGATGTTCCAAGCCTCATGAGAGGTTTTGGCTTGGGTTACAAGGGGTGCAACGGTTGGATCTAGGGTACCTATGAGAGAGCCAAGGAGTAGACGGTCTTGGCGGTTCCAAGTATTGTGGGCAGGATTATCAACCTGTTTGTTGTTTTCGGTGACTTTGGCAGGGGGTTGGGGGTGGGTGCCATCGACGAACTTGAGGAGATCAAGTCCAAAAAGAATGGAGGTTAGTTGGGATGCCCAAGTAAGGTAGGTTAGAGGTGTTAGGGTTTTGCATTGAGAAAGGTTGACGAGAATGATAGGGTTGCTTGGGTCAGCCGGATTAGCTAGGGTGGTGGAGTTGGTGGCAGACATGGTATGGAGTGGCCGAAAAATATTGGGAGGGTGGAGAGGTGGACCGAGAGGCTCTGATACCATATAGAAGTTATGCAAATTGATAATTTTCCATTAATCACAAGAGGTATTTATAGTACAAAAAAAATGTAACAAACAAATCCTAAGATATACTTTACAATAATAGATATTCACAAATATACTAAATTGAGAGATTTAAGCAAATCAATCAATTGTGATTTTCCTTGATGATAGGAGGAGATTTAGAGGAGATAATTTTAGTATCTTTATTCTTAACATCATCCCTCATCCTTATGTGTGAAAGTGTTAAAAGATATGTGCAAATCGTGATAACACAAAAAGTGGAAAAACACAAGTGTGAAAACAAAACACTTTGTGGGAGAGTATCTGAAATTCCTAAGGCAAAGAAGCTTTGCATAATCAAGAATTCCTTTCTTGATTTGAGTTCTTTCTTCCTTCGAAAGACTCAGTCTCTTCAGTAACTATATTTCAAATCCATAGCTAGAGACTAAGCATCCATCCTACTATTGAAGACTGACCTAGCTTGAAGTTGTCCAATGAAGAACCAGAGCCTAATAATCTATATTGCATTCATATCGACAGACTTGTACTACATTATAAGGGTTGTTGATTGTGCAATGAATTGTCATCACAGTTGGTCGAGTGCTTTGCACTCAATTGTTCAAATACTTGTTATTTGAACAACTCATAATATTCTCTTCTCACTACAAATTTATCGAGTTGAAACTACATGAAGACAACATGATAAATGTTGACTACACCTTCCAATTAACTTTCCTTCTTCCCTAGAGAGATTGCTAGGTTAAAGAGTCTAGGTTGATGTACTAAACATGTTTACCTTAGAGTAAACCTCTACTGAATTTTAATATAAAAATAAATTTGTTTACATTCAGTCTTTTCTTATCTTTCCTGTAATATATGTTTTCATATATATTGTGCAATCTATCATTGGAAAGTGATCACTTTATCTAATGAAGAATTAAACCAGTTATTGTAATATACTTGTACTAATTTATGCATAGCCAATTTAATCTTCTATGTTATACATTGCTGCTATTTATTCCGCTGCCCTACTCATTCACTTTAGCAAATGTTATAACTTCAATTTTTTAGAAAACTTTCAAGTCTTTAGTAACAAGTTGATAAGGTCTGCTAATGGAAACTCGAAGCATGTCCTCGCTTTCAATAGAAAATTAAGCATGACTACTGTTTTTCACATCAGCAGAGTTGAATTTAAAGAAAATTGACTTGACCTTTTATACTCTTCATCCCTTTTCTTTAATGTTTTTCAAATTAATGGATGAATTTTCAATATAGGTCATATAGCTATTCACCCCTCCCACTCTAGCTATATTCTGAGCATATCAACATGGACCTAACAGGCACACTGGCTGTCACCACACCCAAAACCCAAAACACTAAACCTCATCCAAATGCCAAGCCTTAATCAAAGGCCACACCTATATTAAACCCATACACAACCCATAGGCCTTGCCAACACCAAAACACCCTTCCAACCCTCGCTCGCTCGAGAGGTCATCTCCTTGAGTTTATGCCCTCCAAAGCAGGGGCTACTCTACCCATACACTGACTAAGAGTGATCATTCACATGCTCCACAATGAGAGAGAACTTTCTTTCATCCTTCTTCATTCTCTTACATATGCTCAAAAGCAAAAGTTGAGAGGACTCCTTAGGCTGAATCCCGAAGGGCAACCTATGCAAAAAAGAAAAAAAAGAGAAAAAAAAGAGGAGCATCTTGTGAGCAATCTTTCTCTATCTCCCTAAATTTATCTCTTTCTATATCTCTCTCTCTCTCTCTCTCTCTCAAAATAAATTGGAGCCTTTCTCTCTTGCAAAACCAAACAGCCAATCATCATAGCCAAACAGCTAGCCAACTACAAAGGCCAAGCCCTCAGCCAAAAAGCTAATCTCATATCCAAACCTAAACACTTGACCATTCCACCCAGGCCCACTTGCATCGATAGCTTTGTTTCGATCGGTTATAACATGATCTGAGTCAGACTAGTTGCCAGCTATACACACAAAATACATTAAAATACAATAAATCCCAAGGAGGGTACATAACCCACCAATCAAAGGATGTTCGGCGATATAGTGAACTCAGGTTCTCAAGTCCTCTTAGGAGTCGTCTTTGTTTCTTTGAGCATACTCTTTCTTTCATCTCTTTCATCGAGTCTCCCTGGGGCTTTTTGTTATCCATCTCACCTGAACTCCTCAATCGAGTCACCCCAGGGCATGTCTGTAGCGACCCGAAGTCACCACCTGCTTCCAAAATCATATACCAACATATCAAAGTATCTTAAACTTGCAGTAGAAAATAAATAACAATCAGGTTCTCGAATATCGTCAATCTTATAAATATCAACCTTGATACAATAATTCAATCAAAACCAAAATATTACAACACACACTCGCTCTCTACCCCACCTCGCAGCTAGCCATGCTTCCGCGCACTCTGATCAAATCAAACCTGCAAAACTCAAATAACTGATGGGGGGTGAGTTTCTGAGCCCGGTAAGGGAAGAGATACACAATACCACAGAATAGAACGGAGACATATGATTCAAATACCACTTTGCCCATGAAGTTAAACTATGGACAATAACTCATAAATCAACGAAATCATACTTTGAAAACGATATCATGCTTGTAGCAAAATAACATATAAAGATCGAATCATGGTTTTCATGTTCGAAGCATCAAAACAAACTGCTTAATTATATATTACAGTCTAGTATACTATCGGGCTCGGGTTCAGTGGCAAACATGGAACTTATATACATCTCAATCATTGACACTCAGTTCTTTGAGCCCACCAACCAAACAACAACAACTGAAACGGGGCACACTGAGACCGTAGATACCGACTAATATCACTAAATCATTCCACATAATCATGCTTTTAAACAAAACACGATAAATCATGAAATCACGACAAATCATAATAAACACATCCTTTTCGAAATCCATTTTGATAAACAAAATAGGACAATAACAAATAACAACAAATCATATTTGCAAGAGATATAATATTTTAGAAATGATCACGTGACCAAAATGACAATGAATTAGTACTGCATAGTCTTTCTGACCTCAAATCGAGATAAAATTCAATACCAAAAATCATCGGTCCAACATCTAGTCTTTCGATATTATCAATCTATAATCCAAGCACATCGATCCTACGAAGTGGATTTTTCGAAACTCCAAATCATCATGAACCAAATCAATCTCGTGTATGAGAGTTACGGGAGAGTGGAGAGAGGACGGATAAATTGTGTTTGTGCGTGAGATAAAAATACACAACTATAATATATATATGGAATATATATCCTTCCAACTGACTAAAGTCAAAGAAGTCAAATCAAAACCAAACAATGCCACAATTGGTCAGCTTATGTGGTGGAGGAAAATACTAGAAATGGATCAGTCATGCACAAAGGACGTGTTAGCTAGCATGAACAATTGGCTACCACGGTCCACGGAGGGAGTTGATTCACCCAAAATTGTTCTCCAATTACTAGACTATGCCTAGACTAGTTAACTTGTAAAGAAACTAGGTAAAATACTATTTTCTTATGGGACCCACTTAGTATCCTCCTAGTTATACACGGTCAAAACAATGATTTGTTTAACATTTACATTAGCAATTTTGTAAGAAATATAATATAATAATAATAATAAAACATCTCCAAATCTTAACAACTTTAATCATTTTTGTTTAAATAACTATAATAATAAAACTTTAACTTTGAATTGGTCAAAAAAAAATTATTTAAAATGACAATATACTATAAACAAAGTAAAGTTAACAAAATATTACCAAGTAAAATTATTTAAAATGACAATATACTTTAATCATTTTTGTTTATATATATATATATATATATATATATATTTAAAAATATTAAAATAGGTAAATTTTTGGGATCTCACAATGTCCGTCGATCTCGACATACTTCCTCTGAGTCTTTAAACCAAACACAAAACTCGAGTCACAATCACAATTTCTCAATCGAATCTTCTAGGGCTTCAACAATTTGAGAAGAGATCATTGTTTCATAAGGGCAAACAAGGGGATGCACCCCTTTTTGATCTTCAGATTCCGGAACTTTATCACCAACGACATAACTTGTTCATCTTGTCAAAGACACGAGCATGGGGCTGCACCCATTTGATATCCGAGGACATGATCTTTAATCACCAATCCTGCAAAAGGGCACAAACATGGGGCTACCCTCTTGATATCTGAGTTCGGGATATCATCACATGTTCGACTTGTCATACACAAGCAAGGGGCTGCACCCCTCTGACCTTCATAATCATCATGAGTTCGTCTTGTCAGAACACGCGAGATTAGGGTTGCATCCCTCCGATTGTCACACAATGATATATCATCACATGTTCGATTTGCCATACACAAGCAAGGGGTTGCACCTTTCCGATCTTTGCCATATATATTTAAATGTGTAAAAATATATAAAATAAATGTTTTTTTGTATAAAAATTCTCTTTTTGTTATTTTCATTAAATAAATATGTATTATATTTGTTTATTTTGTAATAAATAAAGCATCATGTATACATTTTATAACGTAAACGGAGATATAAATCTCCGTGATCCGTTTTCCTTTTCAGTCACATAGTATAATAAACCTGAAACATTTAAATTTGAGCATGTAATCATAAGAGACTGAAAGGGCGAATTTGGTGCCTAACACCTTCCCGATTCGTAACTTAGCCCCCGAACCCATAATTTAATTTTTCTCTCATTTTCTTTATAAACGAGGGTGGCGACTCTGTATTTTAATATAAATGTGTTTCGCACATTTATAACACATTATTTGGTAGTCCAGAATAAGGCCCTGGATCGGATCAGGGTGCTCACAGTACTAGTCTCTTCAATTTCTTATGACGAAGTTACATCTGAATCTGGAAGAGTGTAATCCATATTAGCTCCTTGTAACTCCACCTCCACAACCTGCTTACCTTTACTTTTGCTTTCTGGCATCAGTTGTTCCTCTTTTTCTTGAGTACCTTCCAACATAGCTTTCTCATTAAAAACTACATCTTTACTTATCACCACTTGCTTTCTTGTGTACGGCCAATCGCTTTTTTTTTTTTTTTACTTTAGGGATTGGATAAGATAGGCACACAAAGATGATATTCTTACGAAGATAGATGAAAAAATAGAATATACAGTAAGAATTAAAAATTTTTGTGAGATACGAAAAGATAGATGAAGAACAACAGAATTGAAGAAAAAGAAATGATAGAACGAAAATTTGTTGGGTTACTTACCTCTTCGATTGACTCTGATACCAATTAATGTGAATCCTACCAAGGATCGAATCGAAGAAGTCCAACTCGAACAATTTGAAGAACGAAATTCATAAATGCAACGAAAATGGAAAGGATAGATGAGTCTCCTCGACCGCTAATCGCGATTGATTAGGAACCTCGGGGTGCAATCGAAACCTGATAGACACAATTTCCTATGAACCTCGATCACGGAATGCCACAAGCCTAGGACTCTCAAGCTTGATAAGTTGAAGGTTTTGAGATCTTCTCTCAAGAAGTCTCACAATGTTCACAATTCTCTCGTAATTTATGAAAGGGAAGAACTCCACTTTGTATTTGATCTTGGATCCCAAAAATAATGTTTTACATGCCCTTTTATAGGCTACAAACACGTTTCCTAGAAAGCCCAAACAAAAATTGGTGAAAACAATGCAAAAAATGGTCAAAGAAAAACTATACAATTCCTGGTGACGAGCTCGCACAGCCGTGCCTTCCTTTCTGGCGCGAGCGCGCCTTTGCCAGAAACATTATTGTTTTGATTTTTTTGGTGTTCCCACGAGCTATTCAGATTTCATGCCTTTTGTTGACCTTCCAACATGCAAATGAGCCTTCTTTCTTGGCCTTGAACATCCTTGATTATTATCTTGGCCTTGATCTCTTCCACAAGTGACATTAGAGACTCTTAAATCTTCTTAGCTCGTGCTCTAGTCATAAGTCCTTCACTTATGCTAACGGATCACGATCACATGCATCTTGTCTGAAGCCTTGCCTTCCTTCAGACAACTCATACTTCTATTTTAAAGAATAAAAAAGTGAAAAGCATAACTTAAATCATGAGTAATAATAATATCAAGTAGATTATCTAGCACAATCATTTTTGTAGAGTAGTAAGTATGAGCATCAAAAATTTAGCATCTCACAAATCAAACTTACGTACACAAGCATACTTTCTTCCTTTTGACGATTGAGAAAGTAAATCTTCGTCAATAGAAATGATTTATGTAAAGCAAGTTAAAAGTATCATAGTGTAAATTCAAACACATCATTTGAAAAGATGAGTTTAAAAGTTTCAAATAAATTTTCAAAAGCATTTGTCTATACATTAAAATGGTTGTAAGAAAAATAAGAGTGAAAAACATTTTGATGTTGCATTTAATATGAACCAAGGATCAACTCTCGTGTGATTAAACCGGGTTTCTGAGAGTCCGATATTACTTGTTGGTCCGTGGCATGGTTTGCTAGATAGGCTAGAAAAGGGGGCTGAATACCCTATCATACCCAATTTAAAAATTTTCATTGAAGTCTTAAAATGGGAACAACATTCCTAAGATCAAAGTTTCCAACTAAGGAGAAGGTAACACTACTACTCATAAATAATTTAGCAAGTGGAATTAGCAAGAAGTGTAGTTAGATGATAAAGCATGCTTGAATGATTTACATAAAGTTCAACATGCTTTGTTAATTAGATACATAGATTCTTTATACAAGTTTGTTGAAATAATAAAATAGTAAAGCTTATATCGAATGAAACAAAGTTGAATTAGGGAAATGAATATTCATTAGAATTCAAAGAAAGGTCCACCAATAGAAAATTTGCTTAGTACATCAACCTAATACATTAATCCAAAGAAAACTAGTAAGAGACAAATGTTGAAGTAGAAATCAATTAACCATTTCAATTTTTCGTTAGATTCAAATGGAACAATCAATTTCTTCTAATTTCGGGCCTCTTTCAATGAAATTGATTTAGCACTCCATAATCCCCGTGATGAGAATTATAAGTCATGAACCAACCGCTCATCATCATCAATAGGTTTGCTCAATCATCATTGATTGAGAGACCATGTGAAGAAATATTTTATGGAGCCATTTAAACAAAAATTGTTTGAATGATTCCGTGGGTAAAACCCGACACTGTGATACAATGTTATTGCATTCAGACAAATCATACAATGAAGTGTGAGACTGCCCATATGAGTGCAATATGGAAATTAAGATCATGCTCTCTCTCTCTCTCTCTCTCTCTCTCTCTCTCTCTCTCTCCACGCCCCAAATGGTCTCCTTGAACCTTGATCTCCTTTCAAATGAATGAGCTTTAGAGCAAAGAGGATGAGTCTTTAAAGGATTGAAAGACTCAAATCAAAAACTGATTTCTTGATCAAGGGCTTGTGTATTTTCTGGATTTTCTTCTTCTTGTGTACTCTCTCTCACATCTCAAGCTTTTGTGTATTCAAGTGTTGAGAGCAACTTGAAATATATTGTTGACGCCTTTCTTAGCTTCAGTTGCAAGAGATAATGAGAAAGTCTTCTTAAATATCCAAAGAAGATCTTGGAGCCATTGGAGGATAAGTGGACTCAACCGTTGGATATAGGATGTTCATATGTAGTTGAGTAAAATATAGATATGGTTGGAATATCCTTGACGTGAAGTGTCCGGGAACTAAGCTGAAAAGGTTTGATGTCATTTGTCGTGTTGAAGCAGTTTTTCATCTAAGTAACAGGGTGATTTCTTCAGTATTGAACTTATTCAGTAAATGCTTTACCCTTAGAGAGATGTACTAGCCTTTATAAATCCTCATTGAGTTGCACGGCTAGTGTACCAGAGTAGTCTGTTGGAGAGAAAGATAAGATTTATCTTTTCTACATAAATGTTGAGTCTAGCTCTAAGAGTATCCGCTTAATCAGCAGCCTTGAAATCTTCAGCACATACAACGGCACTCTCAGTAGATTGATCGGTTATGATTCAAGAGCACCATCTTCATTTAAATGCTTGCTGAATTTTGTTACAATCGGCATCTTCCGATTTTACAAAGTGTTCACAGTTGTATAAGTCCTAGACAACTATTATACAAAGACAATCCTATCTAAGACAACGTAATGGTTACAAGAAAATCATATGACTAAGGAATATTCACAAAGGATTATGTAATTTTTGAGCACTTGAATATTCCTAACAGTTACTCTGACATGTCTAGGAAGGAATTTATCCAAAGCTAATGGTTATTTTATTTAACCAACAACTAGATGGCAACGGCTATATTGACAGAGCAAAAGACACCAATACACAATACACAAAAGACACACAACTGAAGAGAATTGAAATATACAAGATAACTTGCATAGAATAATAAGAAGGAAAACTCGATAGATATACACATAATTAAGGTAGTGTACGGATACACTTTGGAGCTTAAAGTATATATTGTTAAGAATAAAGATACTACAATTATCTCCTCTCAATCTCCTCCTATCATCAAGGCAATTAATCACAATTGATTTGATTTGCTTAAATCTCTCAATTTAGTATATTTGTGAATATCTACTATTATTGTAAAGTATATCTTAGGATTTGTTTGTTACATTTTTTGTACTATAAATACCTCTTGTGATTAATGGAAAATTATCAATTTGCATAACTTCTATATGGTATCAAGAGCCTCTTGGTCAACCTCTCCACCCTCCCGATATTTTCCGGCCACTCCATACCATGTCTGCCACCAACTCCACCACCCTAGCTAATCCGGTGCCTGCCACCAACTCCACCACCCTAGCTAATCCGGCTGACTCAAGCAACCCTATCATTCTCGTCAACCCTTCTCAATGCAAAACCCTAACACCTCTAATCCACCACGAACTAACCTTAAAACAACAAATACCAACCACAATCTTCCCAGCTTCCGCCAATCCTGCTCAAATCCAAACCAACAACCGCCGCTCCTACTCCCGTGTTAGCCATGATGTGACCACATCTCCACTCACACCAACAAACCCCACCACTCAAAACCCTAACCCCTTCAAAGGCAAATGTCAATATTGCCGTAATGTGGGTCATGTAATTTTCCAGTGCAGCAATTTAAGCGTGACTATCCTGCCGTCACCTTTCCTCCACCACCCACCTCCTCCCGTCCAAACTGTAACCCGACTCCACAGGCCAACACAGCCACTGCGCCCATTCCTACACCACCACCCTCCTGGCTCGTTGACAGTGGAGCCACCCACCATCTCACAAATGATCTCTCCACCTTAGCCCTTCACAACCCCTATGATGGTAGTGACAATGTAATCATTGGTGATGGCTCCTCCCTTCCCATTGCCAATATAGGTTCTTTTACACTTTCTTCTTCCTCTTCACCTATTTTTTTCAATAATGTTTTACATGTACCTCTCATCTCTCGAAATATTCTTTCGTCTCACAATCTCGTAAGGACAATAATGCTCATATTATCTTCTCACACTCTTCTTTTGTTATCAAGGAATCAACGACAAACCGTCCTCTTCTCCATGGAAGCCTTGAGCATGGAGTCTACTTGTGGCATCCCTCTTCAATCCAAGCTTATTCTTGTTGTCACTCCTCAACACATTTTTGGCATCATAGACTAGGTCACCCCTCCCCCCCCCCATTCTCTCGTTCTTGAATAAGCAATTTTCATTGCAAATGTCTTCTAGTTTTTTTTCTTGCAACTCTTGCAATGTTAATAAAAGCCACAAGTTACCTTTTTCTGTTTCCTCTCTCCACACTACTGCTCCTCTTGAACTAATTTTCTCTGATGTATGGACCTCCCCAATTCACTCCCATGATAACTTCAAGTACTATGTCATCTTTGTTGATCACTTTACAAAATACATTTGGTTTTATCCTCTCAAAAACAAATCTGACACCTTCTCTACCTTCACTCGTTTTAAAGCTCTTGTCGAAAAATTCTTTAAACTTCCCATCATACAAGTATATTCTGACAATGGAGGTGAGTACCTTAAACTCACACCCACCCTCCTCAACAACGAAATTACTCACCTCACAACTCCCCCACATACGCCTGAACACAATGGGTATGCTGAACGTCGTCACCGTCACATTGTAGAAAATGGGCTCACTCTCCTTACCCATGCCCAACTTCCCCTCACTTACTGGCCCTATGCCTTCACCACCGCCACCTACCTCATCAATAGAATGCCTACACCTTCCCTTAATAATGCCTCTCCTTACCTTCCCCTCTTTAAAACACCACCAAACTACAACAAACTACGTAGCTTTGGTTGCCTCGCTACCCATGCCTTCGCCCCTACGCCTCACAAACTTGCTCCTCGCTCCATTCCGTGCATATTTGTTGGATACTCTCCAACTCAGAGTGCCTATTACTGCCTCGATCCAACCACAGACCGTGTGTACACATCTCGTCATGTCAAGTTTGTAGAATCTGAATTCCCTTATCCCTCTCTTACAAAGACCCCCTCTACACCCCTACAATTCACTCTATCCCAATGGTGTCCCATCTCCTTCCCAATCATAACACCCACGGCACCCACACCGGACCCCCCCTCCAATACAAACCACCCCTACCTCTTCCTCCATACAACCAGACCCCCCTGCTACCATACCATCTCCTAATAACTCATCTCCTCAACCTGACCACACCTCTATACCATAACATACCACTCCCACGGTTCCTGATATGACTACATCTGCTGTTACACCAGAACCATCAACCACTACCTCACCCTTTGTTGTTCCCACACCTACCCCTTCACCGAGCACTACATCAGCACCACCACCTGCCAAGACCATAATCACTCGTCTCTCCAACAACATTGTCAAACCTAATCCTAAATATGCTCATCTATCCTCACTTCCCTCTCCAACTTGTCTGCCATCAAGCACCAAACAAGCTCTTTCAATTCCTCACTGGCGAGATGCCATGCTTGAAGAATATCAAGCTCTCACCCGTAACCACACATGGTCTCTTGTTCCCCCAGTTGATGCTCATAACATTGTTGGGTGCAAATGGGTATTTAGGATCAAATACAATTCGGATAACACCATTCACAAATACAAAGCTCACCTTGTTGCAAAAGGGTTCCATCAACGCCCTGGGGTCGATTACTCTGAAACATTTAGCCCAGTTGTGAAACCCACAACCATTCGTCTCTTGCTCTCCATAGCTACGACCCAAAACTGGCCTATTCGGCAATTAGATATCAATAATGCCTTTCTCCAAGGCACGCTTCATGAAATTGTTTACATGACCCAACCCCCTGGTTTTGTTGATTCCACTAATCCTAGCTTTGTTTGCCGCCTTTCAAAGGCGATTTATGGCCTCAAACAGGCACCCAGAGCTTGGTTCACTGAGCTCAAATCCTACCTCCTCTTTTATGGCTTCACCCCTTCTCTCTCTGACCCCTCACTCTTTATCCTTAAAAACCCAACCTCTACCCTTTACCTTCTAGTCTATGTGGATGACATCATAATCACTGGACCATCCCCCACCAATCTAAAATCCTTCATCACCAGCCTTGCTAGCCACTTCTCTCTCAAAGACCTAGGTCCCCTCTCCTACTTCCTTGGTGTTGAGGTTACTCCCAACCGTCACGGCCTTCTTCTTACCCAAACTAAATACATCCATGACATTCTCACCTGCCACAATATGATCAACTCCAAACCATCTCCCACACCAATGGTAACCTACCCCACTCTCACTAACATACCAGCAAATGTTAACCCAGATGTGCTCACATCTCCACCCACATCAGCTTATGTTACCCCAGATGTTACCACATCTACCCACACACCTACAGTCACACCGTTACCTAATCCCACTGATTACAGGGCCATTATAGGTAGTTTACACTACCTCTCAATCACCAGACCTGACATAGCCTTTTCCGTCAACAAACTTGCCCAATTCATGCAAAAGCCACAACTATTTCACTGGACTGCCCTCAAACGTCTTCTCCGCTATCTCCATGGTACCCTCCATATGGGTCTTCAACTCTTCAAAACTACTCCTCACACTCTTCATGCCTATTGTGATGCTGACTGGGCAGGCGACAAGGATGACTATGTTTCCACAACTGGATTTCTAGTCTATCTTGGTCGTAACCCAATTGCCTGGTCATCAAAGAAACAAAGGTCACTTGCTCGTTCTTCAACTGAGGCCGAATTTAAGGCCATTGCAGATGCCACAGCTGAACTACTATGGCTACGCAATCTCCTCACGGAACTTGGTCAGCTCCCACCACATCCTGATCCCGTCATATACTCACAATCTTGGTGCTACCTCGCACCGTAAATCCGGTCTTTCATTCAAGAATGAAACATCTTGCTTTATCCTATCACTTTGTTTGAGAATATGTTCAGAAAGGGGCCCTTCGGGTACAACATATCTCCGGCAAAGACCAACTAGCGGATGTTCTCACCAAACTCCTTTCTCGTTCACGGTTCACTTTGCTTCTCTCCAAGATCGGTCTTATCCAAGGAACGTCCGTCTTGCGGGGGCATGTTAAGAATAAAGATACTACAATTATCTCCTCTCAATCTCTTCCTATCATCAAGGCAAATCACAATTGATTTGATTTGCTTAAATCTCTCAATTTAGTATATTTGTGAATATCTATTATTGTAAAGTATATCTTAGGATTTGTTTGTTACATTTTTTGTACTATAAATACCTCTTGTGATTAATGGAAAATTATCAATTTGCATAACTTCTATATATATGTGTGTGTCAATATATTTACTAGAGGACTAGGAGCTCTGTTTGGTGTAGCATTTTCAAAATGCAAATTTTTTTAAATGTAACTTTTTCAAAATGCAACATTTTTTCTTATAAACGCATTTGGGCCACTATTTCAAAACTCAAATTATTTTTTTTCTAGCATCGTTTTAAAACCTGCATTTTGGGGAAAAAATCTAGAAATTTTAGCATTTTTAAATGAACTGTGTTTAGAAAATGCGCTTTTTGACCCAACATTGAAACACACTTTTGCAAATAAGCTGTTTTATCCTCGCTTTTAGCCAAAATGCACGAGCAAACGGGCTCTAAATATAACACTTTGAAAAAGCTAGTGAATCTAGTACATATGAAAGTTTGCGAAAACTTGGAAAACTACATGGACTGGATTTGAGTCAAAGATTCCAGTGATCTTGTAAAACTGAAAAAACTCTTGGAATTAAGTTTTGTCAACACTGTAACAGAACCTAGGGCCTTATTTGGCTTGATTATAGTGTAACTCTTTCTAGTATGAGGGGAGAAAGTGGACGTAGGAGGGCTTGACAATAAAGCATAATTGTGTAATTTACTTAACTGCTTTACCAGTATTAATATTACTTGTTTAACTTGTTCATAGTGATTGAGACCTGTCTTGCTAATATATCTTCGTAAAGATAATTATTTTAACTTTGTGGAGTTTCCTTTTTCAGCCATTACATTTTGAGGGATTTAGAGCATGTACGGTCGCTAAAAGCTTATGGTTAGCTTAGTCAAACTTTTTACAAAAAAAATTCCTTAAATTACCCATTAACTACTCAAGCAAAAACTTTATTCCAATGGTGGCACATACTCCAATAACCTTACACACCCCACCATTTTTATCTCTAAATTTGAAGAGAGAGAAGAAAGGAAAATGGTATAAAAAAAATGCTAGAAAATTTGTAGAAAATTAATCTGATGTCCAAATTAAGCAAAACAACTCTTTATTGAACATTTCAGAAAATCAGAGAAAACTTCAAGTCAGTCCGCGCCCTAGCGCGCGTATGGACAGAAATGGGCAGTTTTTGTAATTCTGATTTTTTTGACTATTTGACCTTGGTTGACTCAACTTAAAACATGCCTAGACCTCTTGACCAGCCTTATACTCACTCTAAACCTCATGAAAGACTAAAACACTCTCATTCTTCATCTCATTTCATCCATGGAAGCTTAGAAAATGTGTGTGAAGAGAAAGTATGAGATTAGTGTGTGTATCTCCATTCTCCAAGATACAACCACTTGATTTTCAATCAAAGACCACCATTGTGTTGCTTAGGACTAAGAGACTATTATACAAGGCTTTGATTTCATCTTTGGTTAGTTTAAGTGCCTATTCCAAGTAAGTTACTAATCCCCTTTTGTATGCTTAGAAATTATTGCATAATTGTTCTTAATTATACATGCACGTCTTGTATAGTTGGTGATTTCATGTTTAAATGTTATGTTGATGTGAGTAAGGTATATTTATGATGAATACTTGGTATGGTTGATGTTGCATGTATGAAATGATGTGCTCAACCATGGAATTGAACTAAGGAGGTAAGATAAGACTTTAATTGGGGAAATTTTGCATATAGCAATTATACCCAAATTTTAAGAACTAAAGTATAGCCCTAGAAAGTTGATTTTAGAGAAGAATAATACTCACCAAACAACATGTTAAAATCCTACGAGAATTAGTGTTCGTTTGATATAGCTTTTGACCACCCTTCGAGTATTTGGTACTGGTAAATTAGAGACTTGTAAATTAGCTCTAAAGTGGTTATTTAAAGTCCTTAAACAATTTGTTTGATGATAATTCTTGGTAGAATAATATAATCTACTTGACATTTACCAAGTTCATTACTTTTGAACTTGCTGATTATTTGCATAAGATGAGCATTATACCAACTTATGCATTGCATTGAAGTCCAGCTAGCTTTGTAGACTAATCAAAGTGGGATGACCTATAGTCTTTACAAACCATTATTTGTGATCGCGATAAGTCGTCGTACCAGAATTTACACACCCTCTTCTGTTGGCCACAGTTGAGAAGTAGTCCCATTGTTGTAGCAATAAGCATGACTTTGGCTTGCTAAGAAGTTAGACGGATTTTGTCGGCTGAAGATCGATACATCTCACACGAGTATCGGTACATGTTTGTTTTCTTGTGTATTGCAGGAGCAACGTTAAGTTGGAATAAAGAGAAATGATATCCTTTATAATGTGGTTTATTTACAAGCACTTATGTGAACATCAAGGTACTATGTGACCTATGTGAATTGTATATCAATGATGATTACATGTTCAGTTGTGATATGTAAATTGTGTTATTTTGTTATGATTACAGTTTGAGCATTATGCCAATGTCATTTAGTTGCATTTAGTAACTTATTGAGTTTCGACTCACCCCGTTTGTTGTTATATGTTTTTCCTTAGATCCGAGCTAGCCATGAAGTTCACAATGAGATCGGAAAGGTCACGCTTAGATCGCAGGTTGTCTTTTGGTTAACTAGCTCTTGGAGCTTGTTGTTGTTTAGTAGTATTTCTTTTGGTGAGGACGATGGTTGAGTAAAGTTATGTAAACTTTAGTTGGGTAGTATTTTACTGTGTTGTAAACTTTATATTCTTTTGGTAGCCGACACATGTATGTCGTGCTTGTGTATATAACCTAATAGTTAATTATGTTTCTTTCCCGAGCATGTTGTAGCTCGTGGTTTATGTTTTCTTCGGCATGTTGTGGCCGTGGAGGTTGTTGTTGGTTTCTTTCCCAACTCTTAGACTTGTGGTTTTTATTAGTTGGGTTCCGGCTGTAGTGTCGCCAAAGACTTGTTTATTGTTCAATCATGTTTTATCTATTGTGTTTGATTGCAAGTACGGGTGGTTACACCACGTGCTTTTCCTTTGGGTTTGTGTTTCGTCGTGTTGTTTGACGACTCGACCTTGGCATTTCGTATAGAGATCCGGGTCAGGGCGCCACAGTTGGTGTTAGAGCAATAGGTTTACTGTCGCTAGAATAGGTTCCTTGGCCTAGGTAGGTATGGTTTATTGTTGAGATATTAACGTTAAGTGTTGTGTATAGGTTAAGATAGTGAAAACTAGACACGGAGCGAGTACTAGTAGAGTTGGTACGAGTGCAGTTGGAAACGATGAGAAAGAGGAGAAAATTAACAGGCAGTGTAACGTTCCTCCTAAACCGAACCCGAACAATCAAAATGAGGCTCTTATAAACATGTATGGAAGAATGATGGAGATGATGAACGAAATGACTCAGTGAATTAATGGAAGGGCAGTACCACAACCGAAAGCAGAGGCTCCACAACCGTTGAACAATTACCAATCATTCTTTGAATATCCCCAACCGTTGAATCAACTGGAATAGTAACTTATTTTTGTCTCCTTCTCTCTCCCTCTCCTTCCCGTTCTCTGTTTCTTTTCTCTCTTTTCCCTTCTCCATTTCTTTTCTCTCTCCTCCCCTGCCCCTCTCCCTTCACTTTCACACACACACACAAAGAAATATATGTTTCCCTCTCTCTCCCTTTGTATTTTGAATTTAATCTAGTAAAAATAAAAATATATATTATCAAAAATAAAGAAATTTAATGACGATTGTAGCTAAATAATTAGTTTTGTCACATATGTGTTTTAGATAATTGAAATTGAAATTATTAAAACATAAATAGTATAATTTTTATGGAATATAAAATATAAAATATTTCATTCCAATTGTTCTAGAAAAATAAAAATTTAAAAAAAAATAGAATGATAGTTAGATTTGTTAATTGAGATGAGCAAATTTTAATTTTTAGAGGGTTGTATAGAAGGTTTTTGCTGGAGTGGATTCTTATTTAGAGTATTGAAAAAGTGAAACTGAAACAGAAAATGAGGCGTTTAGAGTGTTGTATTGGGTGGAACCATTATGGATGCTCTAAGCATTTTCATATAAACTCGGATGTCATAAATAAGACACAAGTTAAACAAATAAATTTGGGGACTATCCAGCTACATGTACCTCAACCTCTTCCGAAGGATAGAAAATTAATTGTAAGTGGTACACTTGTTGCGATGATCAAGCACCGATAATAAATTCAGTCAAATAAAAGTCTATCGTAAGACGTACCATGCTTAGTGAAAAAGTGTATAACTATCACACACTTTCATCACAGTGTGTTGTTATTTGGTAAAATTCTGTCAAACCGAAAGACCGATCACAGTCTGCATAATTAACCCCACACCATTATATATGTAATTTTAATAAAATCCTTTTCAATAAATAGAGGTTGCGAAGGCAACATGTTGATTCAACTAATTAAATTAAAAATTACAAGACTAAACGATCAATAACAATTAATAATGTGAAGAGAAAAATATTACAAGATTAGTAAAGAGAAAAAACAAATGAACTGTTTATTTAATATCAGCAGAAAATTAGTAAAGAGAAAAAATATCGGCAGAAAATTAGTAAAGAGAAAAGGATTTGATGTGGTTTACATTATAAAGGTATGTATTACGTTCGCTATTAAAGTGGTAGTGTAGTGGTCTTCAAATTCTGGATTTCAAATAATGCACTAATTCTTCCACTAGTTATTACAAGATTTAGCATGTACACTTCTATTACACAAAAGTGCAATAACTACTTAATCACTAATGGATCGGGTAGTCTTCATTAATATTTATAAGTGATTTGATTTACAAACTAGAACAGATTTCACTCACATATGTGTGTGTGTGTGTAATCGATGATGAGGCTTTCAATGACTTTGAGTTGGGGAGTGCCATCAATGATTTTTGTGATTTCTAAGGCTTGTTTTTCGTGATAACTATCACTAAAACAACGTGAGTTGTAGGGTTAGCTAATTAATTGTGCTTGAATATTCTGGCCAACTTGTTCAATGTTCCGTAGATAAATCTTTTATACTTGGACTCTTAAAGTCATTGAGATAGTTTGAATCAATTTTTTGATCTAAAAATCCATGGATTAAATTGATAGAGCTCATGGAGTTGATTCTGATTGGTTGATCTTGTTGACTATCTTATGTTGTCGATGAAGGAAGATTGTAAATTTTACTAGAGTATATTTTTAGCTAAAAGTGGTAATTGTTCAACAACCCATGTGAAGCTTCACTCAGGCAACCTACCCCAAGTCAAAATCAACGTACAAAATAAGGCCAAGGAAAATCTTGAAAGAATAGGAGTCTAGGTACGGTGCTCTTCAAAGAATAAGACTAGGAATCTAGGTATGGTGCTCTTCAAAGAATGATTGACAAAATGTAGCTTTGAAGTTCTTAAAGTACTAGCAGTAAATGAAGATGAAGATTTGAAGTTCTTAAAGTACTAGGAGTCTAGGTACGGTGCTCTTCAAAGAATGATTGACAAAATGTAGCTTTGAAGTTCTTAAAGTACTAGCAGTAAATGAAGATGAAGATTTGCAGAATTGTAGAATTGTTGGATTTTTTTGGAGTGTCTTCAATGCTTCATGGAGTCTTCAATATATACTCAGGGAAGTTCTTGGAGCCGTTGGGGATATTCAGACTTGGAAGGAGTTTGAATTAGGTGCATTTAATGTAAAGAGACTTGCATTAAATGCCCTAAGTCTTGCTGTCGAAATCCCAGAGGAAGTTCTGATTAGTCCAAGTGGTCTCTGTCCTTCGTCTGCAGGGTTTGCTAAAAATAAGTAGACAAGTACTACCTACAGTATGTCTTTTATTTTAGATGTTTGCCTAAAATGGAATGGTTAATTAAATGGTACTAGCAGGTTATTGTTACACCAAAGTCAAAGATGATTTTGCTGATATCTGAAGGCATATCTTCAGACAAGTTTTGTCAGACGATCTTCATGTCTACATTGCTGATGAAGCTTGGCTCGAATGAACTGGTTGATGGCTTGTTGAACATTGCTGATGAACATGGCTAATATGCTAAGGCCATGTTCTGAAGACTAAGCTTAGCACAAAATAAACAATCCTAAGCTATTACAAGCAATTTGTTTAAGTACAAGTTGTCACTCTAATAGACACGCAGACCCATTAGTCACTTTGACTTAGACTTATGTTATGGATACAAGCAAATTTAGATAAAATACGACAGCGAGAAAGTGCGAGAGTGAGACGGGGTGAGAGAGAGAGAGAGGAGAGGGAGAGGGAGAGGGCTTTGGGAAGGGAGTTGCATTGGGAAGGGGGGTTGACTGGGAATGGTTTAATTACGCAACATAGTGATGGAACTTTCGTCGCTAATTAGCGACGGAAGTTCCGTAGCTGATTAGCTACGGAGGCTTAAATTTATCGACGAAATGTCAGTATCTAAAATTGGCGCGTGTTTTCGAGTTTTTAGCGACGAAAAATAAAGAATATTCTTCGAATATTCGTTTTTTAGCTACGGTATTTAGCGACGGAAAAATTACCATCGCTAATTCGAAAACTCGCTACTTTAGCGACAGTTCCCGTCGCTGGTTTTTATAACCATCACTAAACTTTCCGTCACTAAATCACGTCTTTCTAGTAGTGATTGAGAAAAATGTGTACTTTAATACAAAAAAATTATATAAAAAAAAACATTTTTTGGGTGAAAAATGGCCAAAAAATAGAGAGGGGGAGTTTTTGTGTCGGCCGATAGATGGGCGACGCGTGGAAAGGAAGGGCTCAATAAGCTAAGAGCATCTTCAATGCAATCTTCTGATTTTTTCTACGTGGCATGTTTCAACAAGAAAAACTTTTTTCATATGTGTCAAAAAATTTAAAATATGCAGTGTCATCTTAATAAACATACTTAAATGCAAGACTCCATTTAGAACATTCTTTCAGACATGACAATTTTTTAGTTACAAAAACAAAAAATAAAAATTGTTATTTTATTTTATCAATGTCAGAATTTGCGGTAAAAATGAAAGAAATCAGGCACGACCAAAGGCCAAGTTTTTAGTTTTTATTTAATTTAGATACTACATTAATTGTAATTTTAAATATATATAATTTAGAACTAATTTTAACTGGCGTGGATGGAAAGACATCCTCTAAGTAACCTCTAGAAGCAGAGAATCATGTAAATGTTGTCTTCCCAACTGAATATGTGTCTACCCAACCCCGACCCCGAGAAGGGAACGAGGGTCGTGCCGTCCAAATAAGGACTACAATCATGCAAGGACTCAATTATCAAAACTGACATGATTCAACATTGGACACATAGTAAAACTCGGCACTAAAAAGCCGGAAGAATATAAAACTTTAAAACCTGATATAACAATTAATAGCAAGTAAACCAAGTCATCAGTGAATTTACAACCGGAACCCAACACTAACAAGTCATGCTAATAATGAACACCTCGACGGCTAAACACGCCGGAGAAACCACATGAGTAATCAAGAGCTAAAGGGATGCTCAGCGGAAGTCTTAACAAGTGAACCAAGTACATGCAAGCAAGGCTCGGCCAACAAGTGCCGACAATAACTAGAAACATAAGTAGTACTATTAATCTAGTCTACAACAAGTACAAGTTACTACGATTACACATTCCCAAGAGAAAGTCTAAATGACTTGCTTAAACCCAACGTCCTTGCAAAAGAGAAACCAAAAGCCAATGCTACCACCTCTAGGCGAACGATCACGAGCACGAGTAGACGATCAACCTCGATGAGACGGTCCTGGATGACTAGGATCTAAAACAGTAAAAGGGATGGGGTAAGTCATAAAGACTTTGTAAGCCACCAATATGCATGACAGGATATAATGCAAGGCATACATAGCACGTATCAAGTAAGATCAATTTTAGCACGTAGTTCTCATGTCGCGATGCACATTGTTTTCACATAAGTGCTTAATTAAATCACATAGGATAAGGATATGTTATAGAACCGGTGCCGCTTCGTAGTCTCTGAAATAGACAAGGTTATCACGATTGTATTTGTTGGATGCACGTGTATGATACATCGACCACGATAGTATTATTCCAAGCGCCCATTGGTTACGACAAGGTACTCTTCTCCACTGTGATCAGTAGTGAAGGGTGTGTGCGAGTTATGGTGTGGCGACCCATCACCACCATGAATCTCGCGATTCATGACTATGATGCATCGTTGACCATCGAGACAATTCACGTAATGCCAGCTGGACTAATGGTATGCCAAGTAGATATTTACTTGTCATACAAAATCAAGTAAGGAGCGAGCTCAACAAGAGCGAACTCGTCCGAGTCAAGTAGATGTTTACTCACGTAATAAATCAAGTAATGGAGCGAGGTCGACAAGAGCGACTCGTCCAATCAAGTAGGCATGTTACTCTACGATATACAAGTCAAGCATAGATCAATCATGTTAAGAATTCCCAAGAACTAATTTACAATTCAATTGAACTCTAAACGTCGTAGGGATTCATTTGTAGAGTCGGTATTGTTCAATGACTCTCTAAGGCAACTCCGTTGAGTTATCACTAAAATATTCCTAAGTAGCGGATGAATGCTATATGCAATTCATGGCTCTTTTCTATGTTCTCGATTCATATACAATTAGACTATTAAGTCATTCATGACTTTTAGTCCATCAAGATCCAAGTTCCCAATTTGTGAACCTTAACATATTCATCACTTTTGATGTTATGAATTACAACAAGTCCGAGAACAAAAGTTATTCCAAATTCATCCTAGAACATTATTCATACTTGACACAAGTCCAAATTATCAATTATGAGTCATTAACCCAAAATTTACAAAAAATTAACTTAAGGAATTTCAAGTTATTAACATGATGCATGTCTTCTTAAGCATGTAAATAGAGACTATCATGAAGGGAGCATACTTGATATTGAGCATACAAAACAGGGGATTGGGTGCTTACCTCAAACACACAAATCAAACCAACAAAAGGAGAATCAAAACCTTCCAAGTTGTTTCTCTAGTCCCAAGCAACACAAATTTGGCTTTGCATGTAAGTTTGAGTGGTTGGATATGGAGGAGATGAAAACACACAGTGGTCTCACCTTGAAACACACACAATCTCTCTCTCAATTGTTCTTAAAAGGTTTTAGGGTGAAATGGGTGTGATGGGGGTCATTTTCTGGTGTTGTCTTGGTAGAGGAGGTGTGAGTGAGCTGGCTTTCTCACCTAGGTACGTGTCCCAACCCAAACAAAAGGCTTACAAGCTAACAAATATAAAAATAAAGCTTCAGCGCAACAGGGCGATCGCTCTCCCAAGAATAAGGGCGATCGCTTAACAATCTGCCAACAAAGCGATCGCTTTGTTAAGGCCCAAAGCGATCGCTTTGTACCCAGTTTCCCGATAGTACATTCTGTCTACAAAGCGATCGCTTTGTCCAAAAACAAGGCGATTGCTTTGTACCCAGTATGCACCTCACTGAGTACAAAGTCATCTTAGTCACCAAAAATCATCCCAAATCATCTTTTTGTGAATAACACAAGTAGACAAAGCTAAAACACTCGGCAGTTACAAAATCACAATTCATTTTACTAACATGGCATTTCTATTCATGCTAACAAGACATATAACATGCAAATAATACAATTAAGAGAACTAGGGTGTCACATCCTCTCCTCCTTAAAGGAATTTAGTCCCTAAATTCACTTACCATCTAATCAAACAGGTATGGATACTTCTCACGCATCTTACTCTGAGTTTCCCAAGTGGCTTCTTCCATCAAATGATTTTTCCACAAAACTTTCACTAATGGTATCCTCTTAGTCCTCAAGATTTGCTCTTTGGTATCAAGAATCTTCACCGGCTTCTCAACATAGGAAAGATCGGGTTCAAGGGTAATCTCTTCATAGGCAAGCACATGTGATTCATCCTTCATATATTTGCGAAGCATAGAAACGTGAAACACATCATGAATACCCGAAATAGACGGTGGTAATGCAATCCGGTAAGCCAAAGAACCAACCCTCTCAAGAATTTCGAACGGACCAATATACCTTGGCGAAAGTTTCCCTTTCTTACCAAATCTCTTAGTACTACGGCGCGGCGATATTTTCGAGAACACAAAATCCCCAACTTGAAACTCAAGATCGCGTCTCCGGTTATCTGCATAGCTTTTCTGTCTACTCTGAGCCGTACGCAATCTCTCTCTAATCAGCTTCACACCCGCGGCCGATTGTTGTACCATTTCGGAACCCCATAACTTAGCTTCACCAACTTCATCCCAGCAAATCGGTGAACGACACTTACGCCCATACAAAGCCTCATAAGGAGCCATCTCGATGCTAGATTGGTAACTGTTATTATATGCAAACTCTGCCAACGGTAGATGTGAATCCCAAATGTCCTTGAAATCCATGGCACAAGCACGAAGCATGTCCTCTAATATCTGTATCAATCTTTCTGACTGCCCATCTGACTGAGGATGAAAAGTTGTACTCAAGTTAAGTTTTGTACCCAAGGCCTCCTGTAATGAATGCCAAAATCTCGAGGTGAATCTAGGATCTCTATCCGACACAATACTAACAGGAACACCATGTAGTCTGATAATCTCTTGGATGTACAATGCCGCCAACTGACTCAAACTGTAAGTCATCGCAATGGGAATAAAATGAGAAGATTTCGTTAACCTATCAACAATCACCCAAACAGCATCGAAGCCCCTACGAGTATGCGGCAATCCCATAACAAAATCCATCGTGATATGTTCCCATTTCCACTCCGGAATCTCAAGTGGCTGAAGTAGACCGGCAGGTCTCTGGTGCTCCACGTTAACCTGCTGACATGTCAAACATCTAGAAACATACTCAGCTATCTCCCTCTTCATACCGTTCCACCAAAATTGTCTCTTCAAGTCACGATACATCTTAGTACTACCCGGATGTATCGTATATTTGGCTTTGTGAGCCTCATCAAGAACCATACGTTTCACTCCATCGGAAGAAGGAACGCAAACCCTATTCTGAAACGTCAAGATCCCATCACTGTTCATCGCGAATCCTGGTGTAGCATTCTCTCCCAACCCATCGATAATCTTTCTCAATTCTAGATCAGTAGCTTGAGCTTCCTTAATCAACCCAAATAAAACTGGTGTAGCACGAACATTAGCAAAGAGAACACAACACTTACTAACAATAGGACTCCATTCCCAGACATCCTCAAGCATCTTCCATTCCCTCATCATCATACAAGACATAAAAGCCTTCCTACTCAAGGCATCCGCAACAACATTTGCTTTTCCCGGATGGTAAAGAATAGTAATGTTGTGATCCTTAAGCTTCTCCATCCAACGCCTCTGTCTCATATTCAACTCCTTCTGTGAGAAGAGGTATTTCAAACTCTTATGATCCGTATACACTTCAAACTTAGCTCCATAAAGGTAATGTTTCCACTTGTGAAGCGCGAAAACAATTGCCGCTAACTCAAGGTCGTGAGTCGGGTAATTCTGCTCATATGGTGACAACTTCTTCGAAGCATAGGCAATAACCTTCCCGTTTTATAAGCACGTAACCCAAGCCTTCTAACGAAGCGTCGCTATATATCACAAAGTTATCACATCCACTAGGCAATGCTAAAACAGGAGCTGTAGTCAATCTCTTCTTCAACTCTTGAAAACTGGCCTCGCACTTATCACTCCAAATAAAAGTAGACTTTTTCTGAGTTAAGTTCGTCATGGGAATAGCAATCTTGGAAAATCCCTCAATGAACCTACGGTAATAACCTGCCAAGCCCAAGAAACTACGAACTTCAATCACCGTTCTAGGAGTCTTCCATTTAGTAACAGCCTCCACTTTAGATGGATCCACCGCAATACCCTCACTAGAAACAACGTGCCCAAGAAAAGATACTTGCTCGAGCCAAAATGCACACTTACTAAATTTAGCAAAAAGCTTCTTTTTTCGTAACAGGGAAAGAACCACTCTCAAATGGTTAGCATGTTCCTCTCGTGACTTCGAGTACACTAAAATGTTGTCGATGAAAACCACAACAAAGCAATCCAAATAATTATGGAACACCCGATTCATCAAATCCATAAAAACTGCAGGCGCGTTTGTCAACCCAAACGGCATCACCACAAACTCATAATGACCATTACGTGTCCGAAAAGCTGTCTTTGGGACATCATCCGCCCGAACTCTCAACTGGTGATAACCACTCCTCAAGTCTAGCTTGGACTATACCACGGACCCCTGAAGTTGATCGAAGAGATCATCAATGTAAGGTAAAGGGTACTTATTCTTAATAGTAACCTGGTTCAATTGACGATAGTCAATGCACAACCACAAACTACCATCCTTCTTCTTCACAAATAACACCGGTGCACCCCACGGAGACACACTCGGTTTAATGAACTCCTTATCAAGAAGTTCCTGCAACTGATCTTTCAACTCTCTCAATTCAGCTGGAGCCATCCTATAAGGTGCTCTAGAAATTAGTGAAGTTCCCAGCAATAGCTCAATGCAAAACTCTAACTCTCGGTCGGGAGGTAATGTATAATCAGTCGAAAAGACATCCGAAAATTCATTAACTACCGGTACATCTTCTATATTAACAGTAGACATGCTAGTATCAAGCACACAAGCAATATACCCCGTACACCCCTGAGATAGAAGTTTCCTAGCCCACAAAGCAGAAATAATATGTATACTATTCATGGCATGATCACCCGTAAATACAAACTCCGAATACCGGGCATGGCAAAAGTAACTCTTTTACGACGACAATCAACTAGAGCATGATAAGTACACAACCAATCCATACCCAAGATCAAATCAAAATCCCGAATAGGCAAAACTACCAGATCCGCATGCAAGACCCGATCACATACAAGCATATCACAAGTCTTATAAACCTCTGACGCCAACAATTGATCACCCAACGGTGTAGACACTTCAAGCACATAAGGCAACTGAGAAGGTAACATGCACAAATGCTCAATGAAATGCGATGCAACATAGGAATGAGAAGACCCCGGATCTATAAGAACTCGAGCCCTATGGTCGAAGACTGAGAGAATACCTCCAATAACTGAGGTCAACTCTGGAACACCACGCTGATCAAGTGCAAAAACACGAGCTTGCGCCTTAGGACGCCTATCATTATCCCTCTTGGTGCCCGACTGCTAAACGGAACCCACGGACTGAGTAGTCTTAAACTTAGGACAATCTTTCACTCGGTGATTTGTATCTCCACAACCCAGACACTGCCCAAGTCTGCTCCTACAATTATTATATGAATGCCCCGGCTTATGACAAAAGGAACACTCAACAGGTTCACTCCGCTGGCCTTGCTGCCCTTGCGAAGATGGAGCACGATTATCACGACTATCGGAAGTACGCCTAGGCTGTCCATCTGACTGCTGCCTAGACTGGCCACCGTTACGACGGTTGCCTTGATGATTAGACCGATTACCCGAAAACTGACCCCTTTCAGAATGCTGCGAGGTCACCTGAGATGACTGCTGCGATGACTGCTGATGCGAGGACTGCACAGCAGGCTTCTGCCTGTGCTCCTCTATGTCTCTCTCGATCTCATAGGCGCGATCAACTGCACCCCTATAGTCTGTCAACTGCAATGACAAGAGTTGCCTCCTAAACTCGGTCTTCAGACCCTTTACGAACTTGAGTACCCTCAGGGACTTATCTGGTACTAGATGTGCACAATAACGAGACAGCTCGGTGAACTTGGCTGAATACTGGGGCACTGTCATAGAACCCTGTTCTAGATCCTGGAACTTCTTCTCTCTTTTTCTCCTCACTACCAAAGGTACATAGGAAGCCTTGAACTCCCTCTCAAAATTAGACCAAATCCTTGGAACCCGGTTAAGTTCCCAGCTTGCCAACAACACTCTCCACCAATGATTCGCGGCCCCTCTCAGCTTATACACAACTAATACAACTTTCTCTTCCTCTGTGCAGTCTAGAGCTGCAAAGATTTTCTCCAAGTCCTCTAGCCATAATTCTACTTTACTAGCATCTGACTCACCTTCGAAAGATGGAGGTTTCATCTTCAAGAGTCTCTCCAGGGTAGCATTGTTTCTAGCTCTAGGTTCTGGTGGTAACTCATTACGAGGTGGTGAAACCCTCACCTCTGGTTATGGTGGTGGTGGTGGGGGTGGTGCACCTCCCGCCTGACCTTCTTGTGCCAACTCAGTCATAACGGTCATCATCCTACGAAACAAGCCCGTCATACGGGCATTCTCGTCACCCTGATTCTGTGGTGGGGGTACCTCAACTTCAGGTTCATCTGGAACTCTAGCCTCTGGTTCAACAGGAACCCTCCTAGGCCTGCCTCTACCTCGACCTACACCAGTTCCACTGCTACTAGCTCCTGGTCTAGGACGCACCATGATACACCTATAAGAAATCACTCGACGTTAGAACATCACACAAGAACTAACCCAACTAGGCCATGGAACCTATCCTGGCCGATAGCTAACCTATAAAGCTCTGATACCAACTGTGACGACCCAACCCCGACCCCGAGAAGGGAACGCGGGTCGTGCCGTCCAAATAAGGACTACAATCATGCAAGGACTCAATTATCAAAACTGACGTGACGCAACATTGGACACATAGTAAAACTCGGCACTAAAAAGCCGGAATAATATAAAACTTTAAAACCTGATATAACAATTAATAGCAAGTAAACCAAGTCATCGGCGAATTTACAACCGGAACCCAACACTAACAAGTCATGCTAATAATGAACACCTCGACGGCTAAACACGCCGGAGAAACCACATGAGTAATCAAGAGCTAAAGGGATGCTCAGCGGAAGTCTTAACAAGTGAACCAAGTACATGCAAGCAAGGATCGGCCAACAAGTGCCGACAATAACTAGAAACATAAGTAGTACTATTAATCTAGTCTACAACAAGTACAAGTTACTACGATTACACATTCCCAAGCGAAGTCTAAATGACTTGCTTAAACCCAACGTCCTTGCAAAAGAGAAACCAAAAGCCAATGCTACCACCGCTAGGGGAACGATCAAGAGCACGAGTAGACGATCAACCTCGATGAGACGGTCCTGGATGACTAGGATCTAAAACAGTAAAAGGGAGGGGGTAAGTCATAAAGACTTTGTAAGCCACCAATATGCATGACAGGATATAATGCAAGGCATACATAGCACGTATCAAGTAAGATCATTTTTAGCACGTAGTTCTCATGTCGCGATGCACATTGTTTTCACATAAGTGCTTAATTAAATCACATAGGATAAGGATATGTTATAGAACCGGTGCCGCTTTGTAGTCCCTGAAATAGACAAGGTTATCACGATTGTTTTTGTCGGATGCACGTGTATGATACATCGACCATGATAGTATTATTCCAAGCGCCCTTTGGTTACGACAAGGTACTCTTCTCCACTGTGATCAGTAGTGAAGGGTGTGTGCGAGTTATGGTGTGGCGACCCATCACCACCATGAATCTCGCAATTCATGACTATGATGCATCGTTGACCATCGAGACAATTCACGTAATGCCAGCTGGACTAATGGTATGCCAAGTAGATATTTACTTGTAATACAAAATCAAGTAAGGAGCGAGCTCGACAAGAGCGAACTCGTCCGAGTCAAGTAGATGTTTACTCACGTAATAAATCAAGTAATGGAGCGAGGTCGACAAGAGCGACTCGTCCAATCAAGTAGGCATGTTACTCTACGATATAAAAGTCAAGCATAGATCAATCATGTTAAGAATTTCCAAGAACTAATTTACAATTCAATTGAACTCTAAACGTCGTAGGGATTCATTTGTAGAGTCGGTATTGTTCAATGACTCTCTAAGGCAACTCCGTTGAGTTATCACTAAAATATTCCTAAGTAGCGGATGAATGCTATATGCAATTCATGGCTCTTTTCTATGTTCTCGATTCATATACAATTAGACTATTAAGTCATTCATGACTTTTAGTCCATCAAGATCCAAGTTCCCAATTTGTGAACCTTAATATATTCATCACTTTTGATGTTATGAATTACAACAAGTCCGAGAACAAAAGTTATTCCAAATTCATCCTAGAACATTATTCATACTTGACACAAGTCCAAATTATCAATTATGAGTCATTAACCCAAAATTTACAGAAAATTAACTTAAGGAATTTCAAGTTATTAACATGATGCATGTCTTCTTAAGCATGTAAATAGAGACTATCATGAAGGGAGCATACTTGATATTGAGCATACAAAACAGGAGATTGGGTGCTTACCTCAAACACACAAATCAAACCAACAAAAGGAGAATCAAAACCTTCCAAGTTGTTTCTCTAGTCCCAAGCAACACAAATTTGGCTTTGCATGTAAGTTTGAGTGGTTGGATATGGAGGAGATGAAAACACACAGTGGTCTCACCTTGAAACACACACAATCTCTCTCTCAATTGTTCTTAAAAGGTTTTAGGGTGAAATGGGTGTGATGGGGGTCATTTCCTGGTGTTGTCTTGGTAGAGGAGGTGTGAGTGAGCTGGCTTTCTCACCTAGGTACGTGTCCCAACCCAAACAAAAGGCTTACAAGTTAACAAATATAAAAATAAAGCTTCAGCGCAACAGGGCGATCGCTCTCCCACGAATAAGGGCGATCGCTTAACAATTTGCCAACAAAGCGATCGCTTTGTTAAGGCCTAAAGCGATCGCTTTGTACCCAGTTTCTCGATAGTACATTCTGTCTACAAAGCGATCGCTTTGTCCAAAAACAAGGCGATCGCTTTGTACCCAGTATGCACCTCACTGAGTACAAAGTCATCTTAGTCACCAAAAATCATCCCAAATCATCTTTTTGTGAATAACACAAGTAGACAAAGCTAAAACACTCGGCAGTTACAAAATCACAATTCATTTTACTAACATGGCATTTCTATTCATGCTAACAAGGCATATAACATGCAAATAATACAATTAAAAGAACTAGGGTGTCAAATAATACTCCATTGTTCTTGCTATTATTTGAGAACATTTTGTGTTTATTTCTAAACGGCCTCAGCATTAATTTTCACACGTGGCAGACACCGCGGTATCAGTTTTACCTGGTGGACCAATGTCGAGGTAGCATAAGCAGCCAGATGTCACACACCAGCTCGGATACGACGACTTGATAACCATGATCTACCAGGTCGTCCTCTTCATCAACACAGAGACGACGACCACAATGCGACCTAGGTACATCCTAGGTCGACCACAGGAACAGCTCGCGACCTGGGCACATCCTAGGCTAACCTCGACACCATCCCTGGTCAGCTCGGCAAAAGCAAAAGTCTTATAAAACTATATCTCAAACTAGGTAGAATCCTAGTATAATTCTATGTCCATCAGTCCTAAGCAAACCCCTATGCAAACCCGTAGTCATGATCCGCAAGTCACGGGGTTTTGATCATATGACACCCAGTCCGAAAGTGATAAGGATTGTGATTTTTTCTCTTATAAATAGCAGCCTCAAAGACGTCATACGGTACATGCAAATTACTTACTGAAGCTATACTTTGTTAGAACATTATATTGTGCAGTATTGCTGATTCTCGCGCAGGAGGTTTATTGCTGGGACAACCCAGCCCCCCTTACGGTGTTTTCTGTTGATCACAGGTCTCAAATCTTTTATTCTTCAAGAGCAATCCTAGCAACGTCAGCCGGAATCCTACTAGACTATACACGTGGATCAGACGTGGTCACCTACAGCCTTTTTTGCGTGATCAATTTCGCTGCAACTAATAGCCCGTTTTGTGCAACATTTTCAAAATGCAACGTTTTCAAAACGTAGCGTTTTAAAAAACGCAGCGTTTTAAAAATGTAGCTTTTTTCTTATAAATGCGTTTTAGATTTCACTTCAAAACGCTATTTTTTTTTCCTAACAGCATTTTGGGAAAAAGTTAGGAATTCTAGCGTTTTAAAATGAAGCTGCGTTTTTAAAACGCAGTTTTTTCTGCCAAAGCATTGAAACACAATTTTTACAAATAAATTACGATTTAACCAAACGAACTCTTACTTAAACCTAACTCTTTATAATAGTCGAAGTTGATTTTTGTGTAGTGTGATTGTTTCTGCAAATTTGAGAAAGGCTATTCACCCCTTAGCCTTTGTCACTACATATCAAGGACCAACATCTATTTAGCTTAGTAAGCGTATCATTTATACCAAAAAGAAAAGGGATTGAGAACGAAGTAAAATTGGCAAAAATGATAAAGGGGATTGAAACAAGGGGTGTTTATGTCACGAAAATTAATATATTCCTATTTTACCCTCATAAGGTAAGCATGTGATATAGTTTTAAGCACGAATAATTAATTTTTCTTTTCATTTTTTGTACACAAAATAAACATAATTAAAACTCCTTGTATTTTTAGATTGAAATGTACGCTATACATAACGAAGTTTAAATGTATATTACTTCACCTACAAACCTAGTATTTCCATCCTGTATGTTGCTAACTATAAAAACACAAGGGCAACAAAGCATTTTCTGTGTCGTTTACTAACAGACTAATGTTCAGTGGCGAAGTCAGGATTCGATCTTTAGGAGATCGAGTTAACTTAACTAAAAGTGTAACATCTAAAACTCAAGGAGCCAAAATATAATAAGAATAGTAACTAAGAATTATATTTTAAAACAAGTAAATAACATATTGCTCAAAGTCTAGGGCGGTCATGGCCACCCTTGGCCCTCATGTGGCTTCGCCACTGCTAATGTTGAACAAAATACATTTACCCTTGCATCAACCATGAGCATAAGTAGTAAAATACGAGATGAATCTAATACGTCAAAAAACGTACATGTATAATATAAATTTTTTTCAAAGGTACGCCGAAGAGTTTGACGTAAAAATACATGAACGAAAAAAATACTTGTATATGTTTGTAAAGGGTGTATAGTACGAATATTATTGAAATATATTGGACAAAAAATACATCATATTCTGTATGAATATATTTTTTTTTCAATATTTTTAAGTTTTATTATCTAAATATTTTCACATATGTACACTCTCAAAGCTATTATTTTCATATTAATACATATTTATCACAAAATAACTATGAGTTAGTAGGCAAATAAAAGCTTGATTAAGCATATAATACTATTAAGTGTGTATTCAAAAAGTATGGGGAATCACAAATAATGCTTCTTGGACTTAATAATTGATAATTTCATGCTAAATATCTTATTTAATCAATTTGCAAAAAAATAAATAACATAAATTGAATAATGAAGTTAGTACAAAACAAACAGTTCTCTCCGGATGAGGTTGAAAGGTAAAGTTTGATCCAGCGGATACCAAAAAAAGGAAAAAAAGAAGAAAAAATAAATTTTAATTTTGCGATTATTTACTTTTTTTCTTTATAAGAAAAAATAAAATTCATTTCAGTTTTGAACTAAAACTTGTTAAAATAATACTTACTCCTTATAAATGCATAAAATTGTGTGAATATCCATATCCATTACTTTTGCTGGTATAGGAAGAAGATCATATTAGTACATAGATATAAAAATAGACTTGTAAAGAACAAACCCTAGATTATTTCGTTTGGTTACAATTCATAAATCTATTTTACAGACCTTGTTAAACTTCATCTCAGCTCGACTCTCTGTGAAGAATCTGAAGATCGAGTTCAGCTTCTTGTTTTTCGGGTGTTGTTCAAACACAGCGAGGTTAGTCTCCAACCCAACAATGAAAAAGAAAATCCAATTTTCTTGATCATTCTCCGTTTGATTAATGTTATTGATTGCGTAAAATTAGTGTATTTTCAGACATGGGTTTTTGTTCGTTTGACTGATTTTGATCTGGGATCGATTTTAATTTGATCTTGTGCTTGTGGGTTGTGTTTGATTTTGATTGCATTGTATGATCCTTGGGGTTGCTTGAATGTTATAGTTTGTTATATCAAGAGTTTGATTTTTCTTTCTTTTGTTTGATTGTTATCTTTGTTGGGTTGTTTCTTGGTATGCAGATAATTCAAATTGCCTTTTCTTGTGAGAGAAAAAAAAATTTTATTTGTGGGTGTTCCTTGAACTGAGATCTTGAGCTATTTTGGGAGAGCAGTAGGAGAGACAGCAGGTAAAGATGATATCAAGATCATATACCAATCTTTTAGAATTGGCATCTGGGAATTTCCCTGTAATGGGTCGGGAGCGTGAGAGGCGGCGTCTTCCCAGGGTAATGACGGTGCCTGGGAGTATCTCTGAGCTTGATGATGAGCAGACTAATAGTGTTACGTCTGAAAATCCTTCTTCACTTGCTTCTGACAGGATGATCATTGTGGCAAATCAGTTACCGTTGAAACCTAAGCGAAGACCAGATAATAAAGGTTGGAGCTTTAGTTGGGATGAGGACTCGTTGCTTTTCCGACTCAAGGATGGTTTTCCAGAGGACATGGAAGTGCTATATGTTGGTTCCTTGAGCGTCGACGTTGATCCTATTGAAGAGGATGACGTTGCACAGCTTTTGTTGGACAGATTTAAATGTGTCCCTACTTTTCTTCCGCCTAATCTCGTGGCAAAATATTATGATGGTTTCTGCAAGAAGCAGTTATGGCCGCTCTTTCACTACATGTTGCCGTTCTCAGCCGATCATGGGGGCAGGTTTGATCGTTCCATGTGGGAAGCATATGTGTCAGCAAATAAGATGTTCTCGCAAAAAGTGATTGAAGTGATAAATCCAGATGATGATTTTGTTTGGATTCATGATTATCATTTGATGGTGTTGCCTACCTTCTTAAGGAGACGCTTCAACCGTTTGAGAATGGGATTTTTCCTTCATAGCCCGTTCCCTTCATCTGAGATCTACAGGACACTTCCTGTGAGAGAAGAAATCCTCAAGGCTCTACTCAACTCTGACCTTATTGGTTTCCACACCTTCGATTATGCTCGGCATTTCCTTTCTTGTTGCAGCCGCATGTTTGGTTTGGAATATCAATCAAAGAGGGGCTACATAGGTTTTGAATATTTTGGAAGAACTGTTGGGATTAAGATCATGCCAGTGGGTATTCATATGGGTCAAATTGAATCGGTGATGAAACTCACAGACAAGGAGTGGAGGGTTGGGGAGCTCAAGCAGCAATTTGAAGGTAAAACCGTGTTGCTTGGAGTTGATGACTTGGATGTTTTTAAAGGTATAAATTTGAAACTATTAGCAATGGAACAGATGCTCAAGCAGCATCCCACATGGCAAGGAAGGGCCGTGCTGATCCAGATAGCAAATCCTGCAAGAGGTAAAGGGGGGATAGACGTGGAAGAAATTCAGGCTGAAATACATGAAAGCTGCAAGAGGATCAATGGGAAATTTGGTAAGCCTGGGTATGAACCCATAGTATATATAGATAAGCCTATGTCAATTAGTGAAAGGATTGCCTATTACAGCATAGCTGAATGTGTCGTCGTCACAGCCGTAAGGGACGGAATGAACCTGACTCCTTATGAATATATTGTATGCAGACAAGGAATTTCTGACTCAGAAACAGGCACAGATACGAGTGGACCCAAGAGGAGTATGTTGGTTGTATCGGAATTTATTGGGTGTTCTCCTTCTCTCAGTGGTGCCATTCGTATCAATCCGTGGAATGTTGAAGCAACTGCAGAGGCCATGAATGAGGCTATATCAATGAGTGAGTCAGAGAAACAGTTGCGACATGAGAAGCATTATCGTTATGTTAGCAGTCATGACGTAGCTTATTGGTCAAGGAGCTTTTTGCAAGATATGGAGAGAACTTGTGCAGACCATTTTAGGAAAAGATGCTGGGGAATTGGTTTGGGCTTCGGGTTCAGAGTTGTCGCTCTAGATCCTAATTTCAGAAAGCTTTCAATAGATGATATTGTCAAGTCATACATTAAGGCTAAAAGGAGGGCAATTCTGTTGGACTATGATGGCACGGTGATGCCCCAAAATTCCATCATTAAAACTCCAAGTGCAGCAGTTATCTCAATCCTGAACAGACTTTGTGGGGATCCAAATAATACAGTCTTTATTGTCAGCGGAAGAGGGAGGGACAGCTTAAGCAAGGTGTTTTCTCCCTGCCGGAAGCTTGGAATTGCAGCTGAACATGGCTACTTCTTGAGGTGTGTTTTGCTACCTTGCTCCTTTTACTAATGGAAACAAGCTTGTAAATATATATATATATATATATATATATATATATATATATAAGTAGAAATAAGCTTATAAGTTTCAGTAGTCTATTATAGAATTTGTGGAGTTCCTGGCACTTTACTTGGCCTGTTTTTCCTAATATGATTTAATTCATCATAAACTTTGTTTTTGTGAAATCTTGTATGTACTGTTTCCAGTTATTTCGTATCATAGTTATCTTACTCTTCTGGTAGATTATTACAGATCTTCCAAAGAGACTAATGGCATATAATCACCTAGTACTTCTCAACAATTACTACACCTGTATTTTTTGTGGATGATCGAATTGTTTTAGTTCAGCTTAGTCGTATGCAATACTGTTTTAGTGTTTCACATTGTTTCAAGCACTACCTTTTGACATGATATGTGTAACCTCTGATACATAGAAGTATCATAAAGTAGAGTGATGCTGAAGAAATTGAAATTTTATGAATTCTAGATTCTTATTTCTCGATTGAGTAGTTTTCTGTTTTTTGTGGTCCTGTCTCAAAATACTGCTGATGGAACTGGTCGAAAGTTCTCTAGGTAATCAATTCCTCTGTTTAGCATTAACAATCACCTTGCCGAGTTGCCACTTCTTTGAAACATAATTTATTAATTTTACTCCAGAAGAAATTCCAGCCGACCCCAAGATTTGGACAAAGGCTGAGTTGAGAGTGCTGCAGAAGAAATTTTGCTTCCATAGTGCTAATTCAACTTAGCTGTTGAAGATCCAATTTCATCATTTTGTTATGTGCTGTAGGATGGCTTGTAATGAATGACGCTTTTCTCACTAGAGTTTAATGTAGGTTGATACCATCAGAGGAGATGTCCCACCACAAAATGTTTAGAAAAACATAGTATAACAAGGACCCATGGTAAGTTTTTGGCCTCGTTTTTTGTGGTGATACAGCAACATACCTAGTTTAGTGTTAGAGAAATTACGTATTCGTGTATCTATTTAAGCGGTGTTAATAACAATAAAAATGAAATGACATCACCTAAGCTACAGTCCTCCAACCATGATTTGCACCTTCTGTCTTACTTTTAAATTCCAGTCAACTATTAACCGCTCTAACGCTTTTAACGGATTGTGTTTCCCATCCGTAGGAAAAAGTTAAGACCAACTATGCTATTTTCAAGTTCTCCTCGAGTAGCCCAGACCCAAGAATGAATGAAAATGGGTGAAGAATCTTAAAACAGTTTAGCCCTCTAAATGGTTGTGGCGCTATCCTTGTGAGTTTCAGTCCCTTTGGCATACAATTATTAAGAGTAAATTTGGAACCAAATAGAATTGGTGGATTGCTGGATGCGGAACTGCTGACTCATAGACGTCCTTGGAAATGTTACCTTTTTTTTTTTTTTGAATGGGCTTTGTATTCGATTTCGGGAGACTGCTTGGTTGGGGGACTTTCCTTGTAAGATTTCCTTCCCTCGTCTATTCAGGCTATTTGCAGTTCATGAAAGTCCTTTCCCATTTTTTATCACAGGTAGGGGGTTGGTTTGTCGTGCGATTTTCATTTATTTAGAAATTTGAGTGATAGGGAGGTAGATGAGTTGGTTGCTTTATTGGGTGTTCCGGCTAACTCTCTCTTATCTCAGTCTCGTGATAGTTGGTCGTGGATGTTAGATCTCTCTGGTGCCTTTTCGTGTAAACCCTTCTTGGCTGGTCTGGCTCGATCTCCGTCTCTCTAGCTTTTCCTCTTGCTTCTTCTTTGTAGAAGGCGCAAGTTCCTTTTGACGTTCGAGCTTTTGTGTGGTCTCTAGTGCTGAACAAGCTTAATACTAATGACCTTTTGAAGGACCGCAGTCGATACAAGACTGTCTACAGATTACTATGGAATGTGTAATCAGAGTTTAGAGTCTCATGATTATCTATTTCTTGATTGTTCGAATGCCCATGATTTACAGGATAGGTTGTTTTCAGTTGTGGAGGAGGCTTGGGAAAGCCCTAATTTTGTGGGATCGTTCCTCTTGATTTCTTTTAGAGGTTTCGGTAGAGGAGAGGACGAGGCGACTCTATGTCAGTGTGGGATTTATGAGAATATTTTTGCCCTTCTCTGGTGCATTTGGGCTGAGAGAAATTCCCGTATTTTTTAGGATAAGCGTTTAGCCAAGGTTCTCTGATGGGATGGGATAGAGTGGTCTCTCTTGCTTCTCTTTGGGCCAGCACTCGGGGTGCCTTCCATGGGTGTCTATTTCTGTTATAGGTTGGAGGGTTCTCTTGTGTTGATTTGTTTTTTGTATTTGCTTTTCTTTTGATGGATTCCTCATCCATCTTGTTTGTCATCTTTCTCCCATCTGCCTGAAGGAGCAATGCAAAAGTGGAGAAGTTGAGGCAGCTACCAATGCTTTTAGAGCAGGAAATCATCTCTTTTTCTACCAAAGATTCTTTAGAGCAGGGTGTTTCCGTGTCAGGATGTTGTGCTATAATCTCGTTCTGTCAGGTCAAGTTTACCTAGATTTTCGCGCATATCCTGAGCAAGACAAATGATTAGGGATTCAAAACCACATCCTTTTTAGGCTTTAACCTTTAAATTTAATGGCTTGCAAGGCCAAGCTAAGGTCGGCGATGCCAGCGCAGGAAGGTGCTATACCATGTAAAATAGCAATACCATTTCCCTGATATTAATCAATGAATCATGTAGTATATGGCTAGAGAAGTTAGATTTTATGTTGTGAAAACCTAGGCCTAACAAGCGGATTCCCCCTGATTGCTGTGTGGTGTGCAAGAACTTTTCAGAATCTCACAATCATTTCTTTCTCCATTGTGAAAGTGCTCACTATCTTTGGCACTATCCATTTGGGGTGTTTGAGGAGGCCTGGGTTAGTCCAGCTCGTGTTGCTTCATTTCTTCAGATTCGGGTTTGAGGTTTTGGTTGAGGTGGGATGGTTCTATATTGTGGCATTGTGAGGTTCTTGCTATCCTTTGGTGCCTTTGGACGGAGCGTAATTCCAGAACTTTCAGAGATCAGGCATTGTCGCTGTTGCTCTTGTGGGATGGAGTTGTTTTTTTGGCTTCTCTCTAGGCATTAGCAAGGGGAGCATTCCATGGGGTTCCCTTTTCAGAGATTTGAAGTGATTGGAATGCTTTGTTTTTCTAAGTTTCCTTTGTATTTTTCTTCTCTTTGTTTTCCTTTTGTTTTGTTTTGTTTTGATGGACTTCTCGTCAGTCATCTTGTACTTTCTTCTTTTTTAATTATATTGGTTCTTTTCTGATTAAAAAATATGTGGGTCCGAGTTCCACTCTGATGACATCTGAAAATCTAAATCCCTAATTCATGACATTTGAATTTTCATATTATGAACTCCGTACATCCCAATAATAATAGTCCTTGGAAAGTCAACATGGTACATTATCAAATCAATGATTAACATACGATTATTATATTATTTTAGATGGTAAAAATTCAATCCTTGAAACTAATACAAATACTATAATTGCAGCTTATATAATTTTGTACGGATAAGTGAAGTTTTATAAATCTTTGGTCCAAGTTTACGGGGGGAGTAATATCCTAGGATAAGCGATAAGATATCTTAAAATAACATATTAAATTAAAATTAACTGGTACACAAGAAGTAGAAAGAAGGAAGTAATAACAAACTATTACTAGTATAGTTCTAGGCATTAACTTGTAAGTACTAGTTAGTAACTTGCTACTATTTGATATGAGGTATTACTATTCTATTATTCATACGAAAAGTCATCGGAATAAAGCAAAGAAGAACAGTATCTTTCAAAGAAAAGTAGAAGAGATCTAAAAGCCTTAGGGATGCATAAACAACTCAAATATGATGATGCTTCGGAGGTGGCAAAAATGATCCTAAGTGGGTTTACTAAAGGGTGGGTGGACGAGGGTTTACCTGAAAAACCAAAATTATTTGATCTTTTTAGCATCTGGGTTTGACTGGAACTCGACTCAGACCTAGGGTCCCTGAATTGCAAGCTAATAGAGAATTACACCCGTTAACGATTCTGAACGGATTCAATGCCAATAAGGCCGATTCAGGTGAGGTTTTCGATTCTCCAGCAATTTTGAATTGTTTAGGGTGAGAATTGAATAGAGTTGTACGATTTTGACAACTACGCTCATTAGTGCTGATGATTTTACTCTCATCTGCGACAAACATGTTGCACATTTATGTAGAGGCAAGGCTTCAATTATTGACACTAGCTGCAGTGTATGGAATTCCATTTTTATAACTTCTATTGACTTTATATATATTTCTAATAATTTGTTTGATAATTACCCCCTCCTCCCTGCTTTGTTCCATTCTTTTGCTGCAACTCTTTTAAGGATGTTAAGCTGATTATCCATGGTGCAATTCTCAGGTGGTCGCAAGACAGAGAGTGGGAAATATGTGGTCAGAATTCTGAATTTGGATGGATGCATATGGCTAAACCAGTGATGAAATTGTATACTGAGGCTACGGATGGTTCTTCTATTGAAACTAAAGAAAGTGCTTTAGTCTGGCAGTACCGGGATGCGGACCCAGTATTTGGATTTGCCCAGGCGAAGGAGATGCTAGATCACCTTGAGAGTGTTTTAGCAAACGAACCTGTTGCTGTAAAGAGTGGCCAGTATATTGTAGAAGTCAAGCCTCAGGCATGTTATTATATCTTTGAACTCTGATATCATACCACTATTTGTTCTTTATAATTATGTTTCTACCATTTCGAAAGTCTAGACATTACAAGGAACAGAAAAGAATGCCTTAAAATTATTTATTCTGTCACTGAATCTGCAATTTGGGTAGAATAATTTATTCTGCATACCGATTTTGGAACACCACCCTGATCAATTTTTATACTGGGAAACTAGTTGAAGCACAAAAGGCGTTGTCTGATGTAGTTATTGTCTTGAATGTCTGTCATTTCGAGTATTTAAGGGAGAATGCAGTACCTTTTAGTTGATTTATTTGCATGCTTCTTTGTTGAACCTTTACTATCAAGTACATCCTTAATGATGTACTTTCAGTTTTGTGAACCTGACTTTCAAACTCAATTCAGCCTTTGTCCCAACTACTTTCAGGTCAGCTGCATGAATTCTCTTTCGCCACTTTGTTCTGTCCAAAGCAAGTTTATTTGTCAAGTTACACTCCTTAGTTGTCGCCTTCCACGCTAGTTTTGGTTTTCCTTGCCAATGGCATTGTGCTTGATTTTGATATCCTCACTCTTCATAATTCTGCATTTATTTTCTACATTGTATGAGTCTGGATCAGGTACTGGCTAACATTTATTTCTGTTTCGCATTTTTTTTACTACTCTTACAATCAACTTCTTGTTTCTTAGTTGCTCAATATTATTCAATCATAAAATAAAGAAATTCCAGTGATTATTCTATATAATATATCTTTCAGCACTGCATTCTAGGTACCTTTTAGAGTTTCCTTGTTGCCCAACCTTTACTAATCTGGTACATCCTCCGCGTAATTCATTGCTACTGTTTCATTCCGAGCAGAGTATTTCTTAGATTATTTCTGAACCTTACTTTGCACCGTCAAATTTTGGAAAATTTGGATCTATGGATGCAGGTCTCAATTTATGCATGTCTGTAAAATTTTCCTTCTATGCACAGCTTTTGCTTTCCAAGCATGAGTTATGCTTTCGGAATATGTTTGTAACTTATTCCGGTACTTCATGTTCCTAGATGAAGTTAATGATTGTGATTTCCATCCTAGTGTTCTGGATTGAATTACAGTTGATTGAAATGCTTCTACGTTTATGTGTTTCCAGGAAGCCAGCAAAGGTATAGTTGCAGAAAAGATCTTCACATCTATGTCTGACAGTGGGAAGCAGGCGGACTTTGTTCTTTGTATTGGTGATGACAGATCTGATGAGGATATGTTTGAAATAATCGGCAATGCAATCTCAAGAAACATTCTTTCTGCCAATACTTCTGTGTTTGCCTGTACAGTTGGACAAAAGCCTAGCAAAGCTAAATATTATCTGGATGACACAACCGAAGTAATTTTAATGCTTGAAAATCTTGCTGAAGCCACTGATTCTCCAGCCTCTTCCGAAGATGAAACTGATTAAATCTTCTTGAATCTTTTTGCTTTTACATTTGATGATCTTCCTTCACTGTTGGAACACATATTCCAGATTTTCTGAACGCATATTTTTCTTACATAGGGTGTTAGGTGTAGGTTTATATGAATGAAGTAGTAGCTCTCTCTCTCTCTCTCCCCCCGAATTTGACCAATGTATGATGATAAAAGCAAGTGCAGTTGATAGTTTTATTCATCTTCGGGAACCACCCTTGTAAAAAATGAAATTGTGGAAGATGAGTTAACTTGTGTGTCTAAGATCTAGGGGGTCATGGTATTATGGAATCTTGTTTCTTTGATCAAGCGCATGACGTTGAAATTGACAGCTTTAACAGTTTTGAATGTTACCATTTTATTGATTTTTGAGTTGTTTCGCTGATTCTTAGTGGATGTCAGAGATCAAACGTGAAGCTGACTTTCGAATTTTAAAAGCAAGCATCCCATCTGTGCAGTTGTTTTCTTTCTATGTTCAAGTTGTGCTCTTGTTCATGTATAAGGAATTTGTAATTGAAAGAAGTGGCTTTCCTTGCAGAAGACAAACAAGATGTCTAATGCGGATTAAGCCAATATCGATTCATGCCAGCAGTGAGCGTACAGGCGAGATAAATGGTTTGGTGAAGAGCGGCCATGGCGGTTCTTGTTGTTTGCTGTATCGAAACCAAGGTTGATATGAGATCTTCTGGAAGTTATGACAGAAATCTTTTGGTTGGTGGCGGTGGATGTTTCATTCATAGTTATAAATTTCGTATCGGTCAACACATCAGTCTGCACCGGTACAGAACGTAATTTACAACTATGGTTTTGTTGCAGTCATTCGATTCAATTTCCTTGAGCTTTTTCTTTTTGTCTAGACAACACCTAAAGCACATGGAATCCATGGATTTATTTGTTCGTGTGCTTTTTGTGTGTGTGTGTGTGTGTGTGTGAGAGAGAGAGAGAGAGAGAGAGAGAGAGAGAGACGTACCTCTGAGTTGACGGGAGACTGCAAAGATTGTTCAAAGTTTTGGATGTTGTGGGGATGGTGGCAAGAGTTTTAGAAGAAAGTCAGAAATTATCATTTTTACTTACAATTGTGTGTATTGCGATGCACACTATAGTGCAACGCAAGTGTACTTTTATACTTCAGTATAATATTGTGCATCGAAAATAAAAGTTGTGCATTGCGATACAACAAAACAGTACTTATTAGTACAATTTTGTACATCGTGATGCACGCTTTGATATATCGCAAGTGTAACGTTGTGCATTAGTATTGTTTTGTGCATCGCGATGTACTTTTGATACATCGTAAGTATAATGTATAGCGTGCATCAAGTTTAATGCACAAATAGTATTTTTTGTGCATCGCGATACATCAATTATGCATCGCGATCATCAATTTGTGCATCGCGATGCATAGTGTGTATATTCCAGGTTTTTAAAAGCATAGACTAAATTTCGCAACAAAAGTGTAATTCTTCGGTTTGAAATAATTATAGTGAACTAAAGCGGTTGAAAATTGTGTAAAAGGGAGCGGCCCGAATTTCTCTCAAAAAATTACGAGAAATTGCTGGTTGGTCCCCTTTTCAAAATTTGTAACCGCTCCAGTTCACCATCTTTTTTTTTAATCGCTAAAAGAATTTTCATAAAATTGTTCCTAAAATACCCCCGTTTCTTCCATGTATGCTTTGAAGCAAAAATGTCAAGAATTGACTTTGAATTACAACCTGGAATTATTACCACCTATAACAGTGGGTTATAAATACTTTTCGATTTTAACAACTCTTATTACAAAAATACAACTATGTTAAAAACACTCTCTCCTCAAGAATAGTACGATCAATTTGTATTACTATCTGATTTAAGCGTTTGTATAAGCAGATTGGTTATGCTAATGAAGCTCGCCTCCCTTGAGCTATTTTCGTTTTCTTCTCTTGTTTCTCAATTCTTAGAGTATTACTTTAATGAGATTTTATGATCTTGTTTATTATTCCATGGTGTTAATCAATATGAATGCGATGAATGCGTATTCATAAGGAATTAATAAGTTCAACTATACAAGATGAAGATTTGTTAATCGCGATGCAGAGATTTGTGCATCCCGATGCCCAATTGTTGCATCTCAAATTGAATTCCGATGCACAGTTCTTCCATCCCGATGCCCAAATTAATCTGAGAAAGTGACACTGCATCCCAATGCCCAATTGTTGCATCTCAAATTGAATCTCGATGCACAATTCTTGCATCCCGATGCCCAAATTAATTTGAGAAAGTGACACTGCATCCCGATGCCCAATTGTTGCATCTCAAATTGAATCCCGATGCCCAAATTAATTTGAGAAAGTGACACTGTATCCCGATACCCAATTGTTGCATCTCAAATTGAATCCTGATGCACAATTCTTGAATCCCGATGCCCAAATTAATCTGAGAAAGTGGCACTGCATCCCGATGCCCAATTGTTGCATCTTAAATTGAATCCCGATGCACAATTCTTGCGTCCCGATGCCCAATTATTGAATCTCAATTTGAATTTCGATGCCCAATTGTTACATCTCGATGCCTTGGGATGCCTGATGCGCGCGTGTTTTGGTTTCATTAAGGGTATTGTTATCTTTTCGACCAAAATGTGCATTTTTTCAATTTTAAAAAAAAATTTGTAGACTGGAGCGAATTGAAATGTTGAAAAAGAGACCGCCCAAAATTACCCCAAAAAATTATTTGTTTTAGGCCTCACTTTAGAATTCGCTTTAGACCTCCATAATTGTTGGACCGGCCCCGAGGCATCACACATACTGTCCCTTATATATATATGTAATTAGTGTGTGTTCTTGTGTACAGGTTAGAGGAAATAGAAGGTTATTGCTGCTTATTTGCTCGCTGTCTTGGGAGGAAACACCAGCCCTACCTTGGCTCTGGTAATTCCCGCCCCCCTCCCCCTCTCTATATGTATGTATATATATACACTCATAAATACATATATATATTCATATACTTGTCTAGCCACGTATTTAGATCTATGCTCTATTTGCTTGATTTTCTTTGGTTAATGGTCAAAATAAGAAAAAAAAATCCCAAAGTATACACAAGATCCTAAAGTCCCCCCAACCTAAGATTTTCCCCATAACCCCATCTAATGTTGTCAATTTTTTCAATTAGCCCCTGGCCGTGATAGTCATTAGAAAGTTAACGTTTTTCATCATGTGACTTGCACGTGCAGGGACAATTAGGTCGTTTCCACTTGATATATAGAAAACTAAAAACTATTTAGAAAGATTTCCACTTCTTCCTATTCTCCTCCGAACCTCCGAATTGTGATTGCCCTGAATATATATATATGTAATTAGTGTGTGTTCTTGTGTACAGGTTAAAGGAAATAGAAGGTTATTGCCTCGCTTATTTGCTCTGTCTTGGGAGGAAACACCACTACCTGCTCGATAATTCCCGCCCCCCTTCCCCCTCTCTATATGTATGTATATATATACACTCATAAATACATATATATTCATATACTTGTCTAGCCACGTATTTAGATCTATGCTCTATTTGTTTGATTTTCTTTGGTTAATGGTCAAAATAAGAAAAAAAAAATCTCAAAGTATACACAAGATCCTAAAGTCCCCCCAGCCTAAGATTTTCCCCATAACCCCATCTAATGTTGTCAATTTTTTCAATTAGCCCCTGGCCGTGATAGCCATTAGAAAGTTAACGTTTTTCATCATGTGACTTGCACGTGCAGGGACAATTAGGTCGTTTCCACTTGATATATAAAAGCTATTTAGAAAGATTTCCACTTCTTCCTATTCTCCTCCGAACCTCCGAATTATGATTGCCCTGAAAACAAAATCCCATTCCCACCGGGAGTAATAGTCCTTTTATTCTCCCCGAAATTAAGTATTTCCCCCGACTCTGGTTTACATGAATGCGAATTCCCAGTCCTAGGGAAATTTCCTTCATACTCGAATTCTGAGAAATTCAATTCCCTACCAAAAAAAAACCTGCGTCTGCGATTGTTTATTCCGATTAGGAACTTGAATTAGACTACTAGGGTTCTCCATCAGCGAGCTTGAGCTAGGGTTTTTTAATTGCTTCAAAATATGGGAATTATTGTTGGTGGGGGCCACAGTCGCAGGAGGAGCAGCAATTTGCTTTCGAATTGCTTCGAAATCGAAGCCGTCTTCGCCGGAGTTTTGTGCTTGTTTTTGTTTTCTTCGCCTTTATAGTATCCATCGCCCCACCCTAACAACGATGGACCCGTGTAATCGACGACGGAGGATTGCCAGAAAATTGCGTAGGTCCAGCTCTCCCTCGCCTTCGATTAGGGCTTGGAGGCATTATTGGAGGCTTTCTTGATTGAACGGCTGCGATTGGATTAGGGTTTTGGTAGGGTCGATTGAGGTTGAAGCGGAGGATGAAGATGGAGGAACCAGTACGGGAGTCGGTGTTAGGGTAGCTAAAAACGAAAACGTCATGTCGGAGCTTATGAAGGCTTCCATCATTGACGCGTTGTCGTCGGTCGACCAGAGATTCATCGTTGTTGGTAGCTGGCAATTTGTCATTCCATAAACCTTAGGCGGGAATACATAATTTCTTGATATACAGATTTTGTTTTCTATTTATCAAGTGGAAATGACCTAATTCCCCCGCACGTACAAGGCACATGATGAAAAATATTAACTTTTCAACGGCCATCACGACTAGGGGGCTAACTGGGAAAATTAGCAACATCAGATGGGGTTATAGGGCAAACCTTAGGCTGGGGGACTTTGGGATTTGGTGTATACTTTGGAGGGTTTTTCGTATTTTGGCCTTGGTTAAATTTCACTGATTTGTATACATAGATTGCGTATGTATGTGGTGTATGTTGTTCATTTCTCTACTTTTGGTTTTTTCGTTGCTGAATGATCTTTTATTGTGAAGTACTATGGGCTTGGGCTTTAATTTATGGGAGATCGGTTGGTTTTGTGTTATGTCTAAATTTTTATTAGGCTTAAATTCCTATTTGGTCACTCTATTTTCATCTAAAATTTATTAAGCTCACTGTATTTTTTTTTTTACACTTTAATCACTCTACTTAGACTAGAGAATCAATAAGCTCATTCAATAAATGAGCTTATTAATTAACAAAGTTCAAGTAGAGTGATTAAAGTGTGAAAAAAAAAAAATAGTAAAGTGAGCTTATTGAATTTTTAGTGAAAGTAAAGTGACCAAATTGGTATTTAAGCATTTTTATTATGGAGAAGGCATGAGATTCTAGTTTTTTTTTTTGGTTGTCTGCTTGTACGGCCTCCCTGACTCTTACTCGAAGATTGAAATACTCCCTCCGTTCCACCCAAAGAGTTCACGTTTGAAAGTCTAATAATATAAGGTATATATTAATGTCATTGGAGTTGGTCATAATTACAAAAATACTTAAACACAACCACAATGCTTACAACACAAGTGGAGGGTAAAGATGAAAGGTTGTGAAAATTGTAAGCATTATTTTTTAAGGTGGACTCTCTAAGTGAAACATCCTAAAATAAAAAAGTGGACTCTTTACCTAGAACGGACGGAGTAGTTATTAATGGTTGCTGAAGAATGGTTGGAGTAGTTATTAATGGTTGCTGAAGAATGGTTGTTCTGGTTTATGTAGTCTTTTTGTCATGGACTCTATGGGTAAAATAACTTATGGGGTTAATTGCAATATGATGATGTTCTGTTTGATTCTGGACTGTTCTAGCTTAGATCTCTGCTAAATCACTTGTATTGATTTTTTGATATTGAGTTTTAAGCTTCTTTGCACTAAAATTATCCTATGTTTTTTTTTTCTTTTTTTTAACATGGATTGTTCTTTTCCCTGGTGATTAGCATAAGGTTTAAAACATAAAATCTATCGGTAACTTTATTTAGATGATGATGCTAGTATGTGTCGAGTCCGAATTTGTTCACCACCCATTAGGGTTGGTGAACATCACCATCCCTCTCATTGGTCTAACTAATTTTGGTATTGTTTTAATATTTAGTATTTTCTTTTATTTAAAACTCTAACAATTTCAAATTACCTAAAATACTCCATTTCCAAATAAAGATTAAATTAGGGTTAATTACTTTGGCTTGATCAACAATCAATCCATAACACGTGAAATGGCTTTTCATGAACTGTGCACTTCAACGGATGAGAGGGAAATATCCATTTGAAAACTACTCTTACCCGTTCTTCAATCCTTTGCTCAATTGTGGTGCTTTCCAACTACATGTGGTATTATTTGGCTTTCGCTTTCTTCATCTCATTAAATTAGTTTACGTGATGAACACACTATTGTCAATTTTATGATTAAACAGGAAATTGGTACTTTTAATCTTTATTTGGTAAGGAAGTATTTTAGGTAGTTTGAAATTGTTAGAGTTTTAAATAAAAGAAAATGCCAAACATTAAAAAAATACCAAAATTAGTTGGACCAATGAGAGGGATGGTGATGTTCACCAACCCTAATGGGTGGTGAACAAATTTGGACTCGTATGTGTCATGAATATGCTGAACTTGAAACTGCACTTCCTTTAATGAGAAAAAATATTACTCCCTGTGTCGGAAATGAGTGTTCATTTTTGTTCATGATCTGCAATAAAAATGGACCATCATTTTGGGACGGAGGCGGGAGTACTTTGAAAAGTTTGTTATTCTTCGGGTAATCTTTAGACATTATTAAGTCTTTGAGCATCCTATATATCCTTTTGTTCTATTAGTCTTTTTGCTGCTAGAGGTGAATTAGATTGCCAAAACCAAATTAGTGGTTCCCTAGAACTAGTATTTTGGTATCATTAAGAACTACCCGTTTATTGTGTGATATTTTTAAAGAGTATAAAGAGGATAGTATTCTGAAAAGCTATTTTGGCATGCAGTTGGAGCTGAAGCTGATGCTGATAGGATTGAGCTACTTCTATCTCAACTTAAGGGAAAGGACATAACAGAGCTTATTGCAGCACGGCGAGAGAAGTAGGGCGAGAGAAGTTGGCATTAGTTCCATCTGGTGGTGGTGCTATTGCAGTATCTGCATCTGCTGCTGCTCCTTCAGCCGCAGCTGAAGCCAAGAAAGAGGAAAAGGTCGAGGAGAAAGAAGAATCAGATGACGTAAGTGCTTGTTTCCATTTTAAATGACTTTACATGATGCTTTATTTATATTTTCTGATTTCTGCTTTCATTTGATATTGCATGTGGACCTTCCCGGACTCTCGAGTTGTTAATTATCTATGCAGTAGAGCATCTTACCTTGTATGCGTTGATTTAATCTACGTGTTATTAATTCTATTCCCTTGAATTGTGGTGCAGAACATGGAATTCAGTCTATTTGACTAAATAGTCTACTTTTTTAGAAATCAGTTTTCTAAACGTAACTTTCAGTTTTAACAAACTTGTCCGAAGTCTAAGTCTGTACGATACGAAGAGCTTTTTCTTTTCAAAGCTATAATTAGATGTCAAAATAAGTTTTGTTATTAAGAGTAATTGTAGCTTTTGTTTTCTTTTAATCAGAATTATTTGGACAAGCTAAATGCAGCTCAGTGTTCTATGAATGGTATTTATATACTCTATTTGCATGTTGCATTTTGTTTACAATTGATATGCATGGTTTGATTGGTAAAACCATCCTTCTCCCTCTGTATTGTTCATGGACATTGGCAATTAATTTATAAAATCTTAGTTGGCATGTTCTGGTTGGTCAGAACATTATTACGTGGTAAAACTTATAAATTTCTTAACCAACTACAATATGCCAATTGGAATTTGAGTGTACATTTTAAGTGTACATAGATTCAGTTCGTGATTTTGCCCCCACGTGGAAAACAGTAGTGCAATTTGAAGAGTGTTAGATGACTACTTTTAGAAACTTGTGCTCAGCAGGGTGGTTGATACACTAGATTAGCCTTGTTTGTATGGAGAATTGTATTGATCCTTGGGAACGTTGAAATATTTTCTTGAACGTTGTACAGTGTTCGTCTTTCTTTTTATTTTATGTAAATTTTTCTTTTGCGCTCTTTTTTAAATATTTTTATCTTTTCTTTTCTTTTTCTTTTTAACTTTTGCGAGCGATTAGAAAAGCAACTGCAATTTCATAGTGAGAAAAAGAACTTGTAAACAAATAACAATTATATAAAGCAAATAGTAACGGCAAAAATTTAGAAAATACAGTCTTACGGTATTTTCTGTAAGACGGATCTTCCTTACCTGACATAATGTGTGTTAGTGGACTGAGCTGTGAGAGAGTGAGACTTTGTCTTGTTGGGTGGGTCTAGCCCATGTGGTGGTCTAATCTCATGGTTTCTAGTATTTTCTAGGGCAAAGTATAGAGAAAAAGGAGAAGGAAAACACATCAGATTTTTGGAGAAGTAGGAAGAGTCCTTCTTTGAATCTTCCAATCTCACTCATTGCATTAGAAAGTTCAAGTGGGTTCTTTGAAGTCTTTACTCTATAAAAGGAGCAAGAGAGACGAGACAATGTGGGTGGAAAAAAAAATTCATCAAGAAGAGAGAGAGAGAGAGAGAAGGCAGCAAAGCACAGCAGCAAAGAGAGAAAAATAGAGTTTTGAAGCTACGTACGTGTTCCTTCGAAAGGCCTTTTCAACACCGATTGAGCTGAGATTTCAGAGTATTGTTCCAGCCACAAGGGTGACACTTAGTCTAGGCTGTGAGAAAGTTCCTATTTTGCAGCTGATTTGGTACACACTCTAACCCACTTTCTCTCATAATTGTTGTAGTATTATCGTTCCTATCCACCAATTTGTTTGGTGAGAACTTTGTTGGTATTGTGGTGATCCAAGAAGCTTGTTCTTCTTGATGTATTTGAGATCCTCTAGTATAACTAGAGAAGAACTCATTTGTAAACCTATTTGTAATAGTGGAAGTTTTGACTTGGACTACGGTTCCGTGGTTTTTTCATTCGGGTTTTTCAAATAAAAATCGTTGTTTTGTTTGTGGTGGTTTATCGTTTAATTTGTTGCTGCGATTATTAGTTATTATCTTGCTTAGATATCTTGTTGGTTTTGGTTTTAATTTGTTGTCTTGGAAGAGTCTTTTGGTGGTTACTTGGTACAATTTTTCTCAACACGTCTTACTAATTAGGATCCGTAAGACTGTCTTATAGTGAACCTACTCAATATTAAAAGAAGAAAAGTAAAAAAGTGTAAACAATGACATCAATATTAAAAGGGAGAAAAGTACAAAAGTGTAAACAATAACAACGTGGAAAATATGGGAAGTCTTTTTTCTTTTTGATTTATTCTTTTACTTAATTTTGGGTTAGTAAATGAAAATAGTTTGGAGATAATATCAAGAAATAATTATTTAATGTTTTTGTCTATCTCTTCTTTATTTTATTTGTGTAGATTAAAAAGTTCCTATAAATTTTATTCTGTTTGTTAGATGCTGATTAGTTACTTTTATACAAAATTTTATGATTAAGTAAAGTATTTAATAAATATATCTTTTAAATGTTTATTAGATTATTTAGTTGCTAGTTAACTCCTTTTAACATTTTTCATCCAAAATTTTTAATAGAAGTTGATGAAGTGACTAACGTGACTCCAGAATTGAAAAGTAATGATGAAATTGACGGGGAAAAAAATAATAGTCAAGTGGCCTTAATGAATAATAGTTCAAAATACGATGATCAATTTGATATTTAAGCCTATATTTTTTATACGTTTCTAGATAAAGTGAATGAATCTTCTAAAACCAAATAATAGCTAGTACATCCAAAGGCTCTATTATGTTGAGGCAACATTTGATCCCATGTCTCACAATACCTTTTCATGTTTGATTTTCAAGTGTAGATATATACTATCAAGATTGCTAAAAAAAAAAAAAAAAGAGTTAAACGTTGCACCCTAAAAGTTCTAAACGTCGCAGTTTTATAAGCTATAATTTATAACTTGATCGTTTTGCGCTTTACTTAATACAACAAACTGACCGTTTTGCCCCTATGTTGTCAAAATAAAAAATTGTGCAGGAGCGGCTATGGTGGGCGCACTTCCTTAGCATAGGGCAGCCAACTTAGTGGTCAGTCATTGGATTGGATTTTGGCCCGAATCCGATACAAAATTTTGGATATAGATTTTGACGATGATCCAATAACCCGAATTCAATCTGAATCAAATAATCTATTTTTTTAGTGAATCAGATATGGATGAACCTATATCTAATTCGTTAAGAATCTGATCCAATCCAAAAATAACATATTTATTACTATATTAGACACATACATAATATATACACTAATCATAAATATATGTTGGTAAAGGTATAATTTTTATTTTATTTATTCATAAAATTTCATTAACAAGAATTTCGTATCAAATCATATATTTTGTCGAATATATCAACTAGCAACAAATTCGGATATGAATTGACATACATTTAATCCGTCAAATTGATGAATTAAATCGAATTGACAATATAATACTGCACATCATATTCAAATATTTATATCGGATGCATATGCAATTCATTAACAGGCCTAGGCGCCCTTCCAGCAATGGCGGCCACCAGAGGCACCCTTCTTGATTTTTTTTTTTTAATATTTGCTTTTAATTGGTAGTAATTAGGTTAAATTTATAATAATTGTTAAATAATTGTTTTAATTGTGAGTAATTGTTATTAAATGTTAACTAATTAATTGTTATTATTTCTTATTAATTAAAGATGTTTTTTCAGTCCAAAAACTATCAACTTGATGTTAATAAATAGGAAAATATCACTTTCTGCAATGATATTGACACAACAAATTATGTAGATATTTTATAAACATATTTTATTTTGTAATTATCCTTTTTTATTAAATTTAAGCTAAGGGCCAAAACACCAAGTTATAAAAGTACCAACTTAAAAAGGTACAACATTCAACACTAGTGAAAATCAAATAAGGTTCGCATGAGGGAGTATATAGGTCGAGTAAAGTCCCAAAATACTCTTGAGATTTAGGTTGTTCGTTAAAATCGAAAATTAAGCTTTGAAAATTAAGCTATATTTAAGAGATACTTAATTTATCAAGTGATATAGTATTACATTATCAAACAATCTTATTTTTAATATCACTTAAAATTTTCTAATTAAACTCTTAATTATGTTAACAAACAGACCCAAACAATGAACAACTCGCCTAAAGTACTCCGAACAACAATAACTTGAGATGAGCCAAATTAAGACTTAAATATTGAACAACTCACCTATAGTACTCCGAACAACAATAGCCAAATTAAGACTTAAACATTGAACAACTCGCCTAAAGTACTCGAACAACAATAGCTCGAGATGAGCACATTGAACAACTTGCCTCGCCTCGTAAAACCTGAGTAGGCATGCTAGCAGTGCCTGACAACAAGATTTAAATTAAAACTTGAGCAACATTGAGTCAATCTGCAATAAATAAATCTCAGAACAATAATCCTCGCCTAAATTACGTCCGAATAACTTGAAATAGAACACACTACTATCCTTACTCTTCCTACTGACAACAACATTTAAACAACCACTATTTAAACTTAATATTAATAACTCAAGAGAATCCGATGCAATGGAAATAAATCTAAGAAAAATAATAATACCTCCGCCCCAAAATGAGTGTCTAGTTTTGTTTGTTCATATATGGAGGGAGTACATATACAGAACTCAATCAACATATTTCTTTTACATCACACATCAATTATTTGAACATACGACATTCTAACGAATGATACAATTGAACTATGCTGATGAACCAAGTGTATGTAGCATTCATTCCACTCTATCAAATATGTAGGCAGCTTTGCACGGGTTTAAATTATTGTTCTTGTTTTACTTTTTTTAGTCAAAATTGACTATTTTTCAAATGAAATTTTAGCGTTTATTTATTTATTTTTATTTTCAAAATAATAAAACACGTAATTCATAGTACCAAAAAAACATTGCGAATTACGTGTTTTATAAGTTTGAAGAAAAAAATATATATACATCAAATTTTCATTTGAAAAACCGTCAATTTGACTTAGTCAAACAAGACAATAATTAAGAAACGGAGGGAGTAGTTGGAAGGGGAAAAAAAAAGAAAAAAATAGCTATTGTATATTATATGTACAAGTCAAATGCCTAACTCATACAGCCAATAATTTATTGTCATGGACTTCCTTCGACCCATAAATAGAATTCACCTCAATAATAATGCCTAAATGAAAGGCTCATTTACTTGACTTGCTCAAGAAAAGAAAAGGAAAAAAAAAAAAGAGAAATAGTAAAGGAAAATTTTCAAGGCTTGAAAACGCGTCCTTTGTACTGTCCTCTCCGAATCACAAAGTCGTCGGGAGGCTGAAATTCTTCCAACCAAGTCACTTCGGAGAACGTCATTCCATCAACTTCAAGAGTACCTTTTCAGCGAGGAAAACGCAACATTATTATTCTTCAGTTCAGTAAAAGGAAAATATTGAAAGAAAAAAGAAAAAAGTTGAAGGATAATATATTTCTGGAGCAATAATATAAAAAAATGATTATGATTATAATTTTTTCAACAGGATTATTTTACTGACCTCCCTTGAGTTTTGTGAAATGTGTACAACTTAAGAATAAAATTTCACAATGATTGTCTATAAATATTTATTGTGCATCATTGATAATCTAAAATATTAATTAGATAATATACAAAAGAATAAATGAGTGGAAGGATAATAAGAAATGAGCTTATTTAATTTTATGTTACTAGCATAATTCATTATTTCTAAACAACCATCTTCTAAACCTCCGATGTTGTATGAAGTCATTCAAATTCTTAGTAGATCTATGTCATACATTATGCTATGTTATTTTGTTTCTTTTAAGAAAAAAATATATCTTTGAGTGCGTGCCTTGAAATAAAAGAATTATCTTACATCTAAATATTTTGTTTCTATAACCTCTTGGACATATATTACACGTGATAATAAAGTAGAAATAATAGATTAGTGTTTTCCTAATGATTAATATCCAATTGAATCAGTCTTTTATTGCTTATGTAAAAAAGGTGAATATTACTAAATAAATATATATATATATATTAGGGGAAAATAAAAAATAATAATAATATGCATGAACATGACGATATTAATTTGATCTTTTAAAAAGAGAGGTAATTGAAGTTATGTGTCTAAGAAATAATTTTCAAAAGGGTACTAAAGTTATTTAATAAGGCTTAATAATGTTTAAGGGTAATGCCTACAATTAGGAAAAGGTAAGGGGGATTATGTACACAATTCAATAAAGTAAGGGGAGGTAAGTAAATTAATCCATTTTTCAACAGTAAATGATTTCAAGTTTAAAAAAATCACTTACTAGGTAGATCCCCTGATGGTGACCTTCGAAAATAAGTACAGTGCCGCCCATCCTCAGATGAATAAGGTGGCGATAAAATGTCAAAAATAGCACATGGTGTCAAAGCTCTAAAGCAGTGGATATTGCCTCCGCTTGTTGGATAGAGAATTGTTGTCCCTGAGGGAGCAGTCATCACACAATCTTTAACAAGCCTTGCAGGTCTTGCTGCTGAAAAATCATTCATAAATTCTGATTATTAAAAGGAAAAGGAAATGACAAAAAGTCAAAACAGTCCGATAAATAAAATGGAGAAGCTAAATGTTAAAGAGATATTTCAAAGTAATCATGTGTCGGGCAACTAATCAAATAACAGAAAACCAACACGTTTCTTCAATCTTCATCAAAATAGCAACCATTAAGTTTGTTCCAAAGTTAGTCAGAAGAAAATTCCAAGTCCTCGTAGTGCTGACCATCACTTGTGACATTTCTAGGCATTACACGCAATATTAATCACATGATTAGACCATATAATGAAGTTGTATTCATCTGTGACTTTTACTCCTAGGACTTGCTAACAAGTTCAAAATTCTAATCCCCCTACACTTCTTCAACATGCAATTTCTGAAAAGAAAACTTCTCATTTCAAATATTCATCATAGGGATTCAACAACTAATATAGCTTTGAAGAAAAGTCGAGTAATCAAGGTTCTGAACTTCATTTATGGATAACAAACTAAATGAGTGAGAATAGAGGGTCTAAACTTTTGAAATTTAACCATAGTTAATAAAGGCAAGAGGCGAGCTCAGGCGACCTCCAGCACCCGGCAATGGACAGACAAGGCGAAGTTGAAGAGGTGGTGGTGTGTGCCTCTTTCGCCTAAGCATGAGGCAAAAGCCGAGCCTAGACGTCGCCTAACGGAGAAGCCACCAAAGTTACCCTAAAAAATCCAAGAAATAACCAAAACAACAGTTAAATCCACCTCAAACCAAACAATTGATACCACAAATGGACTGGAAAATCACCGGCAATCTTGTCTGTGGAGGTCCGGCAATGAAATCCCGGCGATCTTACCTGACGATGAACAAAGCCTCCACTGAGCCAGGGTTAACCCAACCATCATCACGAATCTCAAAATAAGAAACACCACAACTTCCACACAACTTGGCAATGCAGAATTAGGTGGTCATGAGTCTCATTATGCCTCTAGCACATCACACAAATATCTGAGAAAATGGCCTTATTTGGCCTTTGCCCGACGCCAATCATTGGTATTTAGCCGGTGGAGCAAGCAGACAAGCCAAACACCTTAAGCTTAAGAAACAAAAGCTGAGGTAAGGACAATATGAACTGTTGAATGGGGAAACAAGCAAGGAAAAAGCAAAATGCGGCGAAATCTCCACCTCCCACACATCCTACCCGGATTACCATCTCCTACCAACAAGTGAGTTAAATGGAGGAACAACCGTAGAAAGAGTGAATGAATTACAATTAAATCAGTTGGTAACCCATTAATGTGCATACTGAACTTGCTCTTTATCACACCATGCCAAACAGTCTGCGGTTCACGTGGGAGATGCCAAAGCCACTTACCTAAATGGGAGATAACCTGGCTGACTAAATTGCCAAGGGGTAAACCACCCTCGTTCTCAGACATACACACCTTGTCCAAGCCACCATGTGATCTCTCTCACCCTCATCCACCTCTTCCCCATAAAAAAATCTTCATAATCCTCTTTTTTTTGATAAGTTATAAGTAATATATATATATATATATATATATATATATATAAACAGAGCCTCAAAAGCAGGTGACGCGTCCTTTGCATACAGGGAGTATACTCCTACACAAGGGCCTAATCTGCAAAAGAACTATCCACAGTTATCACAAAAGAATTATCCAAATTTTCAATCGAACATCAAAATTTCAAAGTCTGCCACAAAGACTCCTTCAGCCTAGGTATACTCATCTCTTTGTTGTCAAAGGCTCTGTGATTTCTTTCTTTCCAAATTGTCCAACATACTGCCAAAGGGGCAGTATCCCAAAAGCTGTTTCTTTTCCTCCTTTTATACGTGGACCAGCATTTGAAAATATCCAAAAGAGGACTAAAGAGAGGAAATAAAGAGGGATACTACATAAACAAGAATAAAAGAAATCTTGCCACTGAGGGAAAAGAAACCCCTCATGCATCAAGACAGATTGCCACCCTCTCCACTGCAAGATCCCAAAGGGCAACTAATTTCGGAATCCACCCTAAAGGGACACCTAGATACAACATATAGCCCACAAGAAAATGTTGCACCCTATAAAGGAAGTATAAGAATTAACTTCCTGATCATCCAATTTGATTCCCCAACACGCATTTGCCTAGATTAATCTTGAGGCCAGAAATGGGGTTCAAAAATACAGAGAAGCATCATGACATCCTTCAAATTCCTAGGGCCCTCAAACAAAAACAGAATAGTCATCAGCTAGTTGCATGTGAGAAACCCTAAACTCCCTCTACACACCGGGTGACTTTTCCTCAATTATCCTGCTAACAACATCCGTATCCAAAGTAAATAAAAAGGGCGAAAAAGGATCCCTTTGCTAACGACTCCTCGTCCATAGGCTGAATATTAATGATCATAGAAAAGGAAAGAGAGCAAAAACAACCCCAAATCCCTTGGCACCACCTAGGCCCGAACCCTAAAATGTCAACAACAAAAATTAAACTCAAGAGTAAGAGTGGGAAAACTACAAGAACCCAAAAGAGGACGCATTCATTAATTTCTAAGAGGCAAAAAGCTGTTTATTTTCTATGCTTAATAAGTAATGGCCTTGTTTCACAAATTTGGTTACTTCCTTTCAAAGTGAGTAATGAAACATCAAAGATAAAAAGGCATTACTTGAATATGACAAGAAACCCATGATTCTATTGATATAGTCAGCGAAAAGGACTTTTTAGCAGAGCTAAATGAAGTGGTCAGCCAAAAAGACCATACCATGTGATTGATCAGAAGGCCCGGGTACATCAAGCCAATCATATGATTTTACTTGCATCGATCCATATAGAAGCTTGCTTAACACTGTCATGCCAGGATGATTATGAAGAGGAATTATAGAGGAAGCTGGCATGCAAAATATTCCCATCTGCAAGATAAAAAAAAGAAACAAGAAATCTCACAATTGAGTCTCCATCTTTCTTAGAAAGAAAGTCAACTCTACAGGTACACTGAAATAAAGATTCAATATGAAACAATATTCAAGCATTGGACTTACAGAAAAGCTGTCAGATTCATGTATATGAATGTATTTAATTGGTGGCAAGGACCGATGGACTCCATTTCGCTCAAGCACAGGACCGGTCCATCCACGTACTAACTGTGCTTCCTGCTCGAGGCCTACATCAGAAGGTCTGATCTTGTCTGATACAAAATAATATTGTCAAATAGTGCAATATTCAGCACCCCTAGGACTGTGCATAGCAAGTAAAACACATAATTTCTTCTTTGGTCTAGGGACAGTGAATTTCACATCAAGCTACAAGCAACATTTTATTGTAAAAAAAAAACTAAATCAAAAGAAACAGAACCCATGAACAAGCAGAGCAGGACACCAAGCCAAACTTACCATCATTCAAATACAAGGAAAAGGAAGAAACAGCATGACAGCTACTAAACATGGTACGCTGGGGAAAGCTTTATATACATAAAATAGTTAACATCTGTTGAAATATTATCAATGTAATAAAGGTCTTCCATAGTGAAGTGTACAGTTATTTCTACACATCTGTTATTTTGGAAACAACAAAAATGATGCCAAAATTGGAGCATAATGTAATTAAGCTATTAAAATTTGTGGTATCAATGGTACCCGTATTCCATTCTAGGAGGATGTGTGGGTTGGGAAGGTGCCTTTGCGCACCGCCTTCCCTCGCCTGTTCCAACTTTCTACGAATCATACGACCCCCATTACAGCCTTTTGTTCGGTCATCGGTGGTTGAGATGTCTCTTTCTTGGGATTTACATTTGTTTCGCAATTTTCATGATCAAGAGGCCGAGGAGGCCCTTATGATGCTCAATCTCGCAGCTCAAGTACATCTTGCCCACAGTTATGATTCTCGGCTTTGGGTTTTTGAGGGCTCAGGGCTATACACTCATCTCGTTCTTTTATCTCCCACTTTGATACGTTCTTCTGCTCCATCTGCTCTCCTGTTTTTCTTATTCATTTGGAAAGCTAAAGTCCTTTTTTAAAATAAGAGCCTTTGCTTGGACCTTGCTTCTTAACAAGCTCAGCACTAATGAAATCTTGCAAAGATGCAGATTGTTTAAGAGAATTACCCGGATCGGTGTCTGATTTGCAAATGCGCCTCTGAATCTCACTCACTTGTTTCTTCATTGTGGGGGAGCCCGGTTCATGTGGAATAGATTGTTGGGGTGGTTAGGGGAAGAGTGATTTTGCCCAAGTTCCATATTTTCCTTTCTTCAGATTCATTCACTTTAGAGGATTTGGAATGGGAGGGATGCCAGTTTGTTTTGGCAATGTGGGGTTTTTGCAGTCATGTAATTTGTTTTGTTAATGTTGGGTGTGCGCGGTCATGTAATTTGTTCTGGTAATGTTGGGTGTTTGCGGTCATGTGGTGTGTGTGGACACAGAGGAACTCTAGGATTCTCAAGGCTCAGTAGTCTCTGTCCAGTAGTCTCTGTCCTGGCCTCTTCTCTGGGACAGAGTTGCTTGTATGGCTTCCCCTGGGCTTCAGCGAGGGGTGGCCTTTCAGGGAGTTCCCCTTTTTCTTTTTTTGATAGAAAAAGAGGCTTTCATTAAAAGATAGAGGAACAACGAGCGGATAAGATATCCACAATTACAAAAGACAAACTCAAAACAAGTAAATTTAAAATAGACTAAATTAACAGACCAAGAGCTGCCCGCCAATCCCTGGTCAGGTCGGTCAAAGGCAGACCATTAAACATCCCCGCCAAAGAGAGGCTAGGAAAGTTACACGCTCCAAAAGCAGAATCAATGATAGCTTTTTGCTATTAAAAATCGTGGAACTTCTTTCAATCCAGATGCACCAAAATATGGCAAAGACACCACAGTTCAACAACCACCTATTCTCTTGCCCTTCCTCGAAACCCCTCCATTTCTGAACCAACAAATCATCCACAGTACTTCGACTAACCTGAGACTCACCTCTCTTTCCCTTTCCTGAAACCCCTCCATTTCTGAACCAACAAATCTTCCACAGTACTTGGACTAACCGGAGATTCAACAAGCATTAAGATGGCGCACAAGAAGCAAGCCACTTTACAATGAAGAAAGAGGTGCAAATGTGTATCACTTGCCTGCGTGCAATGGACACACACGTCCGCACTCAAACCAACAGGTCTGGCCCCAAACCAAGCATCTTCCAAAACCGAACACGATAACCATTCCCAACTCTATGCTGAACAGGACGGAAGAAAGATTCTGGGAAATGAACCTTCCACAGACTCGCATGGCAAGTGTAAATCGACGGCTTGGCATTCCAACTATTCCAATGGATCCCAAGTTTGCTTTCAATCACATGATGCCAAAGAGAGGTCGACTTACACAGAGAACGCCATAGTCAGTTAGCCACTCAAACCAAGCCCTCCTCGTCAACTGGCTGGCAGATAGTCTCGCAACTCACCAAATGGTCCTCTTACTCTCTCCCACTTCCGACAAAAGAAAATCCCTCCTCAGATTTTCCAAAGTAGTAGCAACTTCAACAGGAATTTCAAAAAGGGAAAGGTAAAAAGTGGAATACTCAGATAAACAAGACCTAATAAGAGAGATTCCCCCCCCCCCAAGAGAAAAAAGCCCCTTTTCCAACTGTCCAAACTTCTACTAACCCTCTCGACCACAGGGTCCCAGAAAGAAATAGACCTAGGATTAGCTCCTAACAGCACTCTAGGATAGTGAAGAGGAATGTCATGTACGGAAAATGAGAGTCGCAAACTCAGAAATATAATCATGACTACTATTAATACCAGAGGCACTCAACTTGGAAAAATTGACATTCAGACCCGATATATGCTAAAAAATTAGGAGAATGGTCAACACATACGAAGACTACTCACACTATGACACACAGAGAATGGTACCATCGGTAAACTAAAGGTGAGAAACTCTCAGCTCCTCGCAACCGAACGTCTAGACGGCAAAAAATATGCCTTGGGCTCTCCATTCACCATAACCAAGAACCAGGACAGCGCAAAATCCACTTTCTCCATCTACTACCAAAACCCTTACTCTGCATAAGAAAAGCAACACCCTATCATAGGCCTTTCCAAGCTCAAATTTAATCACTGTCACCTTTTTACCTTTCCTCTCGAGATCCTCAACAACCTCGTTGGCAATAAGAGCAGCATCAATTATCTAACACCCTCCCACAAAGGCTCTTTGCGAGAGCAATAGTATTGCCCTGCACTTCAATCAAGTAGCAAGAACTTTCCCAGAATTTTATAGAAGCTATAGACTAATAGGCCTGAAATCTGAAACCCTGATAGATTGCTCTTTCTTAGGGACTAGCATAATGAAGGTAGACCTGAGGCTCTTAGTCATAATGCCATTCCCATACACTTATCCTCCTTAAGGATATTCCAAGCCTTTCAATAGAAAGCCAATATTTGAGCCAGGAGCTTTAGCCACACCCATAGAGAAAATAGCCTTCCTAATCTCCTCCTCATCAAAAGACCTCTCCAACAATCTACACTTCCCCTCCTCAATCAGACTTGAATCAATACCCTCAATCTTAGGCCTACACTTAACCATCTCAAGATACAGATCCGTAAAGAGTCCCTCCCTGATCACATTAGGATTAGAAATCGAGGCTCCCGTACTCGACCCAATCTCCTTAATGTAATTACTTCTTCTCCTGCCATTAGCAATTATGTGAAAAATTCTCAAATTACAATCTCCCTCCTTAACCCACTTAAATCGTGAATTCTACCTCCACATCACTTCTTCTTTAGTAGGCACACCCTCCAGCTCATCTTTAAGAGAAGCTCTTTTGAAAATGGCTCCCCGGGAGGCTATCATCTCTTCTATTCTATTTTCACCACAAATGGAAGTATGGAACTCTTGCTATTATTAACATTTCCAAAAACCTCACTGTTCCATTGCTTAAGATCATCCTTGTTAAACTTAAGTTTTTTTCATAGAAATAAAACCTCCCTTGGGATTGAAGCGCTTTACTTACTTAGTTGTTTGCTTCAGCTTATGCATTGTAATTTTGAGGGACCTCTCATCAACATTCTGTGTCTTTTGATGATCTAATAAATATTTTCTTTTTCTTATGAAAAAAAATTACATATTTGTGGTACTGACCGAGAAAATAATTCAATTCATTTTCAATTAGCCCTTGCTCTAGCTTCTCACTCTGAACCCCTAATTGCATCCCAGCCAAAGACAAAAAAACAAAAAACAGATACAGATTCTCCATCCACAAGTTAAACTCGAGACGGAGCAAGCGATGAAAGGGTTCGCCAAGATCCATTGGCTGCAAACGGATAGTTCAATATGCTCATCACCGCCAAACCTCGTATGTGGAACATCCAAGGCACATTAACATTGGCGGCCCATGCAAATGCATGTGGCAGCGTTCTTGGCTCTTGAGCCGGGGGCAAGTTGAGATTGAGAAGCATCTCTTGAGAAGGAGCCGCACCATCTTGTAATCATAAGATGACCTGGAGGGGCTGGCGAGGGGGTTTCTTGGATAGTACAAAGCCACAAACAGTAAAATAAGGGATATTTGTCATCTGGTCTCTTTTCTTTCACCCATTATGTCTCACATTAGGAAAATGACTTGCTAAAAGGGCGTGACCTATTCCACATTCTCAAAGACTACCGCATTCCTGGATAGTGTTTATCACCATTTTTCCCTGGCCAGCTAAGTAGTTTATGGTTGTTTAGGGATGTGCTACTGGAGTAACAAATCCTAGTCAGGATCACAAGCATTCGTCGCTAACCTCACTTCGTTGATTGCTGGGCGCACAGGACAATCGCCCTCATCATCCTCGACACAAGTTTTCCACTAGAATGAAAGGAAAGAAAGAATGTTTTGGATCAATGAGCACATATTTAGAACAGAAAGCTTTCCATCTTTTTGAATATTATTCAAAAACATCTATCTAGGTACGTCACACTGACATAACAGATGTGAAAATGATTCTTCATCACGAAACAGAATTTGGCTATCTCAACTGAATTGCATGAAGATCTAGTCTTAGAATATCCCAAAGGAGTACAGAAAAATGTGGAAAATTCAGAAAGCCGTTGCCTGTTGCAGTCTGATCAAGAGCAGCACACCATATTGACTCATCCAATAAGAACTTCACCACAGGAACCCTCAAAGCGACAGATGTTGAGGAGAACACAGAAATACATTGAAAAGTTAGAAGGAATAAAAAATTTAATCATTACAACTATCTTCCAAACCAGCATTGCCATTTGTGCCATGCCACTACGCCAGATTCCATTCCTATAACCAGTGACACTGCCTTAAACGTTTGACCAAGATCAAACAAAAAATGATTCCATCTTCATCAACCATCAGGGTAAGAGTTGTCCATCTCTCATCAGAACAAAGGAATCCTAAATCAGAAGATATAGGGCAAAAAGAAAAGCCCAAACAACGAAAACGAAAACGAAAAAGATGAATAGATATAATAAAAATAACATAGATTTCAAAAGAGAAAGAAGAGATATGACCTCAGTGAAACATAGGAAGAACAAAACAGGGAGAGAGAGAGAGAGAGGTTGTAATCTAGGTGATCATAAACGACATTTCCTTCTTTTTTTTAACAAAACATAAATTATTTAAGGAAGAAAGAACACAAAATATGCAAAAAAATACATCAATGAGGAAAAAGAGAATACAAAAGAAAAATAAAATCAATACACAGTGGTCTCATATCCCTCTGTAAATCAGAGATAGGCACATCATGAAAACTGCCCCTAGCCAAAGCCCAAAGAGAAGCCTTTCCCATATTTTAGAAGAATAAAACCCAAAATATCTAAGGAGTTTCTGGAAAAGCAACTCCAAGATCTTTTCTGATGCTGACAGCCTTAGAGAAAAATAGAAAATGGGTTGCTTGCAGTGGAAAGAGAAGTCAAATAGCATTCTACTTGTTGCTAGATGTATCTGCTTCTTAAGAATGTTATCGCTTCACTTGGTTACCCCCAAAAACCCCTATTCACTATCGAGTTTCCAGGTGAAAGAACTTATTAATTCTGTCTACTAGGATTACCATCAAAAGCTAACTTATAAAAACAAGATAAACCATGCAGAGGTTGGTCCATAACCCCACATCCATGCACCGTTGGAATGATTCTATTAGTTTCATAATGAGCTTCTATAAACTATCCCACAGAGAACTCCTTTGTTTTTCTTTTTATGTTTTATATTTAATATACCGAGTTTTATTAGTCAAGAAGAGAATATACAAACATAAAAGAAATGTAAAAAAGAACAGGGGTGAAGCCATTTTCCGACCCAAAAGAAAAGGAAAGCAAAAGGAAAACAAAAAAGAAAGAAACAATAACAGAGCGGTATCAACTAATAAAAAGCGGCCCTCCAGAGAGAGGGAGAGAGAGAGAGAGAGAGAGAGAGTGTGTGATCTCTGAAAATTCTAGCATTTCTCTTGGTCCATCTGCACCACAAAGTACCAAAAACTGCACATTGCCAAAATATCCTGGATCCAAACCAACCAGAAACATCTGCGCGTAATCATGAAAAAGGCTTCCACCGAACCAGGGCAAACCCAACTTTCACCACATACATCAAATAACAAACACCAAAGATTCCAAGCAACTGGACAGTGAAAATGAGTTTCATTATGCCTACAGCACATGACACAAACATCTGGAGAGATGGCTCTCATGTAGTCTAGGTCTCTATCGCAATCATCTAGAGAGAACGCTTTCTAATATTCATACATAGATAAGAAGTATTGTAATGTTTTCTCTGAACTCTTCATTTTCCGAAATTTCTCACATCAGCATGCTGGTACCACATCTTAAATCTATGTCCATGCTTCACAGAGTTTAGAAAGAATCACTCCAGACAACTGATGTGTATGCGTTACCGAATTTGACGCTTGCGGAAATATGACTGAATGTTGTATGAATAACAATGGAATCGCAGCGGAGAATTAGGATAGATGGTGGCTTCACCAGCTAGGCTTCACTCACCTAACGTAAAGATCCCGTTGATATTACCTTCCTAAACCTAAGGAATGCAATAATCAGGTTTTGAACAAAACTTTGTTCGTTTTCTATTACTTTTCTTCCAAAATAACGTGCTTACAAAATCTGACTAAAAACCCTTATATAGGGAATACAAATTAACTCCTAATCCTTAAAGGAAAATAAAATAACCAACAAATCCTAATCTTTAATGGGAACTAATTACTTACCTAACTTGAACTAGGAAAAACAATCCCAACTAAACTAGGAGACTTATTACAAGACACTTTAGGAAACTACAAACAAAACCAAAAACTCGGCTGGCTGTTGACAGGGCGATCGCCCTAAGTCGAAACAAGGCGATCGCTTCCCCTTTTATTAAGGCGAACGTCTTATGGACAGTAACCAAGGCGATCGCTTTCCACCTTTTTAAGGCGAACGCCTTATAGACAGAATGTGATCTATGCCCTCTTCTCCACTTCTTGCAATGCATGTGACGCCCATGTGACTTCCCAAAGCCGTGTGTCCTCCCAATTCCCATTATCAACGCTACGGATGACATTGCCAAATTATTTTTACCTATTCGTATTGCATCCATAGTTTTATTTATAGATTCCCTTAATGCACCTGCGTCATTCTCCCCTTCTTCGAAAAGAATTGTCCTCAATTCTTCAAGCATTTTCAGCCAATAAAAATATTTTTGAAATAACTCAAAAGTTTTGTTGTGACCAAAACCATCCCATGGCTTCCAAAATTGACAAATAACCCTCCCCACTTGTGGAATGCAAATCTTGGACCCTAGGATCACATCATTTCCCTTCTCTTGAAAAGGATTAGTCCTCAAATCTATGCTTCCAACTCGGTGATCCGCCCTTAAAATGAGGTTCATCCAATCTGACCATTGAGTTGAGAAAAAGTGATTGTCGATAAGTCGTGTAAGGAACCAAGATGCAAACTGCGTAGAAACTTTGTAGTCGAACGGGTCTTCGAATGCATGTAACAACTTCAATTCTTCTCGAACCGTCTTGAATTTCATCTCATCTTCCTCTTTCTCACATTGCTCCCTCTCAACTTTCTCTTTATTAGTTCTCTCCCTTTCAATCATCTCTCTCTCAATTTCCTTTTCTCTCTCCTCTCTATGAATTTTTTCTTTTTCAATTCTTTCTCTCTCTACCCTCTCTTTTTCTATCTTCACTCTTGTTCTCTTTTTTGTAATAGCACTAAATCTTCATAACCCTCCTTGATAGAGATAGGTACAAGACCGACTTTTGTTTGATTAAGTTTGGAAAAATTATCTTGTCAATAGGTGTTTGGTAAGAACCTACGGTCAAAATACTTTTTAAATTTCACCCAAGATTCAATTTTGGACTTTCCCTCGCATCTCCGTTGGGATTTCAGATTTTCGTACCAAATAGATACATACCTGGTGAGCTTGAGAATGGCCACTTTGAATTTTTTTTCAATCGTTATATTCCTTGTATTCGAATACTCGCTCCGTCCTACGAACCCACTCAAGATATCCATCCGGATCCATGGAACCATCAAATTCAGGAATATCAAGTTTCAAGCCTCGGTCATCATCATCCTTTTTTCGTCCAAGTTGTAGCCTTGGCCTAGGACGCCTTTCCTCTTCTTCATCCGAGTTTGAGCCTTCGAATTCTTCATGCCCTTGTGGTCGTTCCTCCAATAGTTGTAATACTCGATCCACACGTCGTTGAAGTTCTTGTATTTCACGATCTGGTCGCAAATTTGTAACTTGGTCTAATGTCAATCCACGAGGACATGCTTCTTCATTCGCCATGATCGTTTCACGAAAATGGAATTCGTGAAAAACCTTTGCTCTGATACCAATTTGATGCGTATGCGTTACCGAATTTGACGCTTGCGGAAATATGACCTAAGGTTGTATGAATAACAATGGAATCGCAGCGGAGAATTAGGATAGATGGCAGGTTCACCGGCTAGGCTTCACTCATCTAACGTAAAAATCCCGTTGATATTACCTTCTTAAACCTAAGGAATGCAATAATCAGGTTTTGAACAAAACTTTGTTCGTTTTCTATTGCTTTTCTTCCAAAATAACGTGCTTATAAAATCTGACTAAAACCCTTATATAGGGAATACAAATTAACTCCTAATCCTTAAAGGAAAATAAATAACCAACAAATCCTAATCTTTAATGGGAACTAATTACTTACCTAACTTAAACTAGGAAAAACAATCCCAACTAAACTAGGAGACTTATTACAAGACACTTTAGGAAACTACAAACAAAACCAAAAACTCAGCTGGCTATTGACTGGGCGATCGCCCTAAATCGAAACAAGGCGAACGCTTTGCCCACAGTAACCAAGGCAATCGCTTCCCCTTTTTATTAAAGCGAACACCTTATGGACAGTAACCAAGGCGATCGCTTTCCACCTTTTTAAGACGAACGCCTTATAGACAGAATGTGGTCTATGCCCTCTTCTCCACTTCTTGCAATGCATGTGACGCCTATGTGACTTCCCAAAGTCGTGTGTCCTCCCAATTCCCATTATCAACGCTACGGATGACATTGCCAAATTATTTTTAACTATTCGTATTGCATCCATAGTTTTATTTATAGATTCCCTTAATGCACCTGCATCAACAACTCAGGAACATCCGTAAATTACAGTCCTTGAAGCCCGTTCAAGAGTGTTCATTCACTAACTTCACCTAAAATCTTGGAAGGTTCTCTTCTACGATAAAGCCTCACGAATATACTTAAAAGTTATAAACTAAAAGGAAGTTGAGAGTGGAGTTGACTAATAGCACACTGCTATGAAACCTTAAATTATTCCAAGATAGGGAAGGCCATCATACTACTTGCGGCACCCATTCCTGTATAAAGATTCATTAATCCAAGGCAAATAATGAAATCTCACTCATTTCCCCTAAGCCAAATTACCTCATCAACAATTCGGAACTCACAGGCCCTCCCCTCTGGGGACAAGCCATTCGCCGACCCAAAAGAAAAGGATAGCAAGAAGAAAACAAAAAAGAAAGAAACAATAACAGAGCGGTATCAACTAATGATGAGCCGCCCTCCACTCTCGCGCCAGATCTGCGTCAGGTAGCCCTCTAAAAGCCCCCAAAGTCGAAGCCCAGAGAGAAGCAAGAAAAGTAAGTCTCTCCCAAGAGAGAGAGAGGGAGAGATGGCTGAAAATTTTATAACTCATCAACAATTCAAAACTCACGGCCCCCCCCCAAAACCCCCAACCCCATTCTGTCCAGTTCCCACCAAAAAAGTGACCCACGCTTTAGATTTCTCAAGCCTGAGCTAGAAATACAAAGGAGAAGCATTTTGACCGTCAAACTTAGTTATAAGGGACAGAAGTGTCCTTCCAGCGTTTAGTGGTAGAATAGGAATTTAAATGGGTCAAAATTATCAGGGCCATCTAACTTTTTAAAGTTAAAATTGAGGGGGGCCACTGAGATTAATCCAAACCACATGAGCATAGGATTTTGGCCAGACCGCAAAGGGGGGCAGTGATTTTCCTTTTGAACTGACCCTTTTCATTCCTTGTTTCTCCTATATAAAGACCAATTTGTAATAATTCGGGTAAATCCTAGAAGCATCTTCCTTCACTCCTCCAAAGCAAATAAAAGAAACAAAGCATAAATTGATATCACAACTGCTAAAGTTAAGTAGATAAAATGTATCTCACTTAAAGTTAGTGAAGGAATAATACATGGTAAACAGTCACTTTTACCTTGTAGAGGAGACTTGATTCTAGTAGCCAAGAGTTTCTATTCATTTCATATCCTCTTGCACCAATTCATAACACATTAGAAATCTCACCCAATTCTCATCTGCAGGTATTCAATGAACTAGCCCCTTCATATCATATCAAAAAATTGAACTTTACTGCTTGTCAAGCCTTCTTAGGCCCCACAAGCTCGAATTACATTAATTTATATAATTCCTGGAGCCCTAGGAAGGTTCCATCACTATGACCAGCGCATAATGAATTAGAATGACAAAAAACAACTTCTCTACTTCCAGGGTAAGCTAGCATGCATAAGACCCTTTCTGACCCCAATTTTGTGTACTAAGGCATTTGGTAAATAACCAGTTTGTCTATCTCCTTCCCTTGATGGTTAGCAAATATCAAGCAATAGAAACTTATAACGCACCTTAAAAAGACCCTCCTCAATGCACGGGATGGTCCTTTTGAAACAAAATTAAGTTCATGATGAGCCAGAGGGAACTCGTATATCCATTGTAGCCTTTTCTAGTGTCATCCAATTGTAGGGCCACAAATGACGATCTGAGCAAGGACTGATTTGGTACAGTTCTCACAGAAAAGAGTTAAATTTGATGAGCACCATACACAAAACTTTGGAGTGATATGACCAAAATGCTCAAATCCCGGGGGAATAAAGTATGTTAAGGGCTATTGTGAAGAAAATATTCAAGCTAAAGTGAGATAATTGCTACCACGGTCGGCCCAACAAGAGGATTTCTCCGGACTAGTCTGTGATGTGTAAGATTTTCCCAGAATCCCATGATCAAGTTTTTCTCCACCGTGGAGATGCTTGCTTCCCTTTTGCACAATCTCTTTGGGTTGCTAGGGAGGCCTAGGTTAACCTTGCAAGTTGCATCTAATGGTTCGTTTCTCCAGATAAAGGTTACGGGTTTTGTGCGAGGAGTTGAGGCAATGTGAGGCTTTTGCTATTCTTTGGTGTATATGGACGGAGCATAATTCCAGAATTTTCAGAACTAGAGCTTATCGTTAACTTGTTGTGGGATAGATGCTTTTCCTGCCTCTCTCTCAGCATCAAGGAGGGGCGCATTCAGTGGGGTTCCCTTCTCGGAGATTCGACGTGATTGGAATACTCTGCTTATTTCGTTCTTGTGTATTTTTCTCTTTTTTCTTTTTTTTTTCTTTTGTTTCTTTTGATGGACTTATCATCCATCCTTTTGTAATGTCTTCTATTTTTAATCTTATCTGATTCTTTTCAGATCAAAAAGAAAAATCGCTACCATGACTTCGAATCTCTTGGCTTGACCCTGAGCCACATTGAAGAGCATTGAGATGAACTCAAATGTAATGCGTGGTAAAAGGGAAAAGTGGGGGGATGGAAAATGGAGGTGGGAAAAGTGGAGAGATGGATGAACATCTCTTGTTTGGTAAAAGGTAAAAATGGCAGGATGGACAAGTGGAGGGATGAAGAATCTATTGGCACTTCACATAATTTTCCGCCCAAAAGAAGAGGGATAAGTAGAAAGCAGCTGGAAAATCAAATAATCATCTATTATCCTCGTTATTGAACACCTTTTATGTTAATAGAAGTTCACATCTCGTATTGGTCAAATACAATAAGATTATTTATCATTTACTACTTCACTCGTTAGGTTTTTTATTCTTTTTCCTTTCTTTCTTTATTATTTCTTCAATAATTAATTTGGCTACTTTATAAATATAAGGGTCTTGCTAACAAGTGCCATAGATGGAAATTAAAACCAATACCAATGCATTGAGGATAATTTTCAGCGCATTGGGGGGTGTTTCAAATGAACCTATTTCCATTAAAGGGAACGTTAACAAGTTTCATAGGGTCACTTGTTAGCAAAACCCTAAATATACGAATCAAATTATATGCAAGTTAATGCACTATTGTAGTTGATGACCACTTGCTCATGCAAAGTTTAACTGAAACTAGTATAATGGTAAAACACATCTAATGGTTCTTTCCCTTGCACTTTGTACTACCAAACAACAGAAAATGAAAACTTCATGTCCAACATAACTCGAAAGAAAGATAGTATCCATCCTCTAGGAATAGAAAGTTTCTCCTTTCCATCTTTTCTTTTTCCATCCTTCCTACCACATGGCGCATAGAAATATGAAGAGAACTAGTCGAAACAAAAATGTAATTGCTAAACATTAAAATATACTATACCAAAAACAATAATCAAGATTTCTCATGGATAGCGACAAGTATTTGAAAGCTATTCGAAGATTGCACCTAACTACCAGACTTAAAGCAAGAAGATAACATGACGCGAGGAGTTGCACGGGTTGACCCTGAGCGAATACCATTAGAAAGGTGCTGGCATGACCTCTAATGAAGATCCTAATCTAGCAAATTATGTACTCCCTACATTCCTATATAACTGTCCTGTTTCACCCGGCAGATTAAGAAAAAATTGATCGACTATTATAAATATTGGTATGTTATGTATTTTACTTTAAAACTCATGTGCAAGTGGGACCATCATTAAAGTAACAAGGAAAGTAACGGTAAAATAATAAAAGTGTTTTTCCAAAAAGGAAAGTTCAAAAACTTGACAGTTACTCCCTCCATTCCAGGCAAAGATTCCACTAATCTATTTTGAGATGTTTCATATAAAGAGTTCACTTTCAAAAATTATGCAACAATCTTCATAATTTTATAAGTTTACCCTCCACATGTGATATAAACATATTAACAATGCTCGAGCATCTATGTAATTATGACCAATTTTAATGGTACTTGTATATCGCTTAATTATTAGATTTTTCAAACGTGAACTCTTTGGGTGAAACGGAGGGAGTATTTTGGAACGGATAAAAAATGAAAACATCATAGCTATTTAGGAACGAATGGAGTATTAAACTACTATACGAAGCAATAATAAACAAAATCAAGGGTGAACAGTTAACTAATACCTAGATACTGCATTACCTCAAATATTGAATGTTAAGGTGATGACAGGCATAGTATACACAAAACATGAAAGCCAGGGTAAGATTTGTCGCAAGTAAACTAAACAATCATTAGAGTTTTTATTCTAAATGCAATGGCAGTTTTGTTCTTAAATTTAATATTATAATAAGAATGTGGAAGTTATTTAAAGTGGCTATATTTAAATAGATAAATTTAGTACTGCAGACTTAAATGCACCAATATATAGAAAGTCCAATCTCAAAGGGAACTCTCTAGGGTAATAGTGTTTCTAGTTATTATGATAGTCTCTTGAATAGAAGCAACTTAAATAGAAAGCCAACCCCACAAAAACAAGGCACAATTAAATAAAAATCCACATAATGTAGAAACACAACAAAATTAAATTGAATTAAAAAATGTAATGTGATCTCTCTCTTTCTTTCAAAAGGAAGAAATCCTACCCCTAGTAATACTGCTACATCTCGTAATGTCATTTCTTTACGATGTAATTTTGGTTGATTGTAAAAGCAAAATAGATGCTTTCACCAAACAACTAAGAAGAAAGTCAAACTATTCCCATTCACCATCCAGATCATCATCTATAGGATATAGCCAAGTAGAAGTACAGGTCGTCCTTTGCTTGTTGCATTATCTCATGGTTCTATACTAAAAGATTTTAGCTCATTTTGGAGGTGACTTTGTTGTTTTCATGTGATTTCATTTCAGATAAATTGAATATAAATCATTATACTGTGTTCCATAACAGAAACATCTGCACCTATAAATGGAACACAACATTGCAACAAGTAAATTCCAGGAGGTAGGCACGAACGCTGTGACAACGCACTCTATACAACAACTATTTTCATTTGCTTATGAACGTAAACCAACACTATATGGCCAACACATGAAGACTTGATGAATGACTAATACACCAAGATTAAGTAAACAGATATCTATTCCGGTCATGAAAATTACTTTCTTTCCCCCAGCCCATTCCTTTCCTAAACTTAAGGATCTTACATATTTTACGACAATACCTTTTTCAATTTCTACAAGTAATCCTTGGCCACTTGCATAATTAAAGAAAGATTTCCCTGCTAAGATTTGTTTTCATGTTTAGCTTCCAAGGAGTTTTGGACGTGTGCCCAAAATGAGAATTTTTCGTTCCTGATTATGGAAGGGTAGAAGAAGCTTCGGATATGTGTCCGATAGTGCATAAGGAAATGATGTCCAATATGTATCGCCTTTCTAGAAGTATCTAGTGCTTCCTAGATCAGCACACAGATTCAGAAAATATTATCTCAAGTGATACAACACCTAAGAAATATATCACTTTGTGCATGCTCTCACCCAAGGTAGTGAAAAGGCAGATACATAATTAAAGGGCAAAAAAAAAATGTATGCAAAATAGAAACCGAGAAAAAGATCAAGTCCTCTGACCTAGGAGAGCACGGACTTTTTCGAGGGCGTCTTCTGATGCAGGCCCAGTTGGAGAAAGAGATGCTTTACAGGAATTATAAAGCTTCTGTATTGCTGGCATGATTTGAGAACAATACCCACCCACTTATCGAAGCAGTGAAATTCAGGAACAGGAATCTACAGAACAAAACTCCCCTTTGCAATAAAGGTTGTCAACAACAGCAAAAGGTCGAACTGAAGATAATCTATGATTGTTTGGCGGTCGGAAGGGTCCTCTAACAAAAGAAGACCCTTCAACACTACAGACTCCGGCAGCAGCGAATCAGGTATATAATTGGATAATAACTGAATCTTATAGTGGGGCCCAATTCGACGACAGTATATCCACATCTCAGTTGGTTGACGTTGTTCTACATCTTCTCACAGCCATCTGGCGTACTGTTCGAACAACAAATATGCAAAAATGTGTTTAAGTCGTGAACTTGCATCATATGTCATACTCCATCCGTCCCAAAAAAATAATCATAATCCCACTTTGACTTTTTTTGGTCAAGTTAATTAAACTTTGACCAAATATTTATAAAAATTTACTTATCAATGCAAATTCTAAAAATTGTTATTGAGTATTCTTATATCAATAATTGGAATTTCATTACCCCCTACATAATAAATATAAGTCAAATAGTGATTCGATTTTGTTCCCCAATAAGAAAATGGGACAGTTTTTTTGGGGGACGGAAGGAGTTGAACCAACTCTTTTAACTCACACCACCCGGCTTCAATTTCAATTTTTGAATTTAATGACACAAGTGAACAGTTTCAGTTGCAACATCATGAACGAAAAAAAATCTAAAATTAAAATTACGCACTGTGAATTAGAAATTCGTTTGAATTGCAAGGGAACAAGAGAAAGAAGCGTAGTAAAATTACGTAGGGAACAAGTGAACAGTTTCAGCTGCAACATCATGAACGAAAAAAAATCTAAAATTAAAATTACGCACTGTGAATTGGAAATTCGTTTGAATTGCAAGGGAACGAGAGAAAGAAGCGTAGTAAAACCTCGAATGGATATACAAAAACAAGAAAGGAAACCAAAATCAAAATCAAAATTAGCCGATGAAAATATTGGGAATTTCAAATGAAATATCAATCGAATTGTCACGAAAACAAAATTATAGGAGAAATCAGACGAAATTAAAAAAGATTTAATAAGTGAAGTGATCATTTCTACATACGGTAATTGATTTTGTATGTAATTGTAGGTTTGGATTACCTTGGCTGCGTACAAGTTGCAAAGTGAAGAGGAAGGGATCGATTCGGGCGAACTAAAGGGAGGAGGAGGAGGAAGATCTCGAAGTAAAAAGATTATCGACCTCTCTCTCTCTCTCTCCCTCACCTTGGCTTATTTGAGAGAGCTTCGGCACGGCAGTCTCACCACTTCTGTTCACCACCTGAGAATTTGCCCTGCTTCTCTCGCCATTTCACTAAAATACCCCGCCATCAATGAAGTATATTTTAGGGTAAACTCCACAATTGGTCCCTGTACTTTTTGGGATTTTGTGATTGGTCCTTTAGTGATCTAAATGGTCCCTCTACTGACCCATTTTTGGGATTGGTCCCTCCGTCCATTTTTTGCCGTTAAATTTGAACACGTGTCTCTCACGTGATTTTATTTAATGGCAAACTTGTCATTTCTAATTAAAAAGTATAGGGACCATTTTGTAAAGGCGTAAAATTGTCATCACCTACAACTAAATCAAATTGGGGTCAGGTTAGGGTTAGGTTTAGATGGTTGCTTGATGGTGAATTTAAGAGAGAGAGAGAAAAAATGGCAGCATGTCGCTGTCTTTAATGTCCTCAATGCCCGTCGTCGTCTTCTTACCTCCCTTACAATCAACCTAAATCGAGTTTGGTGGTTCGATTGTCGAATTCTCTCTCTTTCTCTCAGTCTGTCGCCGTTGATTTTGGGGGTCGACCTAAATCAAATTTGATTATCAAGTTCGCTGCTGAGGAAGTGGATTAGCAAGGGGGTTGGATGGCCTACTTCTTCACCTTCTTCATTCCGGCAATTTGTCTTGCATTGAGGATCTCTAATTTTGCCTTTTAGGCTGGCGAGAATAAGTGAAAAGAAAGGAAAGTCAGCAGGAAAGAAAAAAAAGGTTGACTAAAAAATGACCACATGAAGTCCATCATCCAAAAACATTTCCTTTCCATTTCAAAATCAACGCTATTTCTGGTTTGAACAGCTCTGGCAAATTGAGTAGCCTCGGTTCGATTTGCTTTGTGTTGGGAATCACAAATTTACAGCAGGTTTGCAGCACTTTCAAACCAGTTGAGTTTAGTCTTCGATTTTGAATTGAATTTCAAGAACAAAGACATTGCAAGATTTCTCGACTCAAGCACTCCGGATTAACAACCTCAGAATTTACAGGATTTCATGGGCAATGGTATGGTGGTGGTGGCGCATGGTGGAAAGGAAGGGTTTTGATGAAGAAAAGTGTAAAAATTATGATTTAATTAATTACATCAACACCTTCGTATCTAGTTTCGAAGAAACAAAATATTAAGGGTATTTATATTTATTCAAAAGAAAAGAATGCATAGACAAATTTACCCTTGGACAAAAACACGTGAGAGACACATATACGTATTTAACAACAAAAAATTAACGAAATTGGACGGAAGGACCAATTACAAAAAATTAAAAAGTATAGGGATTTAATTTTTTAAAATTTTAGTATAGGGACCAATCACAAAAAACTTAAAAAGTACAGGGACTATTTGGAGTTTGCCCTATATTTTATACTCACTCCGTACCTTAATAATTGTTTTTCTTTACTTTTTTTTCAGTTCTAAAAAATTATCTTGTTTCTAAACTTTCTTTTCAGGAAAATATTTATACCACTTTACCCTTACTTTTTCAACCTACTTTTATTATGACCACATGCAAAAGGGCTTTAAAAGAAAAGTATATATTACATCAATATCTATATATATAAAAGGGTTAATTACACCATTAGTCCCTTGACGATGGACTATTCCACTAGTAGTCCCTTAATAATTTTTCAAATTGTAGTCCCTTGACTATGAAAATTAGACACGGTTGGTCCTTTTGTTGGATGCCGTTAATATTTTTCCGTTAAGTCCGTCATGTGCCCATCACGTGCTTTTGGTTAAGGGTATTTATATAATTTCATGTGCAAGACTTTAAGAAGAAAAAAAATCCCTAATACCCATCTTCTCAAACTACCAGTTCACCACCACCACCAAACCCATCTTCTCGGCCAATAATTCAAGAAACCATCACTGCCCGTCCACTACCACCACCACTGCCCGTCCATCACGCACCTGCCCGTCCATCACCACCACCACTGCCAGTCTACCACCACCACCAAACTCAAGAAATCACTCAATAAATCGCTCAAATTACTTCCAATTACTTTCATGAAAACTCAAATCACTCAAATTACTTCCAATTACTTCCTTTCACTTATCCAAACATATTCAACTTTCAAACCCACCGCTGCAAATAAGACAAATCAACATTGCTCAAAACCCTAACCCTAGCCATCTAACCACCAAAGCCGTAGAGAGTACGACCCTAACCCTAGCCGTCTGTCATCTCCATTTGTTCAAAGAGTTCGGATCAAAACGAAAATCAACCCAGAGATGAAATGGAAATCAAAACGAAGATCTGAACCTATGGATGAAAGACAGCGAACAACGAAGATCTGAATCTTCGTCCTCAATTCCCATAACAAAACCAAGATCTACGAATCAAATGGGGAATGCTAGGATCAAGACTTTCGACGGAGAGATGTGGTCTACAGTAACTGTCATCAGGGGAATATCCACCGGATGGATGAAACGGTCTCTTCTTTGAGAAAGAGTTTTAGAAAGAGAAAGAATATGAGAGAGAGAGAGAGTTCGTTAACAGAGAGGTTCGCCGGAGCTGGAGCTGGAGCTGGGGGTGGGGGTAAGGGGAAGTGATGGGTGCAATCACTGGTGGGTCTTCACTTTTACTAGTTTGGGCTCCAACTAGCTTGAGAGAAAATGGAGGGATGGGGGCTGAGATGTTGTAGGTGGGTGGGGGAAGAGAGAGAAAAGAATATATTGTTTTAAGTATTAAAAAATATCTTTGCACGTGAAATTTCATAAATACCCTTAACCAAAGGCACGTGATGGGCACATGATAGACTTAACGAAAAAATATTAACAACATCCAACAAAAGGACCGACCGTGTCTAATTTTCATAGTCAAGGAACTAAAATTTTTTAAAAAATTGTTAAGGGACTACTAGTGAAATAGTCCATAGTCAAGGAACTAATGGTGTAACTAACCCTATATAAAAAAGAAAGGTGCACCAAATCTGGAAAGTTCCCGCCAAAATACACTTTCCAGATTTTGAACATCTTCACTTAAGCTTTGAAAATTGAAAATCTGGATTAGTCCTTATTGCAATTGATTGATTGATAAATAATTATAGAAACTCTTCACATTATTGCTAATTTCGAGATTAGTAATAAAGTAATTTGTATTAGTTTATGACAGTAATAAACAGATTCGAAATTATGGTCTTCCAAATTAACCAAGTAAAATGTATATGTAATCCTTGGGGAGTTCGACATTTTATAGACTATTCATTTGCCATCATTTACAAATGCTGAAAGCATTATAAATTTAAATCAATCCCTTGGCAACTGAGTCCAAATATCAATCAAGTATCATCTAACATCGAAAAAGCATTACTTGGCACAACGGCCCCCCTTTTTTGTTTGATCACTGATATCAGCCCAACGAAGGTGGAATGAGCATTGAAGTTGAGATTAGCCCGGTTGTATAATCTCCCAGTATATGGAGATAGCTCAACAGAGCAGAATGCGCATTTCACAATGCTGAGGTATGTTACAAATCTGTAACTTTCTTCTTTTAGCTATTAATGTTTTCCATTATATGTAAATCTGAAGGGACTCTACCAGATTCGTCCTACCTGGCAAGGTAACCACGGCACGTGGCAAGCTAGGCAAGCCAAGTAAGCAAATCGAGGAGAGCTCGTTGCCCGACTCATATCAGAGACAGATTCTCTGACGATCACCGAGGTTTTTCTAACAAGCTGAGAGCTTATCGACCTCAACAAGCTGCAACTTAAACGCTCCGTTGTATCAGGTCGTCATCTCAACGCACGACCTCGACATATAAGGACGAGGTCGTCATCTCAACGGATGACCTCTGCATACAAGGACGAGGTCGTTATCTCAACGGACGACCTCGGCATACACGGACGAGGTCGTTATCTCAACGGACGACCTTGGCATGCAATGACGAGGTCGTCATCTCAACGGACAACCTCGGTATACAAGGACGAGGTCGTTATCTCAACGGACGACCTCGACATACAAGGACGAGGTCGTCATCTCAATGGACAACCTCGACATACAAGGACGAGGTCGTCATCTCAAAGGACGACCTCGGCATACAAGCGACCAGGCCGTTAACCCGTTGAACGACACCAGCTTTAATCTTTACACATGGCAGACACCACGACAACAGGTGGACGAACGTCGAGGTGACATATGCCCGCTCGGATACGATGACCTGGTAACCATGATCTACCAGGTCGCCTACTTCGTCAACAGACCCTCATAGGACGCCGACCTAGGGGACCTACAGTGCGACCTGAAAACATTCCAGGCCGGTCACAAGGACAACGAGCGACTTGGACGCATGCCAGGCCGACCTCAACAGAACCCCCACACAGCTCGGTAAAGCAGAGTCCTATTACAACTTCACATACATCAGTCCTAAGCATACAAGGTAACGTAATCCGAAAGACATAGGAATTGATCATATCTCTCCCACTCCGAAACCAAAAAGGATTATGACTCATCTCCTTATAAATAAGTACCCTCACAGGCCTCAGGAGGTACATGCAAATTACTTGCTTACATACTCTCTCTTAGTTTTACCTCTCCTACAAAGTATTGCTAATTCTCACGCCTGAGGGTTATCGCTGGGACAACCCAGCACCCCTTACGGTGTTCTTTGTTGATCACATGTTCAAAGCTACCTACACTTTAAGGTCAATCCCTGCAACACAAGTCAGAATCCTGCTAGACTACACACGTGGATAGACGCGGTCACATACAATCTTTTTGACGTGATCAAAATCTTTCTTTTTGTTTCAGGAATCGCAGATCCACGCTACATTAAGAGGACAACAAATGAACAAATTCCAACCAATGCTTAAAGAAACTCATTTTGTAACACCCTGAATGCTCCTATGTATGATTTACTTATTTTATGAGTGACTTATGTGTTAAACTTGTTTTATTAGCATGTTAGTTGAATTATGCTTTAATTTATATTTTTGTTTCATGTTTATAAGAATTGTTAGATTAATTATGCATTGTTAATTTGATTATTATGATTCATGATGTCTATGAGATGTGTTATAAGTGTTGTGTAATCAAACCTAGGAGTGGCCAAGTGATCGGACCTAGGAAATAGAGTAAAATAGACTTGAACTAGACTTTTGTACTTGGCACGACCGTGCACCCTTTCTTGGCACGGCCTGCACGAGATGGACGAAGTTCAGATTTGAAGCTGAGATGTTGGCACGGCCGCGTGTGCATTTTTGGCACGGTCGTGCGAGGTTGGCACGACCGTGCATGTAATTTTGGCACGGCCGTGCGAGGTCTGGCAGATTTATACTTTGTTTTTCCCGAAAATTTTACATTTCACTTAAACCCTACCATTTGTGTGGCTCTCCTTGAGCCACGTCATCACCACCCCAAAATCAGACTTTTATCCACTTAAATCAAGTCGAGAGAATTCATTCTCTCCATCTTTTCCTCTCATTTCCTCCATAGAATATGTGTGTGAGAGTTTTGGTGAGACTAGTGTGTGTGTGTGTGAGTTCCCAAAGATCTAACCACCCAATTGACGATCCGAGACCATCATTGTGTTGGTGTTGAGCAAGGGAGCAACTTGGGTGGCTTTGATTTCATTTTCATTGTCTTGATATTTGATTCTAGGTAAGTTACTAAACTCCCTTTTCATGCTTTAAGCTTTATAGTATGCTAGTTCATCTTTGATCATGTATGCCTTTCTTTGGATGTTATTTTCATGTACAAATCTCTAGGTTGAAATGAGTACATTATACTTGTGATATGTTTATGGGTTGAATGATGTTTGATGAGCTAGGGTTTGAACATTAACCTTAGGATTTGAATAAATAGAGAACTTGAGACTTGAAATTGGGTAATCTTGCGCTTAGCATTGAAACCCTAATTTTGTGAACTATAGCAATGACTCCGAAAGGTTGATTTTAGGGAAGATTATGATTCCCCGAACAATATATTAAAGTACTACGAGGTTTAGAGTTCGATTGATCGAGATTCTAGTCCTCCGTGTTTTGTTACTGTTAAAGTAGAGACTTGTGAATGGCTCTAATGTGTTGATTAGAGTTCTTGCAAATATGTGTTGAATGATAATCGGTGATAGAATAGAATAATCTATTTGTCAAGTTCACTACTTTTGAACTTGATGGTTATTTGCATTAGATGAATAGAACATCTATTTGTGCATTGTGTAAGTCCAGCTGGCGTCGTTGGTTGAGTAAGGTGGGACGACCTATGGTCTTCACAAATTAACGTTTGTGATCGCTATAAGTCGCCGTACCGGAGTTTCACACACCCCTCTTCTGTTGGTCACAGTTGAGAAGTAGCTCCACTGTTGTAGCAATACGCATGGCTTTGGTTTTGCTAGATTGAACTCGATGGTATTAATCGGGGACGTCGATACTACATACACGAGTATCGAGGCACATTTGGTTATTTTGTGTATTGCAGGAGCAACGCAAAGAATGAACAAAGAGTTATCATATCCTTTATAACGTGGTTTATTACGAGTATTTATGTGAACATCAAAGTGCTACGTGTAATGCATATGAATTGTAAATCAATGATGATGTTACATGTTTGATTGTGATATATACAAATGTATTACCGTGTTATGATTACCAGTTGAGCATTATGCCATGACATATAGTTGCATTTAGTAACTTATTGAGTTTCGACTCACCCCGTTTGTTGTTTAATTGTTTTCCTTAGATCCGAGCCAGGCAAGGAGTTCACTGAGGCCGGATAGTATTCATCGTTAGCTCATGGTGGTCTTTTGCTTCATACCCGGAGCTCTTTTGTATTAGTGTTAGCAATTCTTTTGGTGAGGACGATTAGTTAAGTAAAGTCACGCAGACTTTACTTTGGGTAGTGTTGATACGTTGATACGTTGTCGTTACTTACTATTCTTTTGGTAGCCGACACGTGTATGTCAAGCTCGCATACTCTGATATATTCTTATTTCAGTTATCTTCCGAAGCATGTTGTAGCTTGTAGTTTATGTATTTGTGCTGCATGTTGGCCGAGGTAGTTGATGTTGCTAATGATTTTTACAAAAACTTATACTTGTGTTTTATTAGTTGGGTTCCACGTAACGCCGATGATTGATTTTAATTCATTAAGTTTTTGTTATTATGGTTTTGTAGTAAGCACGGGTTGTTGCGCCTCGTGCTTTTATTAATTGTTATTGTTATTTGCTTGTTATTTTGGCGCTTCGACCTTGGGATTTCGTATTGGAATCCGGGCCGGGGCGTCACACATTTGTATGCTCTTAAGAATTTCATAGATCCTGAAAACAAAATGAAGTACAACTCAACAAATGGAAAATATAAAATCCAATATGGCAAAACTTGATTGATTGAAATATTTGAAGACAATTTTCCATGTAAGATTTATAATTTCAAACCGTTCGAAGAAATCCAGGGCCGTTCCTAGCATTTTATAGGCCCGGGTCAAAGTTAAAAGAAGGGCCCTAATTTAATTATCAAATATTAATCTCATGTATTTTTTAATTTAATTTCGAGAGACAAAAATAATTTTTACTATCAAGACAATTTCAATAACGGGTTTCTACTTAGCTGAAATTAAGTTTGGGGAAACATTATTATCTAGAAAATCGAACAAATTTTTGCCGAATTTCGCCTCGTAAAGTAAAAAAAAAATACTCAATTACTCGAATCAACAATCATTGTAAGAATAATTTGGGATTCTTGTTGCTTCGCACTTCTATTTCATGGTTCTCTTATCAATTACTCAGAACTATGATCTCAAATTAGTAATTAACTAAATTGAAAATTCAATGTAACTATGTAAGATGTGAATAAACTATCAAACTCAAAAGTCACAATAAACAATTAAACAAACATAATTCAAAATTTAACAAATAAACAAAGTCAATGTCACTTTCAATTTTTAAACACACAAAAACATTGTAAAAGAAAAATAATAATTAACAATGTAACAAAATTTAACAAATAAACAAAGTCTCAACAAACAATTGAACAAACATAATTCAAAATAATAACAAAGCTTTGAGTTTGGGCCTCGCTCAAGAAATTTGAATACTATTTTTAGTTTGCAGATACTAATACTACAACAGTTAAAAAATTCGCCCCTTATTAATTTGTGCCGGGTGCCCACCGCCGCCTTGGGCCGGCCCAAGAAATCATGGGCCCCTTATTAATTTGTGCCCTGGCCGGTGCCACCCTGCCCGCCTTGGGCCGGCCCTGAAGAAATCACTAATGCAGAATCAGAATCAGTGGATGAGGCGGCACTCATTGGTAAGCATATGTATATATATATATATATATATATATATATATATATATATATATATATATATATATATATACACACACACATGACATATAATATATTAGTAAAAATACCAAATGTTTCCTAACGTTTCCTTGATCAACTCAATTACTAACTTCATATTTCTATTTATTTTGCAGATGTAATTTGTCTAAAACGACATATTTAATATTTTAAACTATACATCAAAAATACAAATCTGATAATTAATTTTAAAATGTATTTTTTTTAATTTAAAGAAATAAGGTGTAATGATAATTAATTTTTAAATGTACATACCCAGATAAAGTATATCTGATAAATAGATATCGTTATTTTAAAGTGTATTTTTTTTAAACACTGATCTATATTTTATAATATCAAATTTGTATATTACATATCTTAAATCTATATATATATTTAAAAAAATACAGATCTAATAATTACTGTCTTTTAAAAAAAAAAGAAATAAGGTGTAGAAGCAGACTGATAAATAGCTTTGTGTTATAAAAAATAATCAAACAAAAAAGCTGAATGCTACTTATATCTATGAAAATTTTATTTAATACATCAAAAAAAAAAAAAAGTAAATCTAACATATATGGCCATGAAGAAAATGATTAAGCCTTAGGTTTTCTTTGGGTATGTGGACAGATCCCCGTTTTTTGAACCAAAAGGTTAGTGGATGATGAAGAGACATCCTCTCATCTTCAAACGAAGAATAAACGGTTAGTTTTTAAGGGTTAAATATGTGATGTAATAAGGATGGCGCGCTTATTTGAGTTAGAGAGTGAGAAAAATCTAGGTTAGGAGAGAAAGTGATAAGCCGAGAGCGAGAAGATATCTAGGTTAGGAAGAGAGAGTGATAAGGCGTTTAAATGTTTAGGTTAGAGAGAGAGACAGTAGATCTCGAGAATGACTATTGAATTTAGGTTGGATAGATACAAGATATCTATTTATATGACAATAAGAGTTTCTAATTGGGCCATATGTTTTTTGGTAACTATTAATTTGGGCAAGCTTCAGTAAAAATTAGGAGAAATTGCTGGCCGGTCCATTTTCTCAAATTTTTTTCTCTCCAAGACACCCTTTTTTTTTTAACCGCTATAAGGCATTTTGAAAATTTTCTTCCTAAAATACCTCAACAACATCGTTGTTTTGATTTGAGATTCAAATTAATGTATAAATGATTTCATGTTGTTAATATAATCTTTCCTCATGTTTGGGTATCAATTTTCATGCATAAAACACGAATTTGATCAAATTCAAATTTTTGAGTTCATCCCGTTTTTCTTTGTTCTTAAGTGTTTTGGCCACTTAAATCTATGTTTTAAGCTTCGAATTTGTTTAAAATCAATCTCATATTATTATTCTAACTTAGTACTATATTTGTACACAATTTTTCTACCAAAAACACTATTTTTGAGATTCAAATCAAGCTTGACAAGGTGCTGTCCGAAAACAGAGGAAGATGTTCTTGACCTGATTTAATTCGCCAATCGCAGATCAAGCAACGCACGGGTTCGACCTGCCTTGGCCAAAGTCGCAAGGGTCGAGGGACAAACCCCTCGTGGGGGTTCTGGGCAACGCCCAAAGGTAAACGAAAATCAAGAGGCTGCGATGATGCATCGCGATGCATATGGCTCATCGCGATGCATATATGGCTCATCGCGATGCAGAGTTCTTTATTAGACTTATTAATACGAATGATCCACATATGGCTCATCGCGATGCAGATATGGCTTATCGCGATGCATATATAGCTCATCGCGATGCAGGAGTTCTTTATTAGACTTATTAATACGAATGTAAAGTGATGCATCACGATGCAAAGTGGTGCATCGCGATGCCAAAATAGTGCATCGCGATGCAAAGGTGGTGCATCGCGATTTTGGTTTTCTAAAGCGTACTGCGATGATCGCGATGCACCAATTGTTGCATCGCGATGCACCACTTTTGCATCGCGATGCACCAATTGTTGCATCGCGATTTCCCAATTTGTAAAAGTGGTGCATCGCGATGCAAAAGTGGTGCATCGCGATGCCAAAAATAGTGCATCGCGATTTTGGTTCCCTAAAGCGCTCTGCGATGATCGCGATGCACCAATTGTTGCATCGCGATGCCCCAATTTGGTGCTTCGCGATGCAGAAGTGGTGCATCGCGATTTCAAAGTGGTGCATCGCGATGCATTATGTTACTGAAGCGCGTGTGTTTTTCTTTCATTAATGGCATAATCGTCTTTTCGCCCCAAAAATGCCTTTTTCTGATTTTTAAAAAAGATAAGTGGACTGGAGCGATTACAAATGTTTAAAAAGGGACCGGCCTGTAATTCACCCTAAAAATTATAGTGCATTTCGGTGCATTATTTAGTACCGAAGACAAACAGAAATATCCAAAGATGGGCCATCAATATTTGGGCCATGTGAAAGTTATACTATTATTTCTCCTGTTTTTTTGTTGTTGTTTATTTTAGGGTAAATTACAGGCCGGTCCCTTTTTAAACATTTGTAATCGCTCCAATCCACTCAACTTTTTTAAAAACTGGAAAAAGACATTTTTTGGGCAAAAAGACAATTATGCCATTAATGAAAGAAAAACAGGCGCGCTTCAGTAACCCAAGACATCGCAATGCACTACTTTGGCATCGTGATGCACCACTTTGGCATCGCGTTGCACCGCTTTTGCATCGCGATGCACCAAATTGGGGCATCGCGATGCAACAATTGGTGCATCGCGATCATCGCAGCGCGCTTTAGGGAACCAAAGCATCGTGATGAGCAATCAAGGCATCGCGATGCACCAAATTGGGGCATCGCGATGCAACAATTGGTGCATCGTGATCATCGCAGCGCGCTTTAGGGAACCAAAGCATCGTTACGAGCAACCAAGGCATCGCGATGCACTACTTTGGCATCGCGATGCACCACTTTTGCATCGCGATGCACCACTTTTGCAAATTGGGAAATTGGTGCATCGCGATCATCGCAGCGCGCTTTAGGGAACTTGATTTTTGTTTACCTTTCGGGGGCAACCCCGTTGCGTTGCCCAGCATACTGCGATTGGCGAATTAAATCAGTCCAAGAACATCTTCATCTATTTCGGACAAAGACACCGTCAAGCTTGATTTGAAGCTCAAAAATATTGTTTTTTGGTAGAAAATTTGTGCACAAATATAGTACTAAGTTAGGAAAATAATATGAGATTGATTTTAAACAAATTCGAAGCTTAAAACAGAGATTTAAGTGGCCAAAACAGCTCAAGAACAAAGAAAAATGGGATGAACTTAAAAATTTTGAATTTGATCAAATTCGTGTTTTATGCATGAAAATTGATACCCAAACATGAGGAAAGACTATATTAACAACTTGAAATCATTTATACATCAATTTGAATCTCAAATCTGAAGCAACGATGTTGTTGAGGGTATTTTAGGAAGAAAATTTTTAAAATGCCTTTTAGCGGTAAAAAAAAAAAAAGGGTGTACTGGAGAGGAAAAGAAGTTTAAAAAAGTGGACCGGCCAGCAATTTCTCCTTTATTTTATGTAATTGAAACGCCATATATAAATTAGGTTGTCGAAAAAGATTAATCAAAATATCATTTCCAATTTATTATAAATAGGCCCAACCCAAATGATGTCCTACCCTTTTAATATAGGGTCAATTACGGGCCGATCCCTTTTAAAAGTTTGTAATCGCTCCAGTCATCTTTTTAAAACCAAAAATGCATTTTTAGGCGAAAAGACGATTATACCATTAATGAAACAAAACGCGCGAATCGGTAACACTTTGCATCGCGATGTCCCAAAAGATCATCGCGATGGCAATCATCCCGATGCCTTTTAATGCATCGCGATTACAATTTAAGACATCGCGATGCATACATTTTCGCATCGCGATGCATAAATGGTTGCATCACGATGCACAAATATTTGCATCGCGATGCACAAATGCATTTATGCATCGCGATGCCCAATGTGAAGTTTATCTTTTTAGTCAAAACTACAAATATGTCCTTAATACAAACAACAAGTGAAATAAAAACATTAGTTTTAATCATTTCTAATGGCATGCATCGCGATGCCCATGTGAAATTTATCTTTTTTTGTCAAAAATATGAATATGTACTTAATACAACAAAAAAACTAATATTTCAGAAAATTAATTTTGATTTATCTTTTGAATGCATCGCGATGCCCTTAAAAGGCATCGCGATGCACAAATGTTAGCATCGCGATGCATCACTGTTGGCATCGCGATGCACAATGTGAAGTTTATCTTTTTAGTCAAAACTACAAATATGTCCTTAATACAAAACAACAAGTGAAATCTAGTTTTAATCATTTCTAATGGGCATGCATCGCGATGCCCATGTGAAGTTTATCTTTTTTTGTCAAAAATATGAATATGTACTTAATACAACAAAAAAACTAATATTTCAATAAATTGATTTTGATTTATCTTTTGAATGCATCGCGATGCCTTTAAAAGGCATCGCGATGCATAAATGTTAGCATCGCGATGCACAAATGTTGGCATCGCGATGCACTATGTCCTTAATACAAACAACAAGTGAAATAAAAACATTAGTTTTAATCATTTCTAATGGGCATGCATCGCGATGCCCATGTGAAGTTTATCTTTTTTTGTCAAAAATATGAATATGTACTTAATACAACAAAAACTAATATTTCAAGAATTGATTTTGATTTATCTTTTGAATGCATCGCAATGCACAAATGTTGGCATCGCGATGCACAAATGTTCGCATCGCGATGCCCAATGTAAAGTTAAGCCTTTTGTCAAAAATACGAATATGTCCTTAATACAAACAAAAACTAATATTTCAAGAATGAAGTGATTTTTCCAACTCAAAATCTTTTGAATGCATCGCGATGCTCGTATAAGGAGTCGCGATGCTTAATTTAAGCCATCGCGATGCATGGTTTGAGCCATCGCGATGCACATGTAAAATTTCGTTTAAACCATAAATACTAATGTACCCTTAATACGATTAGTCGCGATGCATTAATATTAGCATTACGATGAACTTATTAATCATCGCGATTGGGAAATTTTAAAAATGCGATGAACCAAACTAATTTAAGCCGAAATAAAACAAGCGCGAAACACAAAACGTAACGTTTCATCTCACTTCCATTGTCCACACAAAAAAAATTTCATCTCACTTCTATTGTCTACACAAGCAAGAACTAAGTAAAAATTGCGAGCGGAAATCGATCGTTTAACAAGAGAATTATTTCTTCTCCACGAACTGAATACACAAACAAAAATGGCCAAAACGACGAAAGAAACTCAGACAACAGGTGTGTATTTCTTCTACATTATTTGAAAAATTATGAAATGCTTTTATTCAATTTGTGAGTCCGGGTTAAAATACTTGGGAATCGCGATTCTAGGGTTCTTAAGACTCGAAATCGCGATTCTAGGGTTCAATTTATTCTAGGGTTCTTAAGACTTGAAAATTATGTAATGCTTTAATCAATTCTAGGGTTCTTAAAACATAACTTTTAGGGTTCTAGCGTATAATATATGAATAATAATTCATAGTATGTGCATGAAAATACAACAAATTGGACATATAAAATTCATTTGGATTTCCTGTATTCAAGATGATTTCTATGCATATTGGTTTACTTTCTTCTGTTTCAATAAATTTACTCTTTGGTAATAAAATGGAATATCCCTGTTGTTATGCAGCTTCAAACAAGAAACAAACCGCACCATTAAAATACAGATGCAGTCTCATACTCCTGAATAAACAGATGAAGACATTTGAATTCAGGGAAAATCACCTTCAAGCCCTGAAGAAAACACCGTTTTGGAAACTGATTGAAGCCATTATCCAAGACAAAATTATAGAAAAATATTGTACGGTGGATAGTTCCGTAATGGCAATGATTGTAGGATGTTACGTAAAGGATGACAAGTCTTTCTTGTTTGGAAAGAAAGACTTAACTTTTACAACATCGAACGATCAGATTTCCTTCTAAGGCACTTCCCGGAAAAAGAATCAAGGAAATCAAAAGACTACAAGCCGAGCCCAACCCTTATATGTAGTCGGATTCAGCCATTATGCCCGTGAAGATCAAAGGGATATCAACGACGTTGCAATTTTGACGACACGCGTTCTGCAACCTTCCTTGTCCCAACAACTAGCGCTACATACCATGGGCATATATCAACATAATATCGGACTTCGACAAAATTTCCACCTACAATTGGTCGACCATATTGTCGACAAAGTTGATAAATGTCATGGAAACTAGAAAGGATGACAACGTCGAGAAATGCGTACTGCTTCTACCGGTAACTTTTTTACACTCACTTGTAACTAATTTCAAATTTCCATATACAGTGCATATTGATTTGTTTGTACTAACAAGAGGGTTGAATTTGCACATGCATTGGTTATGCGAGCGAACCAACATCATCAAACCAATTGTAGAAGAGGATATCCCAAGGTTACTCAAATGGGATTTGTCAGGGATGTCAAACATTTTTAAAAAATCAGATTTTAATTCTGTCATGAAGAAAAAGGTAAGTGTATAAAATGTGCCTTTAGTATCTAATTACAAATAACAAACAATGCATTTTCGATGCATCTCCCCTAACATTGTATTACATTTACTTTCTTGCTTTTGCAGAAATTTCATCATTTCCCCAAAGCAACAACAACTGAAATAGAAACATTATGGGGAATCAAAACACATGAAGACGAAGAAATGTGTGTTGATAAGGATGCTCAACTTCATATTGAGGGAGCAGAAAAAGATACATATTTAATTGACACTGGCCTCTTTGACACTGAGATTGATGATACGCAACATGTTGAAAACAACTGTTGCAGGAATTTAAAAGAGGAGCTGATCAAGAAATTGTCCACCATTGAAGAAAAGGACAAAGAAATTCAAGAAAAGGACAATGAAATAGCATTGTTGAAAACTGAGTTGCTTGAAGAGCAAAATGTAAGCAAGTCGCTCAACGCCAAAATGGATGAAAGTTCCTCTCAACTAGATGCCAAGCACAACGAAATACAGAGGATACAAACTGAGTTGACTAAAAAGGAATTGACAATAGACGCTAAGGATGCTGAAATAGAAGATCTCAAATCTGAATTAGCCAAGCTTCTGGAAAAATCATCCGAAAAGCAACAAACTGACGCCGAAAATCTAACGTCGCATACGGATGAATTGAATTTGAAGCTACGTGAAGAAATTGAAAGCTTAAGAGTTGAATTCAAGTGCAAGAAAGAACAACCGCAGATGCTCCAAACTGAGTTGGTTGAAAAATCATCAACAATAGAAGCTAAGGCTACCGAAGTTGAAAATCTGAAATATGAATTAGCAAAGCTTCAAGAAAAATCATCCGACCGGGCCCAAGAGCAACAAGCTGCAATGAATTTGAAACTTCTTCAAGCTGAAACTGAGGTTCAAGCTCTAAGCAACAAACTATCAACAATAGCAGAAGAGATGGAGATGCTAAGGGCACAACATCGACAACCCCAGCAACCAAGCGAAACAGATGATACCATCCGATCGATTCTGAAGGACGTACAAACCACGTCAATAAATGAATCAAGAAGATATCAAATGATGATGATTAGGATGATTTTGTTAATGCCGAGTCTAAAAGAAAAGTGCCATGTCTCCTTCTTCATTGGCCAAAGGGGTAAAAGAACGAGTGGACCGCAAGAGGAAAAATAAGGGTGATTCTCTGGGGACAAAGGGATGAATTAAACATTCAAGTTTATAAGAAAAGAAACATAGATCCCCAACTACCACTCAAAGATGATCTTGAGCCTGTTAAGATCATGAAGAAAGAAGTCGGATGCAATGAACCATATTTACCAAAAATTTGGGGAGAGGAGTAAGTGAAACTAATATTGTTGAATTTCAAAATATCAAATTATTCATGCTTCGATAATACTTACGTAAATATGGTTTTGTACGAAATATTAATATGCTCCTCACATTATGCAACGCGGTTGTCTATCAAGCTGGAGAGATTGTGCCAATAATGGACTTGAGAAGTACAATGCCAATCTTACACAATGATAAACTAGAAAACTTTATATGTATTGTACTTATTAAACTTTGATATGTGATATTTTATTTTCAGAAAGAATAACTAGTTTTCTTTGTTTACAGCACATCGACACCTGGGCGTTCCTCGTACAACAAATACTACAAAAAAGAAAAAGACAGAATTGGAACTGTTTTACATCGGATAGCCGGGTAAGAATCATCCTAATTCCTTAACGTATAAGATTATTAATTGATTGCTGAAAACTAATATTGAAAATGTAATTTAGAATTTTGTTGTAAGAGGTGGGGAAGATTACGCACTGGCCGTGGCGAAAAGATAGACAACGTGTTGAAAGAGGCCATGAAAACCGATGAGATATTCATCTTCCCAATCAACACACCGGCGGAAATGAACAGACGAATCGTGATCACCGGACACTACTCGTTTTCTCGAAAGCGAAATGGCCCTGGACCCTCTACAACTCTTACATCCACCCAAAGGCAAAGAAAGATTGGCATTTGGAAAGGGCAAAAAAACTAGTGAGTAATCTACGACTATTTAATCAAAATACAACAAAAAAAATCACGCATTAACTATTTTTTTTGTTTTTGTTTTTTTTTGTGAATATTTTACTTTACAGGTAAACCACGTTGAAGGAAAGATGCGTGAAATAATCAAAGAATTGCCCCTAGATAAAACCTTCAAAAGATTCAAAGGATTAAGCCAGAAAAACTTCAAATGTGAGATAAAAACATGTGCAGAATCACCCCAACAAGCGCCAAACACTGAAGACTACGGCATCATCGTCTGCATGCTAATTGAATATCTATTAAAAGGGTCATCAATACCCAAAAATATGACATTCATCAATGCAACAAACAGAGCGAGAATGGTTGAGGGGATGATGCTAGCGGGGGCACATGAAGAAATGAACGCGGACATCCAATTTTGTAATAATTGTAATTTTTGGAATTTTGTAATTTTTGTATATATATATATATATATATATATATATATATATGATGAGTACACAAGTCTTGTAATTTTGTAATTTTTGAATGAAATTTGAATTCTGAAGGTGATTGTGGGGTAATGACTGGTTTAGTTACTGAATTGTCATAATTTAAGTCAAGTGTACATGTAATTTTTTGTAAAGAATCAGGATGAGTACACAAGTCTTGTAATTTTGTAATTTTTGAATGAAATTTGAATTCTGAAGGTGATTGTGGGGTAATGACTGGTTTAGTTACTGAATTGTCATAATTTAAGTCAAGTGTACATGTAATTTTTGTAAAGAATCGGGATGCAAAGTTTGATCGCGATGCATGGTTTCTAAATCGCGATGCATGATGTCCCATCGCGATGAATGATTTCGCATCGCGATGAATGACATCTGCATCGCGATCTCGAAACCTTGCATCGCGATGAATTAATCAGATGACTACACAAGTCTTGTACTTTTGTAATTTTTGAATGAAATTTGAATTCTGAAGGTGGTTGTGGGGTAATGACTGGTAAATTTACTAAATTTTCATAATTTTAAGTCAAGTGTACATGTAATTTTTGTAAAGAATCAGGATGCAAAGTTTCAGAATCGCGATGCATGGGTTCTAAATCGCGATGCATGATGTCTGCATCGCGATGAATGATTTCTGCATCGCGATGAATCACATCTGCATCGCGATACCTGAAACCTTGCATCGCGATGACTACACAAAATTATGATGTATATATATATGATGACTACACAAGCCTTGTAAATTTTGTAATTTTTAAATGAAATTTGAATTCTGAAGGTGGTTGTGGGCATTTAATGACTGGAAAAGTTACTAACTTTTCATAATTTTAAGTCAAGTGTAATTTTTGTAAAGAATCGCGATGCTAGGTATTCGAATCGTGATGCAAGATGTCTGTATCGCGATGAATGAGTTCTGCATCGCGATGAATGACTTCTGCATCGCGATCTCTGATATGTGCATCGCGATCTATGATTACTGCATCGCGATGTATCTTGCAACACAAAAATAAAATATCACTAAAATAAAAATGAACAATTGATAAAAATGACAAAAAATATAACTAAAAAAAAAATCAAAAATATGAAAACACAATTTCATTGACACTAATAGTTCAGTAAACATTGAATAAAATAAAAATCAAGGTTGTATTGCCTCTCTACATGACCTAGAGTTGTGGTTACAAAGCTTTTTACATCTGCTACATTTCATTTTCCTTTTGCTTGATGATTCACCGTTGATGCAATCCTCTTCTTCTTCGGACGTCCACTAATCTGCTCATTATTGGTGGTAAAATGGTATCGCTTTCGACAAATTGTTTAGCTCGTACCTCTCCGCAGTTGGAATTGGCATTAATATTCCCTCGTAACACTTGGTGTAATAACTTGTCAGGAAGTAATTTTCAACAATATCATCAACCTTTTTTGAGCATCTTATTACCACAACTGCAGCATGGCAACATGGGAATCCTTGAATCTGCCACTGATAGCACGAACATGTTCGATTCTCCAAATCAACCGTAACACTTGGATTGGACAGAACCTCATATATTACGTCACGTACCATCCGGACATGCCATGTGACGCCAATGGTTAAATACTCCCTCCACTTTTTATCCATCTTCCAACATAATAATCTATCCCATTTTCTTCCATTGCTAAGTCTTTCCGTAAACCATTTCATGATTTTTGATCTTATACAGTCAACCATGTGAGTAATGGGAAGAGCTCGAGCATCTAAAATCCAATTATTGAAAGATTCTCAAAGATTTGATGTCATCTCAAAGATACTGTTCTCACGACAATGTGCAATAGACCACTTATCGTATGGAATATTGGACAAGAAATCACAAGCAACCGTCCCCCTTCTTTTTGAATACTTCAAGTTTCTCATTGAATATTCTGACAGTCGGGGCATACGCACAATCCTTCAATATTGAACACATCTTGCTGCGAAACACGCTTGAATAACGTTTACCACCAAACATTTCTTTCAAATTACGATATAAGTGCACCAAGCAGAAGAAATGTTTTGAACTATCAAAAACATCACCTATGGCTTCCATTAAACCTACATTTCTATCGGATACAAACAACACATCCCGATCTTCTGTTGCTTCTTTTATTTTTGAAAGAAACCAAGACCAATTTTCTCGATTTTCAAGACTTACAACCGCAAATGCAAATGGAAAAAGCCCTGCATATAAACAATACAATCCTTAAGATAATGTTCAAACAAATAATTTTTTACAGGATGATTTTTTTTTTAAGTACCTTGATTTCCATCCTTGGCCGTTGCAGACAAAAGTGTGCCTTTAAATCGAGATTTCATAAAGGTGCCATCTATGAACAATATAGGACGGCAATACTTAAAACCATCTACACATGCCCGAAACGAAATGAACAAACGACTGAAACAATTCGTAATAGGATCTGATTCAACTACTGCAAAACTGCCCGGATTACTCCTATGCAATGCTTTGATGTACCATTGCAGCTCCTGAAAAGAATCATCATAACCACCAAAAATCCTACTACGAGCCTTTTCAACGCTTCTCCATGCCTTACGTAACTTACCTCAATGCCATCGGGTCCTCATGTGATCAATTACATCGGTGGGAATAGCTTGGTTGACTACGAACATTTTCAACAATCAAATCGCAATTATACCACAACCCATCCTTTTGAATAATCAATTGAATCAAACATGGTGACTTTACATCTGTGTGTAAGGTTGCACTTGTATATGGATGCTGAATTGCCAAGACTTGAAACAAATGCCTTGATAAACCAACTGCAATCATCATCGAAATTCCTTCCACATACAACACTAACCCTCTCATTGTTGTTCTTCACAAAAACATAATCAAAACCAATCTTGAAGGAATACTTTATCAGTTGCCTCCGAAATTCATCCAACCCACCTTTAAAAATTTGCCCAACACCGGAATAGCGATGCCCAACCACAGCTTAAAAGATCCTTTTGTGATTGATTAGGACATATGTCATAACATAGAACACTTTCATCATCAGTTTCCAAAAATACAGAATTGATATTGCTTTGATTCGATGATGATGCATCACGATTGGAATAACTTGAACTGCTATTACAGACTGAAGCATCCCAATGAGACATCCCTGCATCGCGATGAGAAACACTAGCATCGCGATAAGGCACTGTTGTATTGCGATGAACTCCTGCATCGCGATGAGCCATGTTTGCATCGCGATGTAGAATATCTGCATCGCGATGCGACATACCTGCATCGCGATGAGCCATATCGCATCGCGATTAGTAATCCCTAAATCATGATGCCCGCTAAAGGAAACAATCAAATCCAACTTTATTCAATCCGTAACTTAAAGCATTTTGATTTTAAAAAACGTCTACTGATATAATGCTAACTGATAAAATTTTGGCCAACAATACTATATTTACGCAATCATCATCATTCGACAAAAAACAATTCGTATGAGATCCCAATGAATATTTCAAAGATAAATTCTGAGCTTCAACATTGGAATACTTACCTGTTATTAATCGAATCAAATCAGCTATTCCAAAATTTTCAGAAACTTTATGAACGATAGTACAACTTCTGAATTTCACCATTAACATGATCGCATTCTCCATAATAGAAAAAAAAATTAGGGTTTTCACTCGTGTTTACAACATCAATAGACGAAGTGTTTTAGGAAGAAGATAATATACAGCTTTTGGCGAGGCCTGATATGTGTTTACAATCGAGTTTCACGTTGCATGAGGGACATTTTAGGAATAATATTTTGAAACCGCTTTAGCGGTTTAAAAAAGGGTGGATCAGAGAAAAAATGTTTGGGAAAATGGACCCACAATTTTGCCTTAAATAAATCATACTTTCTTTATTCCACTTAACGAGTCTACGTTTAAAAAATCTAATAAATAAGAAATATATAATTAGTATTAGAGTTGGTCATAATTATAAAAACGTTTGAGCAAAATTAAGATATTTATAGAATATGTAAAGAGTAAGTTGAAAGGTTATGAAGATTATATATATAATCTTTGGAAGTGAATTCTTTAAGTGAAACATCTCAAAATAAAATAATCGTCTCTTTATAAGGAACAAAAGAAGTATTAAATAAAATATACTCCTTTTGTTCTTAAAAAGAGTCTTGTTTGATTCGATACACAAATTATAAAAAGTTAATTGATTTTATTATAAATATTAAGATGTTCTGCACTTAGAGTTGGTTATAATTATAAAAACGTTTCAGCATAACTAAGATGTTTATAGAATACGCAGAGAGTTTGTAGACATAATCAAAGAATGAAACATCTCAAAATAGAATAGTGAACTCTTTATATGGAACGGAGGGACCGAGGGAGTATTCAATAAAATATACTCCTTTCATTTCTAAAAAGAGTATTGTTTGATTCGGTACACAAATTATATAAAACTAATTGATTCGATTACAAATATTAAAATGATTTATATTTTTAAAAATATACTTAAATGAGAGTGAAATTATTTCAAAATAGAGATTAAATTAATGACAAAATGGTAAAATTAATATTTAAAAATGAAATAATTTCTTGGATTGATTCTCATGTTCAAATAGGGTGATAAAAGTTAAAAAAAAAAATGAGCTTACTGAAGTTTGAGTGGATTGATGTTCAAATAGAGTAATTAAAGCATTGAACGAAAATAAAGCAAACTTAATAAATTTTGGGTAAAAGTAAATTACCAAATTAATATTTAATTTTTTATTATATATATATATATATATATATATATATATATATATATATATATAGGACTGAGGGAGTTAAATTCTTTTGATCACTACGCAGCGCATACTGATGCTATCTCTCTCAAAATCCTCGCCGTCAAATTTTGTGATTTAATGTTCATTATTTCCACAATCAACATAATTCAGCTCCATTTCTGTTTTAATTTCCCCCCAAACTATAACAGATTACCACTCGATTTTACTCCTTTGAAATCAAAATCTCCCAACTCTCAACACATTTGCTGCTTAGATTTACAAGTTCTGAAGTATCGCCGGCGGCGGCGGCGCCGATAATGGCTTTGGTTAATGTGATAAATTGTTGCCTCGATTCAATCCGACAAGTAAGCTGTTCTTTCTAACCACATTTTCTTTTTGGAGAATGATTTTTCTTATGTTTATGTTTTAGTGATTTCTTTTTGGCCCTTAATTTGTCTATGAATTGGTTTATTTTGTTTTGTTTTAGTCGTGAATTTGACAATCTTTGCCGATTTAATATCAAGCTCCCTCCGTTTTCACTCAAATAGTCGACTATTTATTTGTCAGACTTGATTAGTATTTTATTTATGTGAATTTACTGGTCTTTACAAAATTATAAATAAAAGCTATAATTGATAGCACTCTTTGATTGGGTTTGGCTAGAATGTGCCTAAAGACATTTTAAAGACCCAAATATAATTAGTTTTTTCTTGAAGATCACCTATACACAAGTCCCGATGTTATTAGTATAGTTCTCGAGACAAAACATACTATAAATGAGTGCTTAAAATGTGACCTAAAGACACATCTTAGCTTTTGTTTTTGATTTAGTTTCTAACGATCAAAATTCTATTACTTATGTAATTCTATTTTCTTCGATACCGGATTCCTGTCACTATGGATTGATTGTCCCTACCTAACTACAAACTAAATGTAGATTATCGATTTGATATATACACATGACTTTTACATATAGAAAGTGAGTGGGAATGAGGGAGTATAACACAACCTTGAGAATCGAACCTACGATGGCAGCCCCTTTGAGGCTTGCAGTGCTAATTTGACCCCCTATTGTTATCATGCATCTCTCTGTCATGAATCTTCTTCATGATTGCTCCTTTTTTTTTTGTTCAGATATCGGATGACCTTGAAGGTTCCATTCTTTATATAGATGCTGGATGTACGGAGAGTTTCAAATTTCTTGGGGCATTCCCTCTGCTACTTGAACTTGGAGTACATGCTATCTACAGCCTGGAGGACATGTCTTCTCTTGATGTGGTGAGAGCACACACTTGTTATTTTGATCAGCGAGTTGTGATGTGTTATATAATGGTTACTATGCCAAGCATTAATTGCCTTCAGTTTTGTATATGCAATTGCTTTTTACATATGCCCTTTCTGCTTTAAAATGGTTCCTGGCTCCTTGGTTACCTTTTTAAACTTAGCTATTCCTGATCTAGAATCAAAGTGGAACCAATGAGCGAGGCAAAACACCTATTTTTGAAAAAAAGTATGATGTCAGGCGTCTTTTTCCTGTTTATCCTTATGCAGTACCTTTTGAATTCAGGCACAACTTTCCTTGTTACATCCTTTGCCTTATTCTTTTCCAGGTGGTTGGATGGAATCTAAAATTTGACCACGGGAGGAAACTTGTGGTTGTCACCTCGCGTCTTTTAAGTGATGCTCACCGGTTTGTTTTACGTTGTCTGAGCACACATCAAGGAGTTCACAACTGCATTATATTCACGTCTATTTCAGAGGTGCTTGTCTATCATTGCTTCCTTTGGCTGTCTGTATATATATATGCTATTTTTGTGCTTGGTAAACTGTGTTTATGTTTCAAATTTATTCTTCTACCTCGGAATCTATAAAGAGATTTTTCTAGTGACAATCGTTATAACTTTTGATTAGTTATGCTCAAAAAGCTTCATGTCATTTTGGCCATCTGGATTACTTTATATCAGCTGATAGAAAGAATGCCAATTAAACAGCCCCTGGGATGGAGTTTGATAATGTGTCTTTCATGAATAAATCAGCTGATGATCCTGTGTTGATTTTGGTGCCATAAAGTATGAAGATAATGTATAAGAAAGTTTTGCAATCCGTCCAAAGAAATGGCTGAGGGTTTTGATCATCCTTTAGGGAAGTATTAGGATTGGGTTGTTAAATCTTTAGGTTCTTAATTATTGTAATTTTATAAAAAAGGATATTTATTGATAGAGAAGAGAATATAAAGTGCATAGAGGGCAAGAAATCCACCTTACGAAAGGAAGTGGAAAAACAAGACACGAGAAGAAAACCAGCATGAAAACAAAAGCTAGCAAGCATTGAAGGACTGGTGACGCTTGCCAATCCTAAGTCCTAACAAAATTCATTAGCAGCTAGACAAAGGCACCAAAAGCTGAAGTTCATATATAAGATGAAAACTTCACCCTTTTCCTCAAATGCTGAAACGAGGAAGTGTGATCAGTAACAATCCTTGTGTTTCTATTCTCAGTACGCAGCGAAATCCAAGTAAAGCCAGTAAAAGTAAGTCTTTTGTGGAAGAAGGGGAAACCCAATATTCCTAGAACATACCTATAATGATTGACCAAATTCTCCATACCACCAAAGGTGAAGGAAGAGTTGAGCATGAGTCTCACTATGAGCTCTCAATTAATTTTCAAAGAACAAATTTGTTTTGGTGTTGGGATGAGATGTTAGTAATTCTTCCTAAAAGAGCCAATGTAGAGGAGGTATCTGTCCAAATTGCTAATTTAGAATGTTGATTTCATCGTGTTGTTTGGAGGTGGTGTTTAAAGAAAAAAAGGTAGGAAAATGAGGCGTGTGTTTGCTTAATGCCAAATCTTCTTATTCTTCCTTAGGATTTTGGTAGACCTAATGCCCATTGTAGAAGCTTGATGTAGGTTTCTCAATGGAGCTTCTAGTTGATAGGGTATATAGTTTGTGCTTTCTTGGGACTCAAGTCCTTGTGTACTCCTAGTATATATGGTTTGTACCCCTCGATTGCCTTGCTAAACCATTATCAAGAAATATTAGGGTTAATTTCACTTTACTACCGTGTTTAGCTCTACCGCACGTGGGGGTCCGTGGTCTTAATTTTTGCACATTGGGGTAAGGTCGCATTTTCGATGCAATTGGGGGTCATAAGGGGATTTTTGTTAGTTTCTGGATGGAAAAAATCATGTGCTATCCACATACATTTTGGTGGGGTTATTTTCGTCTTTTAACACGTGGTCATTAAGGGTTGTTTTGTTTATCGAGAAGAACATGTCAACCACATGAATTTTAACTACAAATTACATATTTAACCTTATGAGTCCCATCTATTTTCAAACAAATTATCCTTTCTTCTCTGTTCCAAAACAATGCAAGGTTTTGCCCAATCGCTTGAATCTAGAACCTTTGATAAAAGATTAAAGACCAAAATACCCTAATTCAGTCCTTATTCGGTAAACGTGGGTATAAATTGTGGAGTTAAAAGCAGCTCTTCCTTATTCAGTAAACGTGGGTATAAATTGTGGAGTTAAAAGCAACTCTTTGAGTAAATACATTTGTCATCAAACTTTGAGAAACTTCTTTGATGTCAGCAGATTAACGTTTGTGAGCATGAATTGAAGGTTGTAATGACGTTGTCTCTGCGAAACGTTACCCCAAAACTCCACACCATATCCACTCTTGCTCCCTCAGTTTAAACCCCAAATAGTATAGTGGTGTTCGTCACTGAGCTCCTACTGGTGGACTCCATTAGGAGAGCTTGCGGCAGTACTTCCATTCAGATCCCAGCCAACCATTCTCGGGTTAGTATTCTCCTAAAGGCCAAGCTGAGCAGTCCTCTTCCCCTTCGATTCTCTTGCCTCTAGTCTTCTCCATCTGTTTCCTTGATAGGTGTGACACCGATGAGAATTTCCCCAAGATCCATCGTCCTCGTTGACCGCTCAAGTGACTTGAGCGTGGACAAGCATACAGCCTCCTTCCACGATCTTGACACCACCTATATCTATTGGGGAAGTGAAAGTAGAGTTGGAGAAGAAAGCGGCGGTAGACAATTAGGTTGTGAAAACATGAGATTTTTTTTCTTTAACTAAATAAATAATAAGAAAAAGTGATTTTTGACTTTACACTAATTTACATAGAGAAGGAAAGAAAAGAAGGCTTTATTTTTTTATTTTAATTGTTTTTGTTTTCCTCATAAAAAAATTAAAAAAAATTCTGCGGGTGAATGACTACATGTGTGAGTGTGAAAAGACCAAAAAACCATGGATAGGAGCATGTTGACGGCACATGACGACTTCCCATCCAAAAACTAATGGAAACCCTTTTTTGACCCCAGTTGCAATGAAATCGCAACCTTGGACCCTAATGTGCAAAAAATTGAAGAAAGTTGCTATTAACACCCCCAAATTTGCTTAGTACACCCCTTTACTAAGTACATCCCCTAATATTTTCAACCTCTCAAAATGCTAAGTACACCCCCATAATTTCTATTCTACCCTTAACAATATTTTTTCAAAATCAACTAAACCTATTAAGTACACCCCACTTCAAACAAAACTTACCCCTTCCTCCTCCTCCCCTTCCTCCACCTCCCCACCCACCCACCCACCCACCCACCCACCTAGTCAAGCCCACCATTGAGAAAGGATAGCAAATCACCCTGAGGAGACCCTTGACATCCTTGGCACATCCTCCCAGAAAAAGAGAGGGTGACGATGACCTCCGCCATTGGGGAGCCATGCTTTCTGTGTATGTGTGTGTTTTGAGGTAGAATTAATAGCATGAATTTATTACATGGCAGTAGGTTAGGACACCATTGTTGTCCTAGACCTCTATAGCCGAGGCTATTGTTTGAATTATATGACCCTCCTTCCTATGAGTTTTTTTAATTTTATTTTTTGAAACTGTTCGTTCGGCACTGTGTGACGGAACACCCATAGTGGTGTTCGGCACCCACTAACCGAACTTCATTTTGGGTGTTCGCACCCCTTACCGAACAGCTTTAGCTGTGTTCAGTAGGGGGTTACCGGACAGTAATTTAAATTTTTTTTTAACCTAAAAAAATAAAAAAAAATTAGGGCATTTAAGTCAAAATTTATAATGACATTTTGTAATATATGAGGGGGGTGTACTTAGTAAATGTGGGAGTGTAAATAGCAACTCTCAAAATTGAAACCATAGACCCCCAAGTGCAACAGTGAGCAAACCACAGGGTAGTAAAGTGCAATTAAAACAAAATATTATGAGAGTTCCATTTGGTTCAAAGTTTGAGTTCCATGTTTAAAATAGTCTGTACCGGTGATAAGCTTGAGGAGGAAATTGTGATAACTTTTGATTTGATTTGTTTTCTTTTATTTATTTATTTTTTGTTTTGTTCTAGGTTTGTTGTTTAGGGGGTTAGGATGTAGTAGTAGTCTGTTGATGTCATATACTATTTAATGTTTTGATGGATTTCTTATCAATCTTTATTGTTCATTCTTTCCATATACTAATAGATTGATTTTCTATAAGAAAGGAAAGAGTTTTTGGTATAGGGCAAAGGATGAGATAAGCAAGGTATTTCTCTTTGTGCATTCTATGCTTTTCTATTGGTCTAGTGGTCAATGGTTTCTTAAGATATTTCTAAGGTTTTGCTGGCATAATGTTTGGTGTGTATGGAAAGATTTTTTCATCGGGAGAAGTAATACTCCCTCTGTTCCTCAAAAAAAAAAAAAAACTCAGTTTCACTCGGCGCACCGATTAAGAGAAGTTGATTGACCTTATTATAAATATCAGGACGTTGTGTTTTTCCCAATATGATACCCCTGGAGCCATCGATCAAAGTAGAAAGCAAATCAAGATGAAATGGTAAGAGTAACATCTCAGAAAGGAAAGATTACAAAGTGAACACTTCTTTTGGAACAGCAATGAAGGAATAATGGTCCCTTTTTCAGTACAAATAATACAAGGCTATATCTTGCGTGCCGTTCCTATTTGGGTATTCGATGATGATCCTCTATGAATAAAGTGATCAAGAGTAAGTTTTGCTAGCATTGGGCGCTCGGTTACATCTAGGAGTTTGTGGAAGTATATTCATGGGCTACCACTTGTTTCTCCTCATACTCGCGAAATTCGTTTCGGGAGGATGTGTGGATGTGGGAGGTTCATTTACGTAGTGCCTTTCCTCGATTTTCGTCTCTCTTCGCTCCATATGCCCCAATTTCAGGCTTTGGCTGTGCCAGGTCCCCCACTTCCTAGAATTTCCACTTTTTCTGTAAACTGCATGATCAGGAGGCTAAAGGGGCCTTGTTTTGTTGATCTTTACTCTGGAACACTTTGCTCCTATATTTCTTATTCTTGAATATGACTCTTAAGGGTTCGGGATTACTCCTATTATTCTTTTCTTTCTGTCTTGATTCGTAATCTCGATCCTTTTCCACTCTCTTCTATCAATGGGATGCTAAAGTTCCTTTCGAATTTAAAGCCTTTATTTTGACCTTGGCTCTTAAGTCTAATGCTAATGACTTATTGCAATTGTGGAGACCTAATAAGCGGACTAGTACACTGTGTAGGCGCACTTCTAAATCTCATGATCATCTATTCCTCCAGGTGTTTGGTTCCTGTGGAACAATCTATTTGGTTTTGTTGACGAAGCTTGGGTGAGCGAGCATGATATTCTTCTGATGGCGTCCACGGTTTTGGCTGGGCTAAAGATGCTAGGTTGTTGTGATAGTGTGGGCTGTTCACTATCTTATGGGGGATATGCACGGCCAGGAACTTTAGGAATTTAGGGATCTGGAATTGCCTCAGTCCCTTCTTTGGGATAGAGTGGTGTATATGGCCTAGGAATGGCAATGTGTAGTTTGGGTGGGTATGTCATATACCATCCTCATTATCCAATTCAATCTCATGCCCCATATCCACTCCATTCCCCGAAAGAGAATAGTTTTTCCTCCATACTCATTCTCCGCGGTTAACGGGGAATTGTCCTATATATATATATATATAATAATAATAATAATAATAATAATAATCCCCGTGGGAATTGTCTATCGTACCGTACTCTATCTAATAGTGTCTCCATTTCCAAAAGGGAGTCCCTTTGACTAGGCATGCAGGTTAAGGAGAGCAAATTGACTACAATATAATTATAGACATATTTTCCATTCGAACTTTAATCTTAATGTTGATGTGATGTGTGGATGTTATTTATCATAGCCAAGGACAAATTTTTGAATGTAACAGATGATCTGCTTTTGGTAGTGGACATTTTCTGGGAACATCCAAAAAAGGAGCACGGGACTCTTTTTCAGAAATAGAGGGAGTATAAATTTCTTATTCTATTAAAAGAAATGAATAATATTTTCCCAACATTTTTCCTTTCTATTTTTGTTTTTGTGTATGTGTGTGTGGGGGTGTTGGGGGAGGGGAGATTCGAGGATTTCCGAAGTGTTAGAATGCATTCTTGGTATAAGCATGTAAATGAAGTTAACATTTCGACAGCTTGAGATAGTTTGGAGTTGAAGGAATGGTTGATAATTCCCTGGAAGTTTGTCTCATAGTATATGTGATGCTACTCTCCTGGCAAACAAGGTGGTTGAGAATTTGTCTAGAAAGGGAAGGAAATGTCTTTTGCTTACAGCTTAAATTTGAAAAGGCTTATGATTCGTCAGCTTGCCTTCCTTGCTTTGGTAATGGAGGGGAAGGATATATGGTATAGATGGCGTCATTGGTCTCTATGCTTTTTTCAGTCTCCCGTTTCTGCCATTATCAATGTTCAGTCAAAGTTTTGGCTTTAAGCCTTGAGGGGTCTTAGGCAGGTTAACTCCCTTTTTTCCCTTTTTATTCACCCTTGTGGTTGATACTCTTAATAGGATGATTTTTCTAGAGGGTTGGAGAGCATTATCCCCCGCGGAGGGAAGAGGTGGGAGTATCTCATTCACAGTTTGTGAGTGGTAACATTTTCTTTCATTATGTGGGTACTAGATTGTTTAACAACATAAACTGATCAAAGAGAAAATCAGTAGATAACATAATGGATGGGATGGCAGCATTGGCTCTTTAGTTACACACAGAAGTTTATTCATCAATTTACAGGTTCTTTCCTTCTATCCTTTGTTTAAGTTAGGGAATGCCTGCCCAATCGGATTTTGAGAGATCTTTTGGTAGGCTAGTCCCCAATGCGTGCTTCTTTTCCTTGTTTATATCGATTAATGAGTCCCGTATTTCTACTTGCGACCTGGCTGTCCTTCTCTTGGAACTTCCACATTTAATTAACCTTAAATATGGAGAGGGTGTGGAGCTTCTGGCTCTCCTTGATGTTTTTTCTTGATGCTTGGTTTTCTTCAAGTTCCAGTTAATAGGTCATGGAGTTTGGAGGCAAACTGTTTGTTTTCTTCTAGGTCCTTGTCCCCATTTAATATATTTGTCTGTACCTCTCTTATTTCCTCTTGCATCTTCATTTTTTCAGTTAATGTAATCTGCGTTTGAACTTATAATTTTTGTGACATATTATTATGATTGAAAATAAAATATAAAAAAAATTCTTGAACATTGAATATATGATTAGCACACTTAAAACAACAAAGAAAAACAAAGAAGATAATGTGGTGATTTCGTGGTTGTCAGTACTTCATATTTACTGACAGTAATAGAACTACAAATATAAAGGTGCTACAATAGTGGTTAGAAATCATAAAAGCCATCAAAACGCAAACTTTGTTGAACCTTTTAGGCTCCTTGGTGTTTCAAGCGTTTGAAATTCTTTTTACTGTTACAGTAACTGATTCACGTTGCATATCGACTGATACTCTGGATACCGTTGCGCTGCTGCTGCATCCATTATGTAATACAATACACCAATTTGAAACCACACTAAGCAGCATGTTACAATAATTTTCTTCTTAAATGCGAGTGTGTGTTTCCTGTGTATATTCCGAATTTTTGACAAAAGCTTGGGTGTTTATCTCATTGGTTCAGGCATTGTGATTGTAGTTTGTCTACGTTTAATGAAAATCTGTGGTCGTATTGCTTCTTTCTGTTTTTGTACACATTCAACCTTATTTTGATTGAATTTCTCAACCTTTTGTAAATGTTTAAACTTTCTTTTGTAATTTTTTCTACTCTTCGTTGAAAATTTTAACAATGCAGATAGCTCACTCAGCATATCCTGATTCACCTTTAGGACCAGATGCTTTTCGTGAATATGAATCCTTGCTTGTCCAAGATTATGAGGAGCTCATGAAGAAAGTTGACCAGAATTCCAAACAGACACTCTATGGCGAGGTCAAGGAAAAATCTGCCCCTGAACATGAAGGGTGGTCACAACTCACTTCCAATGAAGAGGATATTTCTAACTTACATGCCGTTTCCAGTGCTAGAGATGCGTATGTAGATGATCAAACACCCCGTGCTGAAGATGTTGGACAAACTATGGTTGTTTCTGTGCGTCACTTCCCTTTGATATTATGCCCTTTTTCACCAAGATTCTTTGTGTTACCTTCAGAGGGATCAGTTGCTGAAGCATGCTTATCAGCTCAACAAGAGAACTCCGTTAGCCCTGGGTTACCTCCATTAAGTACAGGGACACCTCCTGATGGTGAGGATGTCCCTCCTGGGGCAGCTCTTACAGCACAATTTCTTTATCATCTGGCCACAAAGGTAATAAATGTTTTGCATGCTTGAACTCATGCTTGTTTTCATTTTCCCCCTCTCCTGGTGCTGAGTTTAAGAAGTTTTTTCAGTAATCTATTACATTTATCTTTATCCCTCAGTTAATAATGGCCACTCTTTGAGTTATCCTTGTGTCATACTCCTTCCGTTCCACGAAAAGAGTCTACTATACTATTTTGGGATGTTTCACTTAAAGAGTCCACTTTCAAAAATTATGCTTACAATTTTCATCTTTACCCTCCCACTTGTGTTGTAAGCATCTTGGTTGTACTCAAGTATGTTTGTAATTATGACCAACTTCAATGACACTAATATATCTCTTAATTATTAGACTTTTCAAACGTGGACTCTTTGGGTGGAACGGAGGGAGTAATTGCTTGATACAGGTTACAGTTAAAACCGAGTAACCTAAACTTTATGCACAAACAATATGATTTTGATGTCAAAGGATAAACATATTTATACTCATCCTTGTTGGCATAACTCATTCTGCTACTAAGTGTGCTTTTACACCAAGAGGAATAACATTTGAAAGGCTCAAGTAATATGTAAGAATGAATAATCTAAAAACATCTTTCAGATTAGTATGTCCAACAGCCGGAGAAACATGGGAGTGTGTCAAGAGAGAAAAGAGACAATAGGAAATCTGGAGACGTGGAGATTTTTTTGAAATGGACTAGAACACAGTGGAATCTCGTCCTTCCTTTTTCTTCCACCCTTCTCCGATTGTCTAGTGTCCTTTATGTCTATATTAATGTATCTTTACGTTAGAAATAATATATATTTGAGTGGCATACATTGATAATGGTATTGTATTTCAGTATCATAACTTTGATTTTACTAAATCTTTTTTTTTCTCTTTCTTTTCTGAAATATGTAGATGGATCTGAAACTGGAAATATTTTCACTTGGTGATTTAGCAAAAACCGTCGGGAAGCTTATCACAGATATGTCGAGTCTTTATGACGTTGGTCGTCGTAAGCGATCAGCAGGGCTATTGCTCATCGACCGAACACTTGATCTTCTTACACCATGCTGTCATGGGGACTCAATTGTGGATCGGATATTTTCATCTGTACCCCGCAGGTCACGGAAAACATCCACTAGTCACGTAAAGGGTTCACAAAACCAACTGAAACAACAGGGGCCTGCTAATGTAAAACGTGCCCCTCTTGATGTTCAGATACCACTAGCAAAGATCCTTGGAGAAGAGGATTCTACAATTAAGAACTTTCGGCTCTTAGAAAGCATTGAAGCCTTTCTACATGGTTGGAATTCTAATGATTCAGCTTCTCAGATCACGGAGTTGGCTAATCTCAGTACTAAACTCTGTGGTGAAAATTCTCTTTCATCAGAAAGTGAGCTGCTTAGTGGGTCCTTAGTCTTCACAGAAATTTTTCGTGGAACGCCATACCTGGAGTCCATACTGGATAGAAGAACAAAAGATGGGACTATATTGATCAAGAAGTGTCTGCAAGAAACTTTACATAGAGAAAATATATCTGTGAATGCGAAAATCCGCTCTGGTTTTCCTTCAAAATCGGAGTTGCAGCTTCTGATTAAGGCACTGGCTAAAAGTCAGTCATCTCTAGTGAGGAATAAAGGAATTATTCAGCTAGCAGCGGCCACATTGTGTGCTATGGACGAAAAACATTCTGCTAGATGGGATGCTTTTATTAGCGCTGAGAAAATATTGAATGTAAATGCTGGAGACACAAGCCAGAGCCTTGCTGCTCAAATGAGTGATATTATCAACAGTACTTTGATCAGATCACAAGGACAGAAGATTGGAGAGATGGAGTCTTCACAGGGTCTACTTTCTTTTCAAGATGCTTTGCTCCTTACAGTTACTGGCTATATATTGGCGGGTGAGAATTTCCCAACTTCAGGATCAGCTGGTCCTTTTCTTGGCAAGAGGAGCACTTCTTGAAAGAAGCAATTGTAGATGCGGTTCTTGAGAACCCAGAAATAGCGAAATTAAAGTTCCTCCATGGGCTAACTGAAGATCTTGAAGCTAACCTAAGAAAGAATAAAGCAGAAGAGGTAAAGCAGGAGCCATTGAATCCTTTACAAAGTGATGATTTTGATGATGATCAGTGGGGTAATTGGGGTGATGAAGATGCAGATAAAAGTCCCAATACAGAGCAAGTATATGGTGACATGCAGCTAAAACTGGAGTTACGGGATAGGGTGGATAATCTTTTCAAATTCCTTCATAAATTATCAAGTCTGAAGAGAAGCACCCTGTTGAGAGAAGGGACATTGGGCTGGGAAAGTAACGTCAGTGATGATCTTTATTCTAGCAAGGGATTACTTCACAAACTTCTAACAAGGTTATTGGGCAAGCATGATGTGCCTGGTTTGGAATATCATTCCTCCACTGTTGGCAGACTTTTTAAAAGTGGATTTGGAAGGTTTGGTCTTGGACAGGTGCGCCACATTCCAGGTCTGATGCATCAAACTGTTGTTTGTTTTCCTATTTACGCTGAATTTCACTTTTGAATTCTGCAGGCAAAACCAAATCTTGCAGACCAAAATGTTATTTTGGTTTTTGTTTTAGGGGGCATCAATGCTGAAGAGGTTAGAATATTTCGGACTTAATTCTCTGTGTGTGTGTGTGTGCGCGTGTGTCTGCGATCAAACCATAGAGATCTAGGGTACGTGAAGCCCAACAGCAACAAAATAACTTTGCTAGTCTTTTGCAAGAAACCAGAACTGCATGAAAAATAATTATTTCCTAAACTAGCACAAACCATGCTATCCCCTCTAAGCATCTTACTCACAGGAGAAGGCGATTCTCTATGCTGAAAATATTCTTTGTCGATCCTGTGCTCGTTAACCACTGTAGCTAATTTGTTAATTAGAAATGATGCAATAGTTGGTCTATCTTGAGAAATGACGTTGTGCTCTTTTCTGTCGAAGGTACATCAAGTTCAGGAGGCATTATCACAGAGTGGCCGGCCTGATATAGAACTGGTTCTTGGTGGAACAACTCTTCTATCTCCTGATGACATGTTCAATTTACTTTTAGGGGACTCCAGTTACATGTAAACCTCACAGATTTTTTCCAGATTGCTTGAAGATTATGAAATTATAATAAGTAAAAGTGAGAAGATGAATGTTTCACATTGAAACCGCTTTTGCTAACTTACTAATCCTTCTGTAAATTCTACTTTTCTTCTATAGCATTTGATTTCGAAAGTAATATCTCCTAGAAATATTGTTGGTTGTGTTTGTCTGATCCAATGGTCTCATCGCATGGGTGTTTTTGGGGTTTCGGCGGGAAACTACTCAATACTTGACCCTGGTCACGTGCTAGTTCTTTCATGTCTCGGGCGAACTGGGAAAAATGTGACCTCTGAACTCCATACCTTGTTCAGATTTCCACATGTTTCTAAGTTTTTGTAATTCTACATTTGTTGGATACTTGAGTATTATGGCCTATCGGGTTATTTGGATTTCAGTAAGATTATATATGATCTTTTAGAGAGTTTCTATTAGTGAACGATGATTTGAACCCGTGACCTTGAAATTATTCGTTCTCAGGCTTACCCACCTCCTTGGTGGGTCTTATTATTATTATTATTTTTTTTAGTTTTTCAAGATATTTTCAAGCTCGAAAGGCACTAGACACTGTATTCTCGTGACTCGAACTCAAAACTTATAGTTAAACTATAATAGACCCTTATAAAATTGAAAATTTATAGTTAAACTAGAATTAACGGGTACACATTCATACATCCTAATTTGAAATCACTCTCTTTTTAGCATTTTTATATAAGAGGAAATAGTGGTCGAAATTTCAAAGAAAATTCTCCCACATTCAAAATGAGTGTATTTTTTGTTTTTATAAAATTAAGGAAGTTGACTTTTATATCATTTTAGTAGTGCATATACATGAATACTATTAGTGTCCATGCTACTATTACAAGTGAGCATTAGGATATAGTGGTTAGCAAAGGTAAATTTCATAAAATTACGCAAAAATGAACACTCGTTTTGAGAAAAGAAAATTTAGAATTTAACACTTATTTTGCAACGAAAAGAGTACATTGATAATGACTTTTTGACTTTTTAACTTGCTAATGCAAGTCATTACCTCTTATTCGTTCTTAAATTATCGTTACGTTTGTTTTTTTTTTTTTGTCAAACATGATATTTTAAAATGCAAATTTGACGTAGATTTTTTTTGTTTTCAAAATCATAAAAGTGTAGAACATTTAAAGCACTACGAATTACGTGTTTTATGATTTGAAAAAATAGAAAAATATATGTCAAATTTGCATTTGAAAATATTCATTTGACCAAACAAGACGATAATTTAGGAACAAAGTATTAAGTTTTTGGAAGTAGTCCAGTCCAGTGTATTCTATGATATCTTATGGTGTTTCACGTACTTCCTAATAGCATCATAAATACTCCTCATGTTCCTATTAAAGAGTACATTTTTAATTTTTTTTGGTCAATTTAATTAAAGTTTGACCAATAATTTACATAGATTTGTTTATTTTTACAAAGTTATAATAGTAGTAATCCATATTATTCTTAATATAGTTTTTAGTGATGAGATTTTATTTCCAAAAATATAATAAAGTATGTTAAATTTGGATTTATATTTAAAAATAAAAAGTAGATTCTTTAGTCGGAACGGATGGAGTATTAGTTACTTTCTCCTTTCCTAAAAAAAGTCATGTTTTCCTTTTTGGTTCGTCCAAAACAAAACAAAAAAAATTCCAGTTTGTAAACTTCTTTTTAAAAAAATATTTTATTATTTTATCCTTGATTTGATTTACACTTTAATTCATGAGCCCCACACTAACATGGTATTCTTCAACACACTATCTAGTATTTATAATAAAGTCAATCATATTTTTTTAATTTGTATGCTAAATTAAACAAGACACTCTTTTAAAAATGAAGGGAGTAGTTACTTTCTTTTAAGGGTAAACTTCAAAAAAACCCCTCCAACTATGTACGGACAATTTTAACCCCCTCAACTTTTAACTCGGGTGAGTAGGTCCATTGAACTCACTTCGTTTAACGAGCTAACAGTATAGTAACTTACCATAATGCCCTTACATCATTTTTAGGGAGTTAGTTGCACACACTAATGTGGTTATAGCGGGAATTGAGATGTTAATTGGTAGAAAAATTGACAAATTTGCCCTTGATTTTTATTGTATATAGATATTTGGTTGGTAATGAGATAACACATCACTAAAATAAAAACCATAGAAATCATAAAGCTTAAACTCAACAATGGTGGTTCAGTGGTCATCTTTGTGAGTTTGTCATCATTTCCGATCACTCTTGGTTGATTCTAGAGTTGATAGACCACAATAATCTACATTTACCAACCAACAAACTGAAAGAGTTGCTCAAAAAGGTTTGTACACTAAAGCCCTTATAATTGGTGTTCCTTTTGTCTGTTTGTATCTCGAATTGTTGCTATATTCAGTACAACATCCACGTTTCTATTTTCTGTTAACTATCGTACTTGCAGCTTCATTTGCAACGTCAGTACTAACTATGCTAACAAAGAACGCCTAATATTAAAGGCTTTACAAAATTTATGAAGTAATTAAGTTGTCTTATATTCATGGTAAGAGCAACTTTACACCATTTTTGGAATCAGACTTCATTAAAGCAAGTAGTACAAGACATATTACAATTACTTTAACAATTTTTTTTAACCTTGCCTCTCTGTTCTTGTACAAGTTGATCCTATTTCTAAGCTCTTCATTCTTAGCTCGAAGCTCCTCGTTTATAAGTATTAAGGATGTACCAAATTCTCTTCCTCTTGCACAAATCAGAGGGTCAATCCATCGAAAAAATCCACAATTAGTAGATGACTGTAATGAACAGAGGTTAACATTTACAATTTTTCTGTCTTTTTTTGTAAAAAATTGGAATAATCTATTATGATTTTTACTTACATTGAAGTTTGCACACCCAAAGAAACGACGACCAGGGTTGGTGATGGTCGGTGACACCTTCATTGGAGCTCTCCTTGAACAGTGACAATCTCCATTCCATGGATGATTAATGGCAAGATTAAAAAGTTTCTTTTGTATGTGATCGTAGAGAGAGAGAGAGAGAGAGAGAGAGAGAGAGAGAGAGAGAGAGAGAGAAAGAAATTGAGAAGAGAAAGAGAGAGAAAAGAGAGAAAAATGGAGAAATTGTTGGATATGACGTGAGTTATATAGGAAGGAAGGGGGTTTTTTGGGTAAGAATTTACAACGGTAGCAATTAAGGGTAAATTAGGCATTCACTGCACTTTCCTCCCTCACGTGAGAACACGTGATATTTTACCGTTAGTTTGTCTAATGGACAATTAACTGAGGGGTTGATTTTTTCGAGTACGACCCGAAGAGAGGGTCGACCCGCCCGAGTCATTAATCCAGGGTACCGAGTTAAAACTGAGTCATAGTTGGAGGAGTTTTTTTTGAAGTTTACCCTTCTTTTAATGCACATATGGGTTATTTGTGATTTACTATATCAACTCCCCATTTTGATATTTAAATAATAAGAGATGATTCATTTTCTGAAAGTGCATGAATGGAATTGAAGAGTCAAAAAAGTTCATCTCAAAGTAATAATTGTCAAGTACACCAAATAATGGCAAAAATTATTTAAAAAAAAAATTACCATTAATTTTAATAAACTAAAAATTAGTAAATACTCCGGTATTTTCAGTCTAACATGGTATTTTATAAATTTATAGCCTAACATAAAATTGAGAATAAAATATTAAAATATTTTTGGACTTCTCTCTCTCTCTCTCTCTCTCTCTCTCTCTCTCTCACTCACTAATAGCATAGTGCTAAAAGAATCAATAGTAATTCCTCACTTATTCCTTTTGTGACTCGAACCCATCGATTGTAAGTAAAGCATCTTACCATCTAAACTGGTTTTAATCAATTGTCTCCCAAGAGCATGATAAGTAGCAATAACTTGGTATAGATTAATCTTTTTCCCTTTGAAGACCACATCTTTCTTAGGTAACCACATAGCACAACAGAGGGCTAAGGAGTGAGACATGAGCTTTTGTTGTTCATACTCATTATAAGAGGCTTTGTTAATACAAAACTTGGTCTAGTCTTAATAAGAAATGATCCTTCAAACAAATCTATTCTAACACTAAGATTAGTACTCCCAAGCCATATAGCCCTGGCTAGGTCACACTTAAAGAAATTTATACTAAAGTATATAAAGACCTATGGATGTGATACGTTAACGTACCAGAGATGAATTTGAATTCTCATGCTTCCTCGCCATTGATGATACCAAGGATGAATCTGAATTCTCATACTTCCTCGCCATTGATGATGAGACTTCACATTTTCGTACTTAGCTTAGAGCATCCCCAATGAGGAATTCTTGAGCAATTCTTCATTGGGACAAGAATGGTTCTCCATTGGCAGCAATTCTTATTTGGAAATTCTTGGAGATCAATTCTTGTAGAGAGAGATAAGAATTTTGGGTTTGGGAGAAGGCTAGCCACATTAGAAGGAAGTGAGTTGCACGCATGTGTTGCATTGGGCACGTGCGCGTATTCTAGGGGCATGAAGAGCCATCTGCCATTGTCAGTCCTTTGTCTGCCATTTTTGGTTTTTTTTTTTTTTTTGAATTGTGACCTTTGCCTAGTTTAAAAAATCTTTTTTTTTTGTTTTTTTTTCAAATGTGACCGTTTCTACTTTCTAATTCTTTCTTTTTTTTTTAAAAAAAAAAAGCAACCTTGACTCAACCTTTAACGAATAGGTTTTTTTTTCACTATAAATATATCCTCTAATCTCCATTCATTTCACTTCTAAAAATATTATCTCTCTATAATTCTAATTTTTTTTTTCTCTCATCAATTTTATATATCCTCACTTCTTCAACTTTGTCCAAAATAGATGAAAACTCTGGTAATAATTTTAAAAATTTATTGAATTCATCAAATGTTGAAGGAAATCAAAATTCTCATCTTATGGATAATGCTCAATATTTTCAGTTTTCCTCTATCCCCCAATACCCACCAAATTTTCCCAACTATCCAAATTTTCCTAATTATCCAAATTTTGGATTTTTCAAAGTACACAAAATTTTCAAGCTTCTCCAACTATTGGAAATTCTTCGAGTAACATTCCTCATGCTCCCAATTACATGGCTCCCAATGAATATTGACAGCCTATGGGAAACCAATATTTCATGCAAGGCCCTCCTCGTATATTTTCTCCATACGGTATGTCGTCAAATAAATCAAGAAGAGCAAGTTTAGATGCATCTGCATAGACAAGGAACCGGTAACACCATCATCTGTTCCAGAGATGCAATTCGAGACGCCAATCGATTTAGAATCAGCCATTTTCCAGCACCACATACTACCATGTGTCCTATCGGAGGTTTTTTTTTTTTATCATTTTATTTTGAATCAGTCATTTTCAGCTTATTTAACAAACAATCATAGTTAGCTTCTTATAAGTTGCTTCTAAGCAACCAAAACAACTGATAAGTTGCTTCAAAATGGCCAAAACAAACAGTATACAAACAATCTGCTATAAACCAATCAGCCATTAGCTATAAACCATCCGCCATCAGCTGCGACAAACGAGCCTATCATACCCTATAAAAAACCAGCTTATGAAAAAAAAAAAAAAAACTGTCTTATGGACGGCAAGCTCCAATTTGTTGCTTATGAAAAACTCTGTAAAAAGCTCCATGAATAAGCTGCAGTAAACTCCACCAGACACTAATATTGAATGAAGCCTTTACACTGATTTTGAAGTCCATGAATAAGCTGCAGTAAACTCCACCAGACACTAATATTGAAGCCTTTACACTGATTTTGAAGCTTTTGGAGCTTAAGCTCTCTCCATAGGCTTCACTAAAGCTCTACAGAACACAATCTTCATTACAAGTTGAAAATAGTCTTGGTTTCCTATTTGGTTTCTCCCAAAATCAGTCTTATTTCTATAAAAAAAAAAAAAAGGTGATACTCCCTCCAACTTAAAGCAAGTGTTTCATTACTATTTTATTTTAAGACGTTCTCAATTAAGTGTCATCTTTCTACATTTAGAAAATATCCTTTGACAAATTGTACTCCCTCCGTCCCGAATAAATGTTTCTACTTTCTATTTTGGAATGTCTCAACCTAAAGACTTTTGATCTACCTATTTTCTACCATCCTTCCTAATATACCTTTAAAATTTCATTTAATATAACACATTAAAAAAATAAAAAAACCCAATTATTTAAAATAATTTAACTCAATTAATATTTATGGATATTATTGTCAGAACACATTTTACAGCACATCATTAATTATGTTTCTTAATTCCTTTGCTTTATCCACTAGTAACATTTATCCAGGACGAATAGAATATATAATAACCTTATCAACTGTGAAATAAAAAAATTAAAAAAAAAAAACCCTTGATTTAACACTATAAAGGGGTACTTTAAAGACATTAAAGGAAAGCTACATAGAGTCAACCATTTTCTTAAAACCTGTATAAAATCAATAAGGGGCACTTATTATAGAATGGAAAGAGTATAATTTTAGGACAATTTAAAAATATATAAACAAATAAAACTACAATCTTAAAAACCTGTACTTTTATGAATATGATTTACACTTACCACATGATCAGCATGAGATTACATACATATACATATATACAGAGAACATCAGAAAACTGACTGCTTATTTATCCTTGTTGGAGACTGCATCTGGAAGTTTATAGGTAGACGGTTTATCGACACCCCGTCTCGAGTACTCTCTCCATCTTCTAGCTGCTGCAGCAGCTCTGCCTGCCCTCTCTTTCACTTCCTCTTCTGCAAAAAGATTTAACGCGTAACTTTAATCAACTTGACGAAGGAGGATCCTTAAAATTTGACACAAAACGTGACGTTAAACAGAGAAAGAGTTCTTTCAAACCGTACACTTACAGAAGATGTGATTTCTTATTGAAGCAAATCCTGCTAAGTGATACGGCCTATTTCCTTTCCTTCTGATCCGTCTCAAGAAAATAGTCTCATTTTCACAATTTTTGGTCAACTTGATTAAAATTTGACCAAAAATTTATATCCTTACAAAATTCTAAAAATTGGTACTGCTAGTATTCTTAATACTGTACCAATCCTTGAAATTTCCTTACCTAAAACATACTCCCTCCATCCTAAATAAATAGTCTCTCTTTCCTCTTTGGTTTGTCTCAAAAAAAAAGTCTTATTTGATATTGTCCTAGGTTAACTTTCCAATAAGAAAATGAGACTATTGTTTGGGACGGAGGGAATTCTAATTATAGCTCATATTACTAAAAAATACATACTCACGCGGTCACACTTAGGCTATGTTTGGATGCTTAATTCCAAAGCTCGGAATTGGAATTGGAAGAACAATTTGAAAGTTAAAATTTTATTCCTGAATTTCACAAACGCACAAGCATAACTTATTTATAATTCAAGAAATCGGCAATGAAGATTATAGATTTGAGTGTGCAAGTGTTTGTTAGCAGTAGCCTTCTGGAGCTTAAAGTAAATCTGGTAACGTCTGGCTTCATATTCTTGGATATATAAGAGATCAATGGTTTAACCTTTTAGAGAAAGGGAGATAGATTAGATGCTTAAAAATTCTAAAGGTTTTTTTTGAAGAAACCAAAATTCGAAAGCCTAAAGAAAAATCAATAAAGCATAAGCTTAACCTTTTCAAATACATTTGAAAGCATTTACTCTTTTGAAAGAAGAAAAAAAAAAGATTTTCATAGTTCTTTTAGTTCTGGGAAAAAATTTCGGGAGTCAAAAGAAAGAGATTAATTTATATCTTTTCTAGACTTTCAAAAAATCAAAGAGGAAAGAAGCAAAAGAGAAATGCTTTAATTGGATTCAAATCCAAAGCATTAAGCGGCGGAACCAAAAAAAATAATAAAATGGAAGAAGAGAAATGCAACTTACAGACCCAAAAGGGTCAACAGTGGGTAGTAACACCCAAAAACTGAGCTATAAAAGCCAAAAAAAAAGTATGCTACAGCAAGGTGGAGGTAAACTAGCAAGTATAGAACAATTGAGAATGAGAAGTAGGTCAAGGGTTCAAAACCCCTACTGGTCTTTAAGTTTGTTCCCAACAAGCTGGAAGTTACCATTCCAGTTCCCAACATTCCACCAATTTTCAAACAGGTCCCAATGCTTTCAAAAAATATGAAGAAGTCTTTGATAGTTAGAAAAACATTCACAGTGGCCCAAATTCATTGCTGGAAGTTACCATTCCAGTCCCCAACACTCTAATTTTCAACAGGCCCCAATGCTTTAAAAAATTATGAAGACGCCTCTGATAGTTAGAAAAACATTCAGAGTGGCCCAGATTCATTGGAGGAGCATCAACTAACTTTAAATAGCCCCAAGAGGTATTAAGAGTTTTGGGCTACAATTAGTTTCACCAACATTGCATTATTTTATTCTAGAAAACTGCTAATAAGCCTCTCAGCTCTGGAAAGTGCAAATTCATCAAAGCACAATAGTCGCCTCCAAAGAAAAATTACACTTTTGGTAGCCTATATGTTCTCTCACAAACATATCTAGCTCAACGAAGCCCCTAGTAAGCTCCTCATACGTGGGGCGCAAGAGGGCACAAGAAACACCATCAAAGACTAAGGACAAAAGAATTCAGGGTTATTCGCCTAATGAAATCAATCATGAACACCAAACGTGTTTAAGGTTCAAAGGTAGTGCGCTTTGAAGGATGACCAAAATACGACAAGGTGATAGAAGTGACATTTTAAAAAAATTATGCAATTTCCAAGTCGTAATGAAGAAGTGGCATAGTAGCTTATCTCAAGGGAACCAACTACTGTATGCTGACTACAGAAATGAAGACGTCTTAAGCTAAAGAGAAGCCACCCACGTCACAACCGAAATGTTGTGGAAATGCAAACTCTACATGGTTTCTTCTATAGAGACAAGCCACCCACGTTGCAATAAAATGCCGTGGGAAGTGCAAACTCTGCGTGGTTTCTTCCTATAGAGATAAGACACCCACATTGCCAAAAAAATGTCATCGGAAGTGCAAACACTACATGGTTTCTTCTTATAGAGATAAGCCACCCACGTTGCAACAAGAATGCCGTGGGAAGTGCAAACTCTACATGGTTTCTTCTCATAGAGATAAGCCACCCATGTTGCAATAAAAATGGCGCATGAAGTGCAAACTCTACATGTTTCTTCTTATGGAGATAAGCCACCCACGTTAAAACAAAAATACGAAGTGCAAACTATAAATGATTGTTGCTTATGGAGACAAGCCCCCCACATAGCGGGGAGTGCAAACTTCAAATGATTGCTGCAATAGAGATAAGTCCCCATGAGGAAATTATAATGTCATGAGTGCAAACTCTAGTAAGCAGTAAGTTATAGAGATATGCCCCCCACTTGGTAGCCAAAATACTGTTGAGAGTGCCAACTCTAGACTAGTAGGCTCACAAAAAGCGATCATTAACAACCTAGCGTGCGCTGGGCATGGATGATAAGATGAGTGAAACCCAAAGGAAGGTTATAAGCTACCTCGCCAAAGAACTCTCAACTCAAGTCAAGTCAAACTTTTTCCTAGCCTTTTTTTCTAATCACTTGGGGTAGGCTACATGAATCCTTTTCCACCATTGGATTCGGTCCAAAGCAAGGCCATCACACACCACACTCATTCGTATCTTTCATAATTACAGATGCTTATGTTACTTTTGATCTTTCCCTTTCCCCTATTTCTAGTCAAGTTGATTTTGATACACTCGCACTTCCTAACGAGTGCACTAATTAGTCTACGTTGTATGTGTCCAAACCATCTTAGGCAGTTTTCTTTCATTTTATATGCTATTAGGACGACTCTGATTGTTTCACAAATTTGTTCGTTACGAATTCTATCTTTCGTAGTTTTACCACATATCCATCTAAACATTCACATTTCAGCTACACTCATCTTATTAACATGTTCTTTCTCAGTTGCCCAACATTCGGTTCTATAAAGTAATGGTTCTATAAAGTATGTACAGGTCTCAAAGAACTACTCTAGTAACTAAATACTCACTAGTTGGGTGGGCTAGTCAAAACACTAGGTTGATTCCCTATGAGAAATACAGTCAACGGGCATACCCAAAGCACTAAAGGAAAACCTAGCTCGACCTAGGTCCATGAGTAGAGCAAAGTGAGGTAAGTACAGACTTAGAGAAGTCTCAAAGAAGTTCGAACCATAGTCAAGGTGAAACACAAGCAAAGCCTAAGGCAACTAGAAGTCTTTAATCATAGATACATAAGAAAGGTCGATCACATAGCTTAAAAGCTAGACAAAATGGAAAAATCCATTATATTCAAAGCGGCAATGAACAAAGCAAAGGGTACTTGCAGCCACAATACAAATTAGATTCGTTAATACCTTGAAATCAAGCTCCAAGAAACTACTTTCTTAACCCAAATGACTTAAGAAAGTTGGGGGCAAATGATGTGGGTAAAAAATAATAGCTAATCACGACGATTATGTGGAACTAAATAAAAAGAGGGTAAAATGGTCAATGTGTTTAAGGCTCTATGCAAGCCGGCCCTAAGAGGATTTGACTTCCACTCCAAGAAACCCACTCCCATTCGGAATCTATATACTAAATTTAATCCAAGTAAGGACTTATAAAGGATTTTCCATATCCAAAAAGGATTATACGAGGTAAACCCTAGCTACCTATAAATAAGACCAATTGGCTCAAGGTAAGGGAACTTTTCTCTCAATTCATCTCTTTCTTCTCAAAGAAAAATGCTACTTAAGCATCGAATAGTCCCCCGAAGTCCAAACTCCACGACCTTTGCTAATGTTTGTTTAGCAAATGCTCAAGGTCTCGTGTTGACCAAAATCTCTCCGTGCAAGTTTTTGGCATCACCACTATCCATCTCTGAAACCCCCATTTCAAAATCCATATATTCTCTCCCTCCATACCCATAAATTGATTGATTTTTTTTATAAATAATAAAATTATATAGAAACGGCATCAAAATAGGTGACTCGTCCTTTGTATACAGGGAGTATACACAAGCAAAAGAATTACAATCTAAAAAAACTATCCAAGTTTAAAACAAAAGAATTTCCGACTCTCGGACACATCTCCGAGCACCAAAAGCCAAGAGTTTGAATAAGCCTCTCCGTCAATTTTTTTCGTGCTACGCTCCTCATTCTCAAAAATTCTACGATTTCCTTTCCTTCCAAATGCACTAGCATATAGCCAAGAGGGCAGATTCCCAAAAGAAACTCCTTTTGTTTGGACAAAGACCATCCTTTAAAAAAAAGATCTACGACAAACCTTGGCATAGCCTAAGAGATGCTAAAAAGGTGAAGAAAAAAATTCCAAAGCTCCCAAGCAACTAGACAGTGAATGAACAAATGATTAACACTCTATTCGTCCCCTTTACTGATGAAACACCGGTTTACATAAATCCTCTTCCTAGCTCTCAAGTTATCTCCAGTTAAGACAGCCTCCAACGAAGCCTCCCACGCAAAGAAAGCCACCCTACTAGGGGATTTCGATTTCCAAATCATCTTCCAAGGGAAGGAGAAGCTGCGTCTACCACTCAATCCCATGTAATAGGATTTCACCGAAAAAATCCTCTTTTTCGACCCATCACATAAAGCTTTATCTTCCCTGGAAATGTGAACGAGTGTCAACACCTCAAAAAAGTGGCCGATCTCCTCGAGGTTCGAGTCGTGCAATGCTCTCCTGAAGGTGGGATTCCAAGAAACTGTGCCTCCCGAAAAGGTAATGTGCGCACTGACCAAAGCATCCCTATCCACCGCAATGTTAAACAAGTTAGGAAATGCTCTCCGCAACTCAATGTCACCACACTACTTAATCTTCCAAAACCTAACGCTCTTTCCATTTCCAACTTCAAAGGAGAAGAAACGTTTGAAAATGTCCCAAATATTCAGATAGCTTTCCAAACACCTGTTCCGTAAGAAAAGGAGACGTCATTCGGAGCCCACCCGAGATCCCCCTCCCCGTATTTTCCCACTACAACTTTCCTCCACAAAGCCTTTATGTCGACTAGGTACCTCCACAAATTTTTACCCAGAAGAGCACGATTAAAAATCCAGATCTTTTTAATCCCTAGACCTCCATCCCGAACACTAGAGCAAACTGAGTCCCAATTCACTAAATGGAACTTCCGCTCCTCCGTGTGACCCTCCCACAAAAAGTCTCTTTCCAACTTTTCTAACCTTTTCACCACCGAAACCGGAATAGAAGATACAGACAAGAAATAGGTTGGGAGATTAGCTAAAGTACTCTTGATGGATCAGTCGTGTTCGACTAGAGTGATTATGCGGGTAATAAATTTTTGGCCCATCAAACTTTCAGATTAAAAGGAAGTGACTAACATACTCCCTCCTTGCTCCATTTCCCTAAAGAATCTCAATATTCTAAGTAACAAGCTAAATAAATATCAAATTTCAAAATTTTCAAAACTAGCTATGGTGGTACCACCATTATTTTGCCTATCAAATTTTCAGCATAGTCACCAACGCCAACCATTCCTCTAGCAGCTTTTCAAATTTTAATGTTGGCGACTTATAGATCGTCAAGGTTTTCGACCCCGACAAAACCTTTCATTCAATGCTCTCCCTCTATCGATTTGTGGGTGAGGGTGGGGTTTAATAGTTTCGACGGTGAACATTGGTGGCGTGATGGTTCAGCGGTAGGTGATGGTGGCTGTGATGAGCAGTGGTGATGATAAAAGAGGGGAGTAGTTTTTAAAAGAAAATTCTAAAATTATATGAGTATGTATTCCCTTTTATATCTTTATTTGCCATATCAGCTTTAATTTTCTTCAGCATATCTAAAGATTTTTGCGATCAACACCAAAATTAGGGTCTCCAGACATATTTACCAACCTTAAGGATAGCCATTGGAATTTGTTCTGTTAGGAATTGGATGGCCGTTAGGAAAAATGGTGACATTGCAACTTAACGATTGGTCAAAGGGCAGTGGGAAAATGAACCATTTTTCCCTAGTTTTAGGCATATTTCAAAAAATGACAAAGTATGAAAGATAGGCTGTCGAACCTTAGAAACATGAGCTCGTGTGTCTACCACTTTGAAAACATATTGTATTAGCTGTACGGCACAATCACACAAGCACTCACGAAAACCCACTCAACATCATAGAGGTTCAAGAAATAGATATGGGAATCCAATCTTTAAGCAAGCAAACAGAATGAGAGATTGGAAAGGGTACCCAAGAACCTTAGAATGCATGTTTGACAACTATTGGAATTTTAAAGGTCAAGAAGATATAATGGAGGGAGGACGTGTGCAGGTGCAGCTTTTTAACAGTCTACCTCACACGTTGATTACTGATAAATAGTTAGAAAGGAGGAGATACATATATGCTCCGCTAACATATTAGACCATGCATACGGGCAGTAAGCGCCAGGAAGTTTCGAAGAAAATGGATAATAGATCTTCAGCTTTAGATAATAAACCTTTTGACTAGGAGAGGAATGCATACTCTTATAAAGTATACATAACTGACCAAGATAAGCTTTCAAATCAACACGACGGAAAAATAGCATACAAGATCGAAGTGGCAGAACTAAATAAAACTTAAACCATACACCATGCAGAGACCTTGAAAACATTAATTTTGAAAAGTAGCAATATCCGCTCTCATAATAATCCATACCTGTGCTTTGGTAGTCCTTTCTCTTGCCCCAAAGGTCGCTCCAATAAGATTCAGTATTATCGGAACCCTTCTGCTTCATCATTCTCCATCTAGCTTGCTCCTGCAACAAGATGGAAATCACATTCAAGAATAATTTTTCGAATCAAAATTATCCAAAAGAATTCTTTGTTTAGATTATCAACCAGTATTGTTTGACTTGTGGCGAGTATACTTTTCTGGGTAAACCATGAAGCTTCTACAGATGAATGACTGATATATAGATTTTTTTCCTTCTGTAATTAAAAGATCCCTACTCTTCTTTACGTGCAACAAGAATTTACTATAAATGAGCCACATCTGAAGAAGGGGCATCCGTTATAAAAGATGCTCCCTCCGTTCCGCTCTCAGAGTCCTTATCCTATTTTGGGAATTCCACATAAAGAGTCTTATTTTGAAAAATAAGTTAGTGCTATATGATTTTTCAAATTTATACTTATTACAATAAAAACTTAAATTAGCAGAACTATTTTATCCTTGAAATTTAAGGTCTACGAGAATTTCTTTTGATCCTTAAAAGTCAAAAGGACTCTTTGAGTGAATGGAGGGAGTATCTATTCTAAATGAACAGATGTAAAAGCCCAACGCAGTAGAGGAACCCAGTGAGTAGATAGAGTTGTAACATAATGGTGTACAAGAACTTCATGACCATGATAAACCAAAGCCTTGATAGCATGCTAAGGTTAAGCTATAGGGAGAGGTCCAAAAATGTCACGATCCTCATCTGTACATGAATTGTGTATAAAACTATTTGAAACACCTGACCAGAATTTAATCTAGATGAGAGAAGCCATAAAATTATAAAAACAAATTAAAGAAAATGGAAATAGTAGATAAAGTTGGAATATAAATATGAAAATTTATATATATATATATATATATATATATATATATTGTGTGTGTTACATTACATTTATATCAGAGTTCTTACCAAGACTTTATTTTGCCTCTTTTCCCAGCGGGTGCTTGCCTGTCACATCAGATGCATGTTGATAAAAAACATTAATTGGCCTGAGGTATTGAGTCTTCAAAATATACAATTTGAGTAGAAGAAGGTGACCCATTAACCCGATATAGTTCAGGGGTTTATGATAATTTACCCCAAGGCAATTCCTACTCCTATCATCATTGTTTAATTAAAATTATTGGAAGAAATAAATGAGTCAGTTAAGGAAACAATCTCAAAAAAAAAAGAAAAAAAAAATGAAAGAAAGAAACATAAAAAGATTGTACGTTGTACTACTATATGATTGAGTTTCCATCTAGGAAGCACTGACACCTCTCCAAGGGCAAGGTGTCATTTTCAAAAAGTGTTTGAAATATTTATGTTTTTTTTTTGATAGCTGATACTTGACACTTTGAGGCCACGCTGGGGACACTTCAGAGGCCAAAATGTTATTTTTCTGGGGTCAATATATATATATATAGAGAGAGAGAGAGAGAGAGAGAGAGAGAGAGAGAGAGAGAGAGAGAGAGAGAGAGAGAGAGAGAAATGTTCATATTTTATCTGCAGTTAGACATGATGTATGACTTTTAAAGTAATTGGTTAGTAAACTTGTACTGCATGTTCGTCTTAAATGTATGATGTTAATTGTTCTTATTATTTATTAATATGTTACTAATTTATGTTATTCTTGTTAAATATATACATATATATTTTATGTATAGATAATATATATATTTGTATATAATGTGTCCCCTGCGTGCCGTGTCGGATTTTTGGAAAATTTCGTGTCAGAGTGTCAGTGTTAGTGTTGGTGCTTCTTAGGTTTCCATAATAGGTGTTAAATGTCAAGTTTGTCGGTCCGGGATCCAAATTAAGCTCTTCTAGAGTTAAAATAACTTAAAAGGCCTATATTGCAAAATCACTCCTTTCAGCCCTTGAAATTTCAATTTTTTAAGTGTTACCAATCCGGACCAAATTCTGCAAACAACAAAAATGCAAACAAAAACCTGAAGAGTAAGTTTTGGTAAGTGGAGTCTGCAAGTGTCCTTTGATTACTAAAACTTTAACATTTTTCTGATAAAAAAAAAAGAAGAAGAAAAAAGTTCTGTTTGAGATAAAATACAGTGCATGTGCTATGAAACCTTGCTTATTTTTAGCTCAAATGCCTATCAATAACAACCAAAGGGTTTCAAGTGCAACATATAATCACCAACGATATCCATTAGGTTAACCCAGCCTCATTAGTAATTGGGTAATTACTAGAAACTGTAAATATTGAGAGAATACTTAACTTCCATGTTCCATTAGACCAATCCGAAGCCCATCTAGCTATATCATAGCCTCATAGGTTCATCGACCTTGTTTTTCAAGATCTTTAGAAGTATCCTCTTAATAGTGCATAGAGCAATAAGGCCAGCAAATAATCTGTCTGCCTCTTGCAGAATAATTTATTGATAGGAAATAGGGAATTCACATGTATCAATTTTCAGATGAAAGAGGTATGCCGTACTGTGGGCTGGAAGCTAACAGATCACACAACCACTAAGCTCACAATACAATGAAACAAAAATAATTAAGTAATTACCATTCTGAAAACATCCGTTAACGCAGAACCCATACCCGAAAGCATCAGAGCTACCTGATGATAATTATCAAAGAATTAGCAATTTGACCTTTTCACTGACTGAAAACGACAAATATAATAAAGTGTGATGATTAGTACGATGGCATATCAATCTGTCAGTAAATAACCGAAACGCACCTCAAGCTTTTTATAAGAAAAGTTTGAAAGATACAGAGCTGTTCTCCGTCCTGATTTAGTGACTTTGGTTTCTGGTTTTGGACTCTCTCTCTCTCTCTTCAGTCCCACCAACTTTCTCTCTATCTCTCTTACTTATTCTTCAATTATTACAAAAAACAAAAAGTCTCAAAATACCAAAACCACGTCACTAAATCATGAAGCCAAACACAACCAAAGTGTTTTTGTCATATGGGGACTTGATGAACCTTCCTCTAAAAATGTCCCTCACTCTTAGAGCAGGAAGGTTTGCTTAGAGTCCCAACAATCAAAGTCCAAAAGTAAATATAGTAAGGTATACCTGCCAAGATCACTATATCATTGCCTCCAATGTAATGGAAGTGCAGATGAGCAGCTAAACTTTATCTCCCATGGGTATCTATGCAATCTGCAACGAATCTCCTAAGAATCTCTTTCCTCCCTAAAACTCCATTCGTGAAGGGGCAAACCCTTTGGAAGTAATCCCCGTTTATACTTGGGGACCACCCCACTACGGATCCCTATGCCTATATGTTTCCTTCTATGTGCTGGGATCCATTCTCTGGGATTTACTCCCTTCTATGTTGGGAGCAGCCCTCAGTAGAGATCCTTTCCTGGATTACCACCTTACTTGGTGCTCTGGTTTTGATATCAATACTAGGGGACAATCTTCCGATTAACGTTCACTATCCTGGAAGTTCTCCCCTCGACAATATACAACCTAGCAGGTCTTCACCTTAGAGTGTCTCCATTATAGGAATCTCCATAATGTATCAAGCCCCCATTTGTTGCCGTGATGGGAAAAACTCTGTTCTCCACTCATGATGGTAAATTGTTCTCTGCAGGAGACCTCTGAGTTCGTATTTTTATCCTAAAAAAGGAAGGCTCCATTCCATAATTTCATCCTCCAGGTTGGCCGGGCATAACTTGAAAAGCGCTCACTTGAAACTGCCTTTGGCCAGACTTAGATTGAGAACACCGAGGGTTCTGATTTAGTGGTCAGGATTGAAAGTTTGTTTCATGTGCTCCCCACAAGGAGCATGTGGGAGAAGAGAGAGAGAGAGAGAGAGAGAGAGAGAGAGAGAGAGAGAGAGAGAGATGTTCTTTGTCCCCACAACAGGCTTTCCATGACTTGTCCAGTCGCCTCCGTGAGTATAAATACTTATCACATCATTGAAACATCATTTGAACAGCAGAACACAATAGTGATCTTTCCCACTTCAGTGAAAGTTGTTCTGACAAGATTCCCTCTAAGAGCTCTTGCCCCCTCTCCTACTGAAGTGATTAGTTTGTTTCCCACTCAGGCATTCCCTACTCTGAGTCTCCCTTTACATAAGATCATCCTTACACCTGCAGTCCTCCTATCCAGGGGGATCTTGTACAGAATCAGTTCAGATACAACAATCCTGTCCCAAAAAACATGTCCCAAGTGGCAGCACTTTAGCTCCCAAATAAGACTTTATTCCTTGAAAAGACCCAAAATTGGCGCATCCCCTGAAATTGATTTTCTTAAACAATGACCCCTTTCAGCTGACAAGTAAGATGCAATACTCATGATAAAGTTCGCCCCTTTCTCAATGGAAGATGGGAAGTTATACCAGATGGGTTATTTGGGAAAACCATTTCTTTCATAGCAGGGAATCAAATGATACCCGGGATATTATTGCAAAAATTACTCCCAAATTAGTTCAAAACCTATTTCACACCTAGGTTTTCATCTATTCACATCAATTTGAAGGCTAGAATGGTGAAGTGAAGGAGGTGTTCAAAACGGGACTTCTCGAATTCGAGTTCAAGGTATTGTCACTACGGGGTTGGGACATTCATGATATTTCCCCCAATTATAAATCTGGGGTTTATGCACCATTCGATTTCTTTTCAAATTCATGATCCTCGGGACATTATTGCAGAAATCACTCCCAAATTACGGTTCGATACCTATTTTCGCACCTAGGTTGTCATGTATTCACGTCAATTTGAAGGCTGGAATGGTGAAGTAAGTGAAGGGGATGTTCAAAACAGGACTTCTTCCAATTCGAGTTCAAGGTATTGTCATAGCGGGGTTAGGGCATTCATGTGGGTTTCCTGGAATCCTGAAAACCTTGAAAGAAGATTTCTAGGCAATTTCCCTCACAGTCAACTTCTCCATCTTCAATCCTTGATGGGCATTACAATTTTTGACGGTGTTACAATTCTGTCAATTTTTTTGACTGGCGTTAGAATTTATGACTTTGGTCAAAGTCACTTCACATTGACAATGGTAAAAGTGCCAAAAAAGTTTAGTGGTTGAAATTGAATCCGATGTACGATGGTGCGAAATGGCATTTGGCTGATCTCCTATTGTCAAGGTTTCCCTATATTTTATTTTAAAAGAAACTCAAGATAATTGTAGGAATGAAAAATAATCTATAATTTAGAGCCCATTTGGTCGTGCTTTTTGGCCAATACGCAGGGATAAAACGCAGTTTATTTGCAAAAATTGTATTTCAATGCTACGGCAGAAAAAACAGCGTTTTCAAAACGCAGCTGCGTTTTAAAATGCTAGAATTTTCAGCTTTTTCCCAAAACGCCAGTGTTAAAATGCTGTTAGGAAAAAAAAAGCTGTTTATTGAAGTGAAATGCCAAACGCAATTATAAGAAAAAGACATACGTTTTTAAAACGCTGCGTTTTAAAACACGCTCTTAGAAAAGGAATTCTACTGAGCATCTGTTTAACATTATATTCTCCAACGTTAGCCCCTCAGCAGTTACATGTTACTTTGAAATTAAAGATAGGCACGGGTTCAAGGGTTCAAACAACAGAATCGCCTCACCAGGATCAGAGGGAGAGACTGCATACAGCAGACCCTTCTCAATGTGGCAGCGAGGGAGCCACAAGTGCTTGGTGGTACTTTTTAATTGTCTGATAATTTACTCCATATATCATTAGATGCAATAGTTTGCTGCTAAAGTTAACTAATCCAGTTTCAATTGTGAAACTTGAATATCGGGTTTGTTTCCTTATGAAACTTATGTTACTGTATGGACGTCCAGAGCAGGTCAAGAGCAGTCCATTGGGAAGTCCTGGCAAACTATAACATTCATGCAACTCTTTGTTTTACTTCTGGATATAGTTGCTCCATAAACTTGACGTTAACCAACTAAAAGCCAATGAATTATGAAGTTGTGGAGTTCAAAATATCGATATTAAACCATGAAGATAAAGATTGTGAACATTAAGATAAAAAGAGCACTGTCATAGTAGGCCTTACATTTACTCTTTCTACCCTCCGCATTTCATCTTCAAGCAAAGACAGTTGAGCAGCAGATGTCCAATGGATACAGTCAACTGGGCTGAAAAGACGCGTCAGTTAACTATGAGAAAATTGTACCTCTTAGATGACGATATCTCATTTTGAAACCACATATAATCATAATTAAGTGGCAGCAAAAATAAAGCATCAAATCTACCCACTGGCATTGCAGAACATAACTTCTTCGCAGAAAACATGTTAGTGCAGGCACTTAGAAGATATGGTGGAGCCATCTTCACTATAACCATACAGAAAGAGTCTAGTGTGGACAAAGTTGATTTTTGGAGTTAAATTTGAACCCTGCCTGTGTTTGATCAAACATTTCAAGATGGCCTTAATTTTGATTCACTAACGGTGAAATGAATAAATTAACACAATCGCTACATTGGACTCCAATATATACTGTGAAAAAGCGTAAAAACTAGTTGATTCATGTATTACATGATACTAATAAACATTTTACTTATTTTTCAAGAATAAAAGTCAGGCATATAGTTTAAGATTTAATCTTTATACCAACCAATCAAATGCCTTGAAATAACAACTTCTTCAATCTAATACTTAAAAACAAAAAAATAGGAGATCATTAATATGCGAAAGAAAAACAATATATTAGCATTTCTCCTGGAATTTCTTATCAAATAAAATCATTTTATGCTGCTTGAGTAAAAAGAAGGCAGTGTACCAGAAGTTGACTTGTTCAATATATACGTTTGTAGTGAGGGACACTTCAAAAATCGCAGCAACCATTTTTGAATTTGACCAGGTTTTCTCTCTCACAATGGAAGAGGCCTTTATATATGAATCCAGAATAGACTGATCATGGATAGTAGTGAGGAAACATCAACTAAGGTTTTCCATGTGCACATGAAAATCTAAATAAAGGGTATAAATGGAAATCTGGATATTGGACAATTGATGTGAATGCATTTATGAGGTCTCCTAAAACAGTGAATTTTTATCTGGATGATAGATATCAATATATATGAGACTAAGGTAGTAGGTATTAAATTGACATCTGAATGTCAAGAATTGCTTTTAAGTTCATTTACTATTTACTCTTTGAGATTTTCAAAAATCAACTTTGAGAACCAACACAAACAATTGTGAATTTCCAAAAAGAAGGTACACTCAAAAAGGTTTTATGGTTTTCATATTAAGCAGTAAAAAGAAAGGGATTCCATATCACTAATATGTTCCCTGTTAAGTCACCAATTGTTTTGTATGCTAAAGCTATAAGAGGCAGCATGAAGAATTTATATATCATGCTAATATTTCCTAGCACATGCAAACACAAGCAGCATGAGCAAAATGGGGAGAGCGAATGCAAGCTCAAATCATACAACTTCCAGATGCTACATCACCAAGGGCCCAATTGACATGATACTTTCATTTTCATTGGCTTTTTGCATTTGGGTGATACATTGACTTTGGCAAAATGGAGATATGTGTTTGGTCGTGATACTTTACATTTTCACTTTGTAATCACAAGTTAAAGATTATTTAAAATTTTATGGTTGAAAATAGTTGATGAAAAGAGAGAAATGATGTAGTCTGACACTTAGGCTCAACTTGGGGCCCACAATCATTATGTGGACTGGGAACTCAACGTGGGAAGCCTTTGGAAAATTGGACAAAAAAAAACAAGGAATAGTGAAATTGGGCCAAAATTCTTTAGGGGTCTCATGTCCAAACGAGCCCCAGTTTTACACTTGCAAAAACGGCCAAAATTGGGATGCAAGTTGTACGGCTAAACAGGTCCAAAGAACACTAAAAGATGAGCTGTTCAAGGGAAGGGCAGCAATTTATAATGTGTAAACCTTTCCAAAACTTATGACAATTAATAAAATTAGTAGAAAGAAAAGCAGTCATAGCGTGTTAAAACTCGGTCCACGAAGTTGGCATTTACCAACTATCAATAGCTTGCTGAACCAAGTCAGGGTTTCCAGACTGGTTACATGCTCTGGCTCTCCCAAAGTCTTCCTCTATACTAAAGACGTCTGGGCAGACGTTGGCACAATTTTTGCAGCCTGTGGAAAAAAAACAAAGCTAGATATGTTCAGATCCCACTTTCATAAACCAGAGGTTGCTACTGAGGATGCCACTTCAATTGTTTTTCCTCATGTTAATATGTTGGTTCAATTTAGTTCTAGTTAAAGTTCAAACTATGTAAACGATAGCATTGCAAGAAAAATTGTAGTTAACAACAAAGACAAACAAGTATGTGTACATGTTAGTGTTTTCGAAAAGCATGGTATCAGAGAAAACTTCTTGAAGTTCATAACATGTCACACTCCTGTCAAAGTCTAAGAATTTTCACTAGTATATCCTGCCGTTAGAGTCGCATCATTTATCACAGATGATCAGTTTTCATACATAAGAAAGAAATGTTCCCAAAGAGCTTAGCTCTTCACAAGAAAATAATGCTGAAACCATCACCCACGAGAGATTCATAATTTCTGAAAGCTCATGGATATGTAACTGATTTGCAATAAAACTCACGATATTTAGTTAGAAGTAGAAATGAATATAAGTACACTAGAAGTCAGACTCGCCACGCACCAATGCAGCTAAACTCGTCAACAAACACATGATCCTTTGGATAGGTATCGTCCAGAAAAGGGTTTATTGCCGTCAAAGCATACCCATGAATTTCATCATACACCATTCGCTGCACAGGGTCACTGAGAACCTACACTGCAACAGTCCATTAATAGCCGACGCACAAGCAGGAACTATAAATGTGCAGCAATTGTGCAAAATTCTAGGGTGAGAACCCACCGCGTAAACCTCATTGATGAACATACAAAAATTTGTGGTCTCTGGATCATTTCCACTCAAGTCTGGATGACAAGCTTTCATACAATTATAATAGGCTTTCTTGATCTGCTCTGGCGTGGCATCTGGAAGCTGATCACAAAGGCCAAGCAATCAAAGGCCATTCAAGTATTATGCACTCAATTAGCATGCACACGCATACACCCTGCGTCTTTGAAAAATAGTCTTACTTTCCCTTTTAGTTTGTCCCAAAAAAATAGTCTCATTTCTAAATTCAAGATTTAAGTCTTCATTATTTTTAAATTATTTTTCTTAACATGATAGTTCTCTTACATATCATACAAAAAATGATATAACTTTGCTGCAATTTCAGAGAAATATGAACAAGTAAAAGTAAAAATTTTAAAGTTTGGCTTTTCAAAATCAGACTATTTTGGGGATGGAGGGAGTATATACATACAATCGTACGTACATGCATATATATATATATATATATATATATATATATAGAATTAAAGAATATTCATAACACAAAAGAAAATTTTATTTTAACATTTTAATTAGGGAGAGGCTATTTCCACTACAAAAATAGCTTATCCATTACATCATTTTTTTTGTGATGAGTAATAAATAAATAAATAAAATCACGTGTTACTTAATTCTACCCTTTTATTTCTTACTCATTAGTATGATATAGTCTAATCCCAAGTTATCATTTTTATTTCTCGATATAAAAATTTTAAAATATTCTTTTTTTCGTTCATATTTTTTTGAAAACTTTTTCTTTATCAATTATGCTTGTCATACTGACTAATTAAAAAAAAAAATTCGAATGACATTTGTTGTCTACAAAAACCATAAAAAAAATGTTATAATTGAAATTATTGCAAAATGAAAAGTAAGATTAGATTATATTAATATTGATTCAACAACAAAATCATGCATTACTTAATTCTTGTAAGCATTTTTAGTTCCATTGCTAATCAAAATACAATATATTACATCTCTTTCTCTTTTTGATAAAAGAAAAATTAAGTAGAGATGAAGGAGGCACAATAATGATCTAATTAGGAACAATATTTCTATTTTATTTTGTCTATTTTCTATAACTGGGAATATAATGTTACTTTTTTTGGTGCGTACATAATGTTAATTTTGATATTTTTATAATTCATGATGTTAAAATCTTAGAAGATAAGGGAATTTATTGTCTGTACAAAATTATCTTATATAATATATAGTGGATAAGTAATTTTTTAGTGAAAATAGACTTTCCCTTTCAGTTATAGTAAAAAAGATGTCACAGATTAAGGTCAGAAGGTACACTTTTAAGAAGTTCGAAGTCATATTTGACAATTGACACGCTCATGAGTTGTTTGACATACAAACAAATTTTGACTCTTGAAACTCAGCTCCACGGTTTCTTCAAATGCAAATTTGACATTAATTTACTTTGCTTTCTCAAAAAATTATAAAACATATGGTTCATAGTATTAAAATTTAGTGTACTTTGCAACAATCATAATTTTATTCACTACCTGCGCCTAAATATAAGTCATCAATCCAAAGAGGGGGGGGGGGAATTTAATGTTTGGAAAGTCGAATCGGAAAGTTACATACTTCTTTTTCTCTTTTTTTTTTTTTCAATTACAGCATGAAATTGAGTTTTCCTTAAAATTCTAACCCAGTTTCCATGAAATTCGAATATGTTATCAAGCAAGTGGACCGAACCTTTTTTTTAATCTCCGAGAAAACTACATACTCCCTCCATCCCAAAAGAAAAAAATAATAACCTCATTTGACAAGTGAAACGTTTAAGTTTTGTAGTTTTACATGTTTCTACCTCCTTGAAATTACTCCACAAATATTTCTTCTTTTAGAAATGAGATTATTTTTTTGAGACAAACCAAACTTAAAAGCGGGACTATTTTTGGGACAAAGGTAGTACTTTGAAGTAACAAAACAAAAAAAAAAATCCTTCCATCCAAAATGACTCTCCATTTTGGGTTTTTAAAAAAATTTAAGAAAGTTTGACTTTTAAACAATTTTAGTACTCCCTTCGTTCTAAAATAAATGTCCATTATTCTATTTTGAACGTCCAAAATATGTGTCTCATTTTAATTTTTATAAAGATATTTTAAGCAAATTGTCTATAATATCTTTATTAACTGCGAGACGAAAGAAAAAGAGGGACTCAATAATTTGACACCATTAAGAGATATTTGAAGAGTAGTCTAACTATTTTCTTAAAACCCGTGTAAATTCAACTCGGCGAGTAGCAACGTATACATAACTAACCTTAATATCTACCTTATAATTATCAATTAAATTCATTAAAAAATAGTCACCCATTAATTAAAAAAATTAAAAATAAACACTCATGACGATAGAATATAAGTTTCTATGGTTCAAAAAAAAAAAAAAGTAATAATTAAATGAAAAACATAGAGTAGGTGAGGTGATAAAAAGAGGAGGTATTAATATTACCAGACCCAAGACAGCGTAGTAATCATCGGCCATAGCCCCTGAGCTTGAGTCCGACGAGGAGGAAGCGTCCGAAGCAGCAACGTTGACTCTACCAAACCCTCTCCTTGACTTCTTTCCAATTCCACCATTAATCCTCATCATGTTAACCTTGTTGTTGTTCTTGGCCAACATCATCATCATGTTTATACTCCATCTTCTGCTACTGCTTCTAGATGAGCATAAAAAACTACTCTGTATTGGGTCCGTACAAACTGGAGATAGTAATTGCGCCATTTTTAGCTTCCGATTGAGAGAGAGATTATGGATTGGAATTCAATTTGCGATATTTTTCTGGGTTTCAAATTTACAGTTACAATTGATATCGCGTGAAGAATTGAAATATTAGGGAGACTACGGAATTCAATTGCGATATTAGCGTGAAGAATTGAAATATTATTATTATTTGAGGAGGAAGAAATTTTGGCGAGGAATAATTGAACTCGGGGAATGCTGGCATGGAAATTCTGGAGCCACTACTCTCGGGGGCACGTGCAGACACTCTTGGGGGCACGTGCCACAACGTGCTCTCACGTGAATAAAATTGTCATAAGAAAGAATAAAAAAAAAAAAATGTAAGGACAAAGTACCCAAATGGTCCCTAGAAGTTCACTTTTGTTGATTTGATCATTTTATGCAGCAAATAGTCCCTGAACTTAAACATTGAACATAATTGGTCCTTCTGTTAAGTGCCGTCAATTTTTTTCCGTTAAGTCGCGTCATGTGAACAACACGTGCAATTTGGCAAAGGCAAAAATGTTATTTCATCTATAAAAGTAGAGAGACCAAAAATGAAATATAAATAGATGGATTAAATGCAGAGAGGAGGTGTATTCGTACTCACTTGAATTTGATTTGGTCACTTAAACGACATTTAAATCATCCTTCAAGGTCGAACGCATTAGGGTTTGGGTAGACTGTAAAAGAAACATTAAAATGACGTGGATGCATAGAAGAAGAGGAACATAGTGGGATGTTGATGATCTATACTGTAAGTGTACTCTATTTTTTTTTTTTTTAGTATTTTAATTTATGCATTTGCCCTAATAATGTACCGTAAAGGGGGTTTTTGGATTTTCTATGCGAAAATGGATTTTGTCTGTTTGTCTATATAATGTGTTTTGTTTCCTTTGAAATGTCACTTTTTAAAAAATATGTTGATGTTTTGTAAAGTGTTGTTTGATTGTCTGTTGCTTTTTGGTCCTTGAATCATCATGTTTTACTATTGTTTTTGGTTCGTGTAGCATTCTACTCAATTCTCAGACTTTTTGTCTATTTATCAAACAAAGAGTTGTTTTTAATTTAAAATTTTGAATATGCATTTTTGCATTTATCTCAGATCTTGATTCAGATTGATTTACCATTGAGTTACACCATGGTAGAGTTTGACTACATTCCACATAGGGTTTATAATGAAGGATTAGTTGACTATTCTAATTTTTTTTATGGTGAAATAATGTTCATTCAAGAAATCAACAGAATAATTATAGGCCTTGGGTACGAGGGGATTTTGTTTTATCACTGTAAGGTGTCAACATTGGACCTTGACTATTGGTTGAAACCTTTAGGGACTGATGAGGACATGATTAGTGTTATCAAAATAGCAAAGAAATATAAATTAATTGAGGTGTACTTGGAACATGGTTCCACTTCTGTTGATGACTTTTTTAGGAACCAAAAATGAAAAGCTCTATAGTTATAGAGGAGTTAAATGATAATGAGAATGATGGAGTGGGTCAAGCTAGTAACAAATGGATGGTTTCAGCATTTACTAGAAGAGTACTAAATGATTTGTTACTTACTTACAATGAGGATGAAATTGCTAATGTTGTGGCTGATTTTGAAAGTGATTACCAAGCTGAATTGAAGGAAAAAAGGACAAAATCAATGTGGTACATCACATGACCATGAGCATAAGAACGAGCATGATGATGGACATGATCATCATCATGAGCATGACCCTGAGCATGACCATGAGCCTGATCAAGAAAATGAGAATGAACCTGATCATGAGACTGAGAATGAGAATGATGAAAATGAAGATGGTTATGATCATTTTCTTGACCCTAAATATGACTGGTTTGGTGAACATAAGAATGAAAATGATGATGAAGATTTTGAGAATAACATTGACAGATTAGTTGAGTGGGGTGGTGTGAAAAATACTGGGAAAGCCAAATCAAAAATATTAACTGGTGAAGAACATACTTTGGATGTGGACTCTGATTATGCAAGCTCAGATGACTTATGGAGCATTGCAAGCACTAATGATTCTAATGAGAATAGATCTTTGAAGAGGGGATTAGATTTGCATCCTACAAGGGATATGAGAAATCCAGAGTACAAGTTGTCAATGAAGTTTGCAAATGCAGAGGAGGTGAAACATGCATTAAGAGATTACTCAATAAAGAATAGAAGAGATATTCAATTAGTGAAAAATGACAAAATAAGGGTCGTGGCAAAGTGTAGGGGACCAAGTCCCGTCCTTGGGAAATTGGGTTATACTTATTTCCCCTAAGCAATTTGACAGTACTTGGTTGGTTTCATTTTTGACAATGTTGGTTTCATCTTTGTTTTGTCTTGACAGTTGGTATTTGATATTTATTTTGTAGGGAACAAGAGGCAGGGGCAAAGGAATTGCATTTAGTTCTTCTTAATCAACTCCAAACAGAGCTAAAGTGACTCCAAGCTTGTCACAACCAAAGTCACAACCACAATCAAGCAATTTTCCACCTCCAAGATTTACAAGGCAAGGAAAAAATTGCATAACAAGTGAGGACTTGCATTCTCATGTTAATGTGAAGAAGAGTAAACTGACTAGGAAGTGAAGGAAGAATGTGGAATGTGGGTGAATTTTTTTGGGATGAATGTAAACGAACAATGTCCTGTTTTGGTGAATGTCCTATTTTGGTGAATGTAATGTCTTTGTTTTGGAACAAACAAGTAATGTCCTGTTTTGGTAAATGTCTTATTTTGGTGATCAATGTCCTCTATTGGTTTGAGCACCCCAATCCGATCCTGGGCCTACGCTTTGGACTCCCAAATAAAGTGTAATAAATGTATACATCACATTTATAAAATACAGAGTCGTCACCCTAGTTTATAAAAACAAAACGAGAGAAAAGCTTAGATTATGGGTTCGGGGGCTAAGTTACGAGTTGGGAAGGTGTTAGGCACCCAATTCGCCCTTTCGGTCTCTTATGATTGCATGTTCGAGTTTATATGCTACGTGTTTGTTTATTTTATGTGATTGAAGAAAACGTATCATAGAGATTTATATCTCCATTTACGCTATAAGTGTATACATGCTTTATTTATAACAAAATAAATAATATATATATATATATATATATTTAACAAAAATAACTAAAATGAAATTTTAGTTTAAAAGTATCTATTATTTATGTATTACATATTTATCAAGAGATACATATATAATATCAATTATATAAATAAGAACGGATGCTTCGAAACTCAAATTTAATGAATATAATACATGTATTTACATATCAAACGTATTAAAACAAATATATACACATTTGCATATTAAATGAATTTATTTACATATCAAAACGGATAAATAAAACTAACGATCGGAAGAGTTTACCTTCGTCATTTTACAATTCGGGCCAAGTTCTAGGCCGTTGATTTATATTTGATCAAGCTAGCTCGTAGTTTGATCGTTGTGCTCCCACTGCTACCGATCGAGGAAAAGAAGACTTACGTTTTTGTGTTTGTGTGTGTTCCGAGAATACTGTGTGTTTGTGTTTGTGTTTGTTGTGTGTGTGTATGTGTGTAAAATTTGTCTAGGAGAGAACAGTTTATTTTCTCGGGCTTAGAGAGAGCAGAGAGTTTTTCTTTCTTTCTTTTCTTCTTCTTTTCTTCTTTTTCTTTTTCGAGAGTTCTCTGTGTGTCTTTTATTTTTTTGTCTCTTCGTTTTCTATATCTTTGTGTCTCTCTTTTCTCTAATTGAAAGGGAGTATTTATAGGTGGGAGGAGGAGCATGGTTGCTCACCGGCCCAAGTTTGGAGGAACCTTCCTCAACCCTCGTCGCCAAGTTTGCCACCAAAGTCCACAACCACGGCCGCCGGTGTGCGCCGTGGCGGATTGACTTGTGAGGCACGCAGGTTTGATGCGCGGCGCACCGGGCTTGGTATCCGCGCACCAAACCATGTTTTTGGTGTCGCGGTGCACCAGGTTGGGCAGTCGCGCACCAAGCCCTTTTTTGTCTTTATCAGGCTTTGATGTCTTGCACTTTGGCCCCTTTAAGCTTTGTATCTTCAATCTTGACCCTCATTGTTGAGTTAACTGAAGTTGTTGTGTCTTTTGGACATCGTTAGTCCTGTTGGATATGTTGTTTCCTGAAATGATCATAGAAATAAGTGTTAATCCATTTATAAATAAATAATTATTTATAGGACAATTCGTATAATGTAGGTCGTCGACAAAAGAGACACCCTGCTTCGTATTGGCAATTGGTTGGTCAAACTCTGCATCAGAGTTTTTGTGTGACCAAGTGTATATGTGAGAGAGGTCGAACCTTGCATCGGGGTTATATGACAAAGTGTGACATGTGGTGACAAAAATATGTTAAAGGGCGACCGGATCTTCAGAGAGATTGCCTACGTATCTCGGTTAAGAGAATCAGGTCGCAATGTAGTTCGTGCTCTTCAGGAAAGAAACACGATTCAGATATATATTGTGTGTGGGGATGGTTCATTATGGACCTTGGGTTCACACCCGTTGGGAAGTGACCAAAAGGAAGCTATACCAGTGTAAATTAGAACAAATTACAGTTTAAGGATAAGCTGTAAATTGACATAAAGTAAAGATATTGTATTCGAGAAGTGTCCCGAGGGACAGATTCTGAGCTGTGTTGGACGGCGGGGCCGTTGAGCGATTAACTTCTAGAAGCCTTAGGTTTGCACCTGTGGGGAAACGACCGAATAACCGAGTGTGCAAACATGTGTGAATGCATTGCAACTTATGTGGTGTCCAGGAGGACAAACTTTGTTGGGGATAGTGTGCACAGCCATTGGCTCCCTGGTTATATTCAAGGGGGCATAAAATTTCTCTTTCTTCGAGTATCTATTCTTCCCTTTCCTTTACCGTTTCCAGTGTCATTCCCCTACTTTTTCTGATCTCCAGATTTTTCCTCTTTTCTGCTTCAAGGTTCCCAAGGGTTTCTGTCCTTCCTTCTCCTGTTCTTTAAAGGTCTTTTCCACATTCCCAATACTTTGTGTGGCAATATACATCTCGCGCGCTGTTGATATGTGGTCGCATGCCGACCTTGGATAAGAACCTGGCTGATCGACATCCAGCCTGGAAGAAGGTCATTACAGTTTTGTCTGGGACGTTCTGGAGCTACTCAGCGATCCGCTTGAATCTTCCCAGATAGCTTTCCAAAGACTCTCCAGGTCGTTGTTTGATCCTGCATAGGTTGGACTCTCTCTTGGGGAGATCGCCCGCCGATGAGTACTTTTCCAAAAAAGCACTTTTGAGATCGTGTCAGTCCCTGATGGACCCTTCATCAAGCTCTTCAAACCATTTGAGGACGACCTCCTCGAATGTACTAATTAATAAATAATATGCACCATAAATCCAAATCTCTGGTGCATACCCCCATTTTTGCCTTGAAGCTTGACACATGGCTTCGGGCATTTATGTTTCCTTCGTAATTATTCAAGGATGGCAGCTTCCGTCGTTGATTTGGGGGTATCCCGATTCTCTGCATCGCCGCCGTCACGTTTCTTGGCAGCTTGCTCTCCTTTCCCCTTTCCAGAGCTTCCAGTCTCTCCTTCATCTTACGTAGTACCTCGTCTTCCGTCTCGTCACCCCTGTTCCTCCGTTTAGATAGGCGGTCATGGCCGTCGATCCTGGAATATTTATGGGACGACGCGCCACTGCTAGAGGTATTATGCTAGGGAGATTTGCGTTTTGACCTGTAACTGCGGGCTTTCTCCAGCTTACGAGGTCGTTACTCGCCGCGATCTACTTGGGAGGATTTGTACGATTTAGCTGGATTGGGATCTCTGGCTCTGGTTCCCATCCTGGAGTGCACACTGCCCCTGGCCCGCTCTTCATCTGGAGTTCCTAAGCGATCCTTGACGCTAGGTTTTTGGTTCTCCTCCACCCTTCGTCCGAGTTGGTTTTTGGCACTTACCCTTGGGATGTCGGCTTTCGACCCTCCATAGTGGCTATCAGCCCGTGAGCCCCTGACCCCCTTCCTGTCAGGTCAACCATCATGGTGGTCGTCCTGACGAGGATAAAGATCCAGGGTTGGTAGCTGAGGTGCCTGAGCGGCTAGCTTACGGGACAACTTATATTTGCGCATTTTCAATTCTCTTTGCTTTTCCAAAAAAGCCTTTTTCCGTCGTATGTGCTCCAGCTCGGCGAGGTCTACCTTATGCTGGGTAAAAGGTCGCCTGTCTCCCAATATTTCAAGGTTATCCTTGTCATAGGTGTCCTCTCCGTCTGAGGTGGTGGGAGTTGCTATCCAGCCATCTTGCTTCGACTTGACCGATCCCTTGTCTGTTTAGGTCGGCCGCTTTCCCTTTGCCTTTTTCCTCATCGCCCTATCCAGCTTCTGTGCTCGGGTATTCTGATGAAGTGGGAGGCCCGCAGAAGGCACAGCAGGAGAAAACCTTCTCAGCCTGCTCTAGAAGTTGGTTAGCGGATGGAGCAACTGTAGGCATTACTGGGGTTGTCCCTGGAGGTGCTTGCTTAGAAACTTGCTTTGAGGTTGTCATAACTACTCACAGTAAACTTCTTGAAAGGTCCTGGCAACGGAACCAAACTGATGACGTAAAAAAGGCTGTAGGTGACCACGTCCGATCCACGTGTGTAGTCTAGCAGGATTTCGGCTGATGTTACTGGGATTGCTTTTGAAGAAGAAAGATTTAAGACCTGTGATCAAAAGAAAACACCGTAAGAGGGGGCTAGGTTGTGATGTGAATCCAAGATCGTGACAAAGCGGAACCAACCAAGAACGCGGATTGAAAACAGAAAACAACGAATTTGAAAGAAAAGATAGGGAGCTTCCCTCAACCCTAGGGCAGATTTAATCCCTAGAACCTTGGGTGCAACCTTAATCCACTAATCGCAATTAATTAGGAACCAAGATCACGGAACGCCACAAGCCTGCAGCTCAACAAACTTGATAAGTTCAAGGGTTGAGAATTCTAATCCAAGAAATCTCTCAAAAGCTCACAAAATTGTGAAAACTCAAATTAATATAAAAAAGGGTGCTGAATTCAATACATAAAATGCCTTTATATAGGCTTAAAGCCAAACCTATTAAACGTAGGAAACGTTTATTAGGAAACAAAAATACCTAAAATACTTTAAAGTTTCCAAAAACTGTTAAAAATTCGTCAAACAACGCGTCACCCACATTCTGGACACAAGGCGATCGCTTTAAAGTGACCCAGGGCGATCGCCCTCCAAGCAGATTCCAGGGCGATCGCTTCCTACTGAGGCAGAGCGATCGCTTGCTAGGCAGAAACCAGACTTTCTCGTTTACAACCAAAGCGATCGCTTTAGCAGAGACAGAGCGATCGCTCTGTCGTCAGAAACTTCTGCTCTTCATGCGAATGCCCCTCCAACACACATATGATCCGTCCTTCACTGCCTTGAGTTGTGTTGGCCTTGATTAAGTGCACAAGTGCCATGAGAGCTTCCCGAACTTTTTTGATTCGCGCTCTTGTCATCGGGCCTCCGGTTATCACCATCGGATCTCTCGAACGTTGGGTCTTGATCCTTGATCTCCATCGTTGTCCAGTAATAACCCTCCGCGTGAGAATCAACAATGCATAGTATAATACTCTAGCAAAGTATAACTTTAATATAATTTGCACGTACCGTATGATGCCTTTGAGGGTGCTATTTATAAGAGAATAAATCACAATCCTTATCAGTTTCGGACTGGGTGTGATGTGATCAAAGCCCCGTGACTTACGGATCATGACTACGGGTTTGCTTAGAAATGTTTGGAGATAGAATTGTACTAGGATTCTACTTAGTTTAAGAGATAATTTCATACGTGACTTCTGCTTTTGCCGAGCTGACCAGGGATAGTGTCGAGGTCGGCCTAGGATGTGCCCAGGTCCCAAGTTATTCCCGTGGGCGGCCTGGGATGTACCCAGGTCGCACTATAATTTCTGAGATCGGCGTCCCAGGCAGGGGTGTCTGTTGATAAAGCGGGCGACTGGCGAGTCACGGTTACCATTGTATTCGAGCGGTATGTGACACTGGCTTCCATATGCCACCTTGGTGTTGTCCACCTGGTATGTTAAATGCCACAGGGATGGTGTCAAGGTCGGCCTAGGATGTGCCTAGGTCGCAAGCTATTCTCGTGGGCGGCCTGGGATGTACCCAGGTCGCACTGTAATTTTCAAGATCGGCGTCCCAGGCAGGGGTGTTTGTTGATAAAGGGGGGCGACTTGGCGGGTCACGGTTACCCGGTCGTCGTATTTGAGCTGATTTGTGACACCTGGCTTCCATATGCCACCTTGGTGTTGTCCACTGGTATGTTAAATGCCGTGGTGTCTGACATGTGTAAAAATTAAGGCTGAGGCCGTTTAACATCTATGTCAAATTTACTTAGATTTTAATTAAATAGCTTATGTTGGTGTATATTCGAATGTTGGTATTTATAATGAATTCTGTATGTTGATATAAATATTGTTGGCCAATTAATGTTATTTGTGTAAATTAAGAAAAGATTATGATTTATCTTTCAAAAAAAAAAATCAATGTTCATGAATCTGCATGAAAATGAAAGGACAAGATATGAAGTTTACTGTATCCTACAAATCTTAGATTAAATAGTCCAGAAGTCTTTTTTGAGAAGTTTTGAAAACTTTTCCATTTTTCCTAGGAAAAGTAGCAAGCTCCCTATCTTTAACGTAAGACACACATCTTTCAAATAAAACATATCAAGTTCTATTTTTGGTAACAAAATTCTGGTAAGATCTTACTATTTTTAGACTTAGTTGTTATTATATATATATATATATATATATTTATAAATGTAAGAATATTCTTATTTTTTCTATAGATCTTAATCGTAAAAACATATATTCCCTGACAGTAGATCTTATTCGAATTTGATATATGTAGGAGCTACTCTAGTGAGACATTAATGACCAACTCAATCGCAATTATTGCATAAACTATGCCCCTAATGTTTGATTCAAGAGTCATCTTAATATATTATAGAATAATCTACGAGTATCTAAAGAGACTTAATTTTTACACCAATGATATGTGATGTGATGTGATGCATTAATTATGATTTTTTATTTATTTATTTTGTATCACATTAGCTGTCACATCAGTTGATACATCATTTGGTGCAAAAATTTTAATACTTTTTAGGTACACATAGCATTGCTCTTTGTTATACGTAGGTCTTTAAAGTAGGACTTTCAACCACGTTGTTGTACTCGTCTGCCATATTAACTCATCTTATAGGGCATTTGAAACTCTTAAGAGCAAGAAAAACGAAAGAGCAACAGGGTATAATGAGTTTCATTGGTTCCAACGAAGGAGCGAAAGGGTATCATGGGTATTTTGGTAGCTTAATTTAGGATTGGGGAGCAAATTTTTCCCGGAGCTTAGCACGTTACTTTAAAAAAATTCTCAAAAACGACATAGTTTAGGTTCAAAAGACACCAACACTATGTCGTTTACCTTCCGTTTTTTGCAAAAAAAAAAAAAAGTTTCCTGACAAGTACACTATACCTCTGACATGGTACTGTCGCTTCTGGTTTTTTTTGTTGTTTTTGGTCATTTTTAACCACAAAAAATCTTTTTATTTTTGTATTAAAGTACACATTTTTATCTATAAATAGAGACTTGATTTACTTCATTTGAATACCAGATCAATCTTTTACGAATTTTTCAAGTTTTCATCCATTTTCATCTCTTCTCTCTTCAAATTTGATTATTTCCAGTTTTCAGTTATTTTTTAACCAATTTTTTTTAAAGTATACACTTTTCTCTATAAATAGAAACTTGGTTTGCTTCATTTGAATGTCAAATCATTTTTTTTACAAATTTTTCAAGTGTTTCCTTTTTCATATAATAATATTAAATTAAATAGAGATAAAGATGGTGGGGTATGTAAATTTGTTAGAGTTTGTCCATTGTTGTAAGAATATTTTTATTGAGTAGCTTAAATGGATAGGTTAATGACATTTTTGTAATAAAATGATCAAAAAAGTAAAGTTAACCTTCCCATGTTTGATTCTTTCTTGTACATGGTCTTATAAGTACATTGTTGGGTGCATTGTTGATTACACAAATTTTTCAGTCAACATTCATGCATCTGTCTACCTTGGGTTATACCTTCCAGCATTTTGTTAGCTGTTACCAATACTTGTTTTCTATATATCTACTCTCTACGTCCCGAATAAATATTTTTAAGCTTCATTTAATGTTCATGTGTATTATTGTCAAAACATATTTTATAACACATCATTAATTATATTTTTTAATTCATGAACTTTATCTACTAAAAATATTTATTCGGGACGGAGGGAATACTTTGCTCTCTCTTACTTTTTGCATCAATTATTACAAAATTTAAAAAAAAAAATCACGAAATGAAATAAGTAATAAATAATCACACATCCAACACAACCCACATATTGGGTTTGATTTAAATTCGTAGTTGAATACTGGAAACAAACAATAAAGGTGTAAGTGAAAATAAAATGAAGTTCAGAGGTTATTTAGGATTTATGTCATCCAATACACAAGACGCCTTCCAAACCAAATAACCAATATAGGTAAAAAAAAAAATCATCCAAGCATTCTGATTTTCAGCTTAATTAAAGCCAAATATCGCTTCTCTTTTGTTTCAGAATCTCCAATTCTTTGCAGACTCCGAATTGATTCGCCTGCGAACATCTAGACATCCAGCTACCAGTACCATTAGGCTTCTCATCAACAAATCCTATTCAGATGGTTTTGCTTTTCCTTTTAGCTTCATATTCAACTTCTTCATGCGTATTTCTTGTGGTATCTTAAGTATATCTTCATGTGAAAAGCCCATCTCGAGGAGCCCTACTTTCCCTAGATAGACATCCATCAATTCAGGAACTTGTTCTACATATTTGCTCACATACTGCTCCATGAAGAGTTTCCCAGACGATCCGATAATATAATATAAACCCAGGTCTCTTTTTATCAATCCCTTCAGCTGCAGAACTCTGATGACTGAAAACCTCGGAATGATATACTTTTCCAAGCTGTAAGACAGAACAAGTGAAGTTCTAGCAATGCTTGTAGACTCAAAACCGATTTTGTTCACAAGGAAATCCATCTTGCTCATAATTTTCTCTGCAGACAAATGCATACATATGGGATTTTTCTTGAATGCCAATAAAATCTCTTCGTCACCCCAACCCCACTTCTTGTAGACTTCAATTTTATGTTTGCTTCGCAAGCTGCTCGTCCCAATAGTCGAAACAAGAGCATAGACAAACGAGCGTACTGAAGGCTTAAAACCCATTTCGATGAGCTCCTTCGCAATCTTACAGAACTTAGCCTTCTTTTCACTCACAACTGTTGGATATCTCAGAACCAATAATGAAATTATGCCTTGAGTTGCTCCATTATCTTTTAAGAACAAAATATTGGGTTCGGTATTCTTTAGATTATACTGACCAATAATCCATGGCGATCGCAAAATAACAGCAGAGACTTTTGTGTCTGGGGAACTACACTTTGCAGGAATTCATAGTTGGGGATAATTCGGTTGTTTAAGCTATACATCAAAGCTTTTGGATTACTAGAAAGGAACTTGGCAAGTTCAGTGCCTGAAATCCCAATAGAATTGTAGAACTGGAATTTGGGAAGTAAATTTCTTTTGGGTTCAAAATGAAGCAATAATGGGTATCTCCTAATGAGTTCTGTAATGTGACTGATTCCAAATCCGTACTCTCTAAAGAGGGCTAGAACAGAATCTGGATTGTCTGGGGTTCTTAACTGCACCTTTTTCAACGCAGCAATAGCTGTTTCCGGCAACAAATCACAAGAATTTATGAGGTATGATATCGTAAACGTGTCATTTGGCTTATCTTTTATTGTGGATGAAAAGCATCTATGTGCACTTTGAAGGAATCGCAGCTGGGGAATGACCAAACTTGTTAGATCTACCATAAACTCATTACAACAAAGTAGTATTCCTTTGCGGCGGAAAGCATTCATCTATGAAGTCACACTAAAGCTCAATTTTCACAAATTTTGCACCAAAACAGTTAGATATGTTCTAGTGAAGAGCCCATTTACCGGATTTGAAGAGCATCCGAGTTGCCATGGCCAATCTTTGAATTAAAGCTGCAAGGAAATCCTTAACTTCCTGGAGGGAACCAACTCCTTCATATACCAAATAATTGAAAGTAAAGAAATTAAAAGAATGATTACTTAGCTGAAATCAAAAGAAATCTAATTCTAGTATTAACAGAACAACAACTAGAACCTCAAGAAAAACTGTTACCATCCAAATCTAGTAATGTTGCAGTCATGTAAAACAAACAACTGAATGCACGATTTCTCGTGTACAACATCAAGGAAGCTAATCCAATACTAATGCGTCCAACTTCGTAATTGTATATAAGCAAAAGCAAAATCACACCTATACTTTCTAATTGTTACCCATCCCAAGGATTCATCTTATAATCATTCCAATTAGTGTAGAAATTTTAGATTGGAACAAACAGCTAGAATACTTTTTCTTGAATGATTGGAAAAACAGATAGATCAAACAAATGACTAGCTGAATGAATTTGGTATGTACTCCCGCTGTTCCACTCACAAAGTTATATCCGAAGGGTGAATGCACAGGGAGAGCATTAGCTCTAGCCAACAGACTAAAGCTAGGGGTCCAAAAACAAGAATTCAAACTTAGACACCAATTATGTATGAAGAGTGTGAAGGTTCACTAAATAGCCAATCATATCCGTAGCCAATCATATCCGTAGCAAATGTAAGTATAAAGCTATAATATTGGATTCTAGCATTACTCGTACCAAATGTAAATACTCCGTCTGTCCTAGATAAATGTTCCTAGTTGATATAGTACATGAATTAATGATGTGACGTATAATGTGTTAGAACAATAATACCCATAAACATTAATTGAGTTCTAACTATTTTAAATAATTGGTATTAAATGAAACTTTAAGGGTATATTAAATAGAAAGAATTGTAGAGAATAGAATGATCAAAAGTGAACATTAGTTGGAACATCCTAAATATTTATCCGGGACTTAGGGTTTATAAACCTAAAGTAATAGTAATTTGTAACAGATAGTATGAGTTACCTGCACTGAATAACAGTTTTATCATATACAAGCAGCTGCAATTTTAATTAAACAAACCCTCATTTCGAGTATAGATCCACAAAAGTATGCATCATAATTGACTTCCTCCATCATCGTAATAACATTATGAAAATGAACTTTACAATCTCAGTTATATATACATATATATATATATATATAGTGCGAGCGAGAGAGAGAGAGAGATGGAGGGAGAGAGAGAGAGAGAGAGAGAGATGAATTAGAAAAGTACCAGGAATTTGATTGCAAAAGAATTAGAGACCTAATGAGCAGTAGTAACAAAATCTGCAAATTCGAATTTTCTTAGGGTTTCGATTTCACTGTAACCTAAATAGGGATTACGGCCTGTAACGGAGCTAGGCAGCTATCAATTTTGAATGTTTATTTTGGGTTAAATGCAGTCCCTGTATTATAGAAAAGTTTGAAGATAGTCCCAGTACTATGAAAATAAAAGTCATTGATTAAGTAAGGCATTTTTGTATGTCAGAAGTCCATGTATTGGATGCCGTTAGAGTCTGGTCCGTTAAGTAATATTAGAGGGATGAAGTTGTACAGTTTAAAAGTTTAAGGTATTTTTATAAATTACTAAAAAAATTGTATAAAACTTACAAAATAGTTTTTAAAATTTTGTATTTTTAGAAAATTAATTATTAAATCTTTATTATCTATTTAAAATAAATATATTTATAAAATAATTAGAAATTAATTTAAAAATAAGTGTTGAATTTAATTTGGTGTGTATATTGTAAATAAAACTTATAAAATAGAAATTTAGTTTTAGAAAATTAATTATTTCTCCCTCCGTCTGCAAAGAGTCCACTATACTATTTTAGGATATTCCACTCAATGAGTCTACTTTTAAAAATTATACTTACATTGTTCATAACCTTTCATTTTTACCCTTCAATTGTGTTGTAAGCATCTTGGTTGTGCTTAAGTATTTGTGTAATTATGACAAACTCCATGACACTAATGTATCCCTTATTTATTCGATTTTTCAAACGTGGGCTCTTTTGGTGGAACGGAGGGAGTATGTTTTATTATTTATTAAAATTTAAAAAACACTCATCATTTTCAGCAATTTTTTTTTAGAATAGTAAACACATAAATATTTTTTATATTACTAATTTTGAAGTAAAAAATTGGTAAAAATCTTGAGTATTTTTCTACAAATATGCCTTTTAAATACTTTAAACTTTCAATATGCCTTTTCGTTTGTACAACTTCATCCATCTAATTTCACTTAACGGACCAAACTCTAACGGTATCCAACGTAGGAACTTCTGCAGTGCTAAAATGTCTTAATTAAGTCAATGGCCTGCATTTTTATAGCATAGGGATATTTTCAAACTTTTTTATATAGTACGGTGACTGCCGGTGCATTTAACCCTTTTCTTTTTATTTGAGGTAATATAATTGGAGTTTTAGAAGAATTATGGCACTATTTGCTTACGTTTTGTTATTTATTTTTGGTTGGACGTAATATTAGATATAAAAAATTGTTCAAACTTAGTTCGGTTAATTAGCTGAAATAATTTGGTTTTCTGGATAGAAATACTTTATTGGTCTCAAATTAAGTGTTTTTCACTCTATTTTAGATCATCATAAGATAAATATTCTCTTTGTTCTATCAAATGTCTATGTTTAAATGTTTTAATAATTAATTGATATATTAGTAACATCAAATTTTGTCAAATTTAAAAATAATTGAACATAATTAAGTTGGTTATACCACAAGCAGTGAGTAAGGCTAAAGGTCATGAAAACTGTAAATATAATTTTTTAAAGGAACATTTTTTAAATAAACATTTTTTAAATAAAATATTTCAAAATAATGCACTATTCACATAAAACAGAGGGAGCATCTCCCCTCCTTTTTCATAAAGGTTTTCTAACTCAATTTTCAGTAACACTCTAATTTAATAAGAGAGAAAAAGAATGGGTGATTAAACATTACTAAAGCATCATTTGAGGACATTAAAGAAAATTCTTATATAATCAAGTAATATTTTTGTTTGAAAATTAATGTCCTTTATTTTATTTTGATTTGTTTCAAAATAAGTGTCCTTCTTTATTTTTAAAAAGATTACTAAGCAAATAATCATGTTACCCTTATTAATTGTGAAATGAATAATGAAGAAGATCCTATTGATTTGACATCATTATTAAAAAAAATTACATATATCAATTAAATTTTAAAAAACTATTCTCTTTGTTACGGATAAATATTTCTTGTTGACTAAGTATAGAGATTAAGTAACGTAATTAATGATTGGTTGTAAAATCTGTTCTATCGATAATATTCATTAAGATTAACATTAATTGAGTAGTATTATTCTAAATAAGTGGGTTTCTCTAGGATGTGTTATGTCGATAGTAAATGAAGCTTTAAGGGTATATTGGGAAAAATGGTAGAAAATTTGTTAGGAATATTAGTTGAGACATTACAAAATCATAAATAGAAACATTTATCTGGGACCGAGGGAGTATGTAAAATCAATATGAAACACTTATTTTAGAACAAATGAAGTATCTCGCATTAGGTAATTACTAGTTTTACACCTGTGGTTAAACGCACGGACATAAATTTTTTTCAATTAAATTATACTCAATAGAAACAAAACATGTAAAAATTTTAATTCTAACAAAATAAACAAATAATAATTGTAACGTAAAGATTATGAGATCGATGTACATAAATTAAAAAAATAATTATAATGTAAAGATTAAGAAAAAAAAGTATAATTAATAATACAAAATCACATAAATAAAAAAAATATTATAAATTTTGGAACACTTTTATAAATACAAAATTAAACCCTACCTCTGCGTCATGATAAACGCAGAAAGAATTTATTCAAAACGCAAAAATAAAAAATAAAATAAAATTAAACCCTACCTCTGCGTCATGATAAACCCATTCCCAATTAAAATTATAGAGATGTAGATACTTTTTAGTTCTACTTCAATTTTCCCATGTACCCTTTGATCCATCTACGAATGTCATTTCTTACCTGTCCACCAATTCCTCCATTACATCCTTCTTCAGCCTTCAATCAGTCTTCAGTTTCAATTGACTTGGAGGTGGAAGGACTTCAGATTGTGCTCTTTAGTGCTTTTACTATCCATATAGCATTATCATAAAGATTTTGAGCAAAAACATTAGAAACTTAGTGAGAATAGTTGTAAATATTTGTGAGAGTAGTATACTCTTCCATACAGCTGTCCTCAATGACCTCAGACTATCTAGCCTTCCGTGCCTTGTTGGAAAAGATGTCGGATGATATATATTTATGTACTCAATGGTTTGTATATGTTTGATATGCTTGTGGCTATTTATAATTTCTTGTAGAACTTTATATTCAATCAGTTTATCCATTGTCAAGAAATAATTCAGTTGTCCAATTAATCAGATCTTCATTTTAAATACAAAAAATTATATTTTCGAGGCAAAAATAAGATTTTTATCGGTTCAATTAATCTGACTCAATTAATTTGATTCAAGTTATCAATGTTTCCATAAATTTGATTTAATTAATCAAATCATTTTTTATCAAAAAAAAAAAATTAAATGTAGGTTAGAATAATATATTGTTATATGTATATATATATATATATATATATATATAGAGAGAGAGAGAGAGATATGTATATAGGTTAATTAAAATAAGAAGATTAGGCCAAAAGTATATACATTAATATGAATATCTAGGTAGTCATCCAAAATTAAGAAAATTAGAGCAATAAAAATAAAATAATATGATTTATTAGTAAACAATAAAAATTGTAAGAAGAGCCAATAAAAGTTTTCCATTGATTTTATATATAAAAAATCCAAAATTCTAAATTAGCATAAAAACAAAAAATACCATTTTGATTTTTTAAATAAACCAAAATATGTAATAAGCTATTAGTTGGTTTGATTTCAATTTGAGTTTTATTAACTAATTCAATATAAAATTTTTTAAGGATTTATATACCTATCGATTGGTATATTTCAATTTGAATTTCCTTAGTTGTTAATATCATTTATCCGTCCTCTTTCCAAAATAGCGAAAACTAAGCAAATTGTCATCTTTCCAAAGAAGTAGCTCTCTATTTTCTAGGGCATATCTTTCAATAATATTCAAGTTCGATATTTCCATGATTTTGGCGGATCAAACTATTTTTAGACTTAGTTTAATATATATATATATATATATATATATTAGAGAGAGAGAGAGAGAGAGAGAGAGAGAGAGATTAAGCATATAACTAACAGATCCTTGTATTATTGGGTTATAACATCTTTGTTTTTGATTGCCCTTTTCTTACTCAATCTCTTTATTTTGATCTGTAAATTTGTCTTCTTTTTGTATGGTGTTATTGTGTTTGTTACCTATATCAATGAGCTTTTGAGAGTTTGAATTTATAGACTCATATAAATGATTGAGAAAACTAGTGGAGATAACGACTAGATTGCCAACTTGAGAGTTCATAGTCCACGGATGCACTTCCACTTGTCGTTATTGAATCTGTTTCTTCCATTTCATCAAATTTCAATGATTGCTCATAATTAAATTTTACGCACTGATCCACATAATTGTTTTGAGAACCCTCCGTTTTATCTACGTAACTATCCGAGGTCACGCCACGCTCTTTTACAATGATTCTATTAATTTTGTGGATAATACTAACCTAATTACTATCATCATAACTCAAATCTACACAAAGGTCTTAACAATATCCTTTAAATCTAATTGTTTAAATTGGAATAGAAAAGATGCGCCTTCCTTCTCACATTGGACTAAATTTTCCTTATGATATTAATTTTTTAGGTTTAATTACCTTTGGTTCGATTTGCTTTCGATTAGGTTTTATACTATGATATTTCTTCAAAAGAGCTTTCAAAAAGTGCTTTGTTTGGTGAGTTTTGTGTGCGAAGGATGGTGGGGGCTTTATCTGTGGTGGGCACATCAATGGTGGATTCACACAGTTCACCATGTTTATGTGTGGATAATTTGGCATCAATCAATATGAACCAAATTAGTAAGGATAGTTTGGGCATTTAAAAAAAAACAGACGAAAAAATTGACGTTAACGGCATGAAGGAGAAATCTCACAAGAAAATGTAAATCGAGTGACCAGAATGAATTTTTTTAATGAGGGGGGACCAAACGCATAGTTTTCGTAAAGGGGAGGGACCAAATAATTATATAATTCAATAAACAACTTAAAAATTGTAAGAAGAGCCAATAAAAATTTGGCATTGATTTTACATATATATTAAAAAAATCCAAAACTTCCCAAATTAGCATTAAGTGCCAAAACAATTTTCCTAAAATTTTAATTTTTTTAAATATACCAAAATATGTGGCAATAAGCTATTAGTTGGTTTGATTTCAATTTGAGTTTTATTAACTGAATTCAATATATACCTTCTTTTTTTTTTTTGAAAAAGGATTCAATATGTATATACCTATTGGTTGGTTTGATTTTAATTTGAATTTGGTTAGTTGAATTTAAAAGATATGCATGCATCCGTCCTCTTATCCAAAGGTAGACGAAAGACTAAGCAAATTGTCATCTTTCCAAGGAGAAGTAAAGTAAGCTCTCTATTTTCAAGGTAGGGCATATCTTTCAATAAAAACATATCAAGTTCTATATTTGACAACATGATTTTGGCGGGATCAAACTATTTTTAGACTCAGTTGTCATTATATATATATATATATATATATATATATATATATATATATAGAGAGAGAGAGAGAGATTAAGCATAGTAACTAACAGATCACTTGTATTATTGGGTTATAACATCTTTGTTTTTGATTGCCCTTTTTCTTATATCAATCTCTTTATTTTCATCTGTAAATTTGTTCTTGTTTTCGTATGTGTGTTATTGTGTTTATATGCATCTATATCACTGAGCTTTTGAGAGTTTGAGGTATTTATAGACTCGTATAAATGATCGAGAAAACTAGCTGTTAGAGATAAGGGCTAGATTGCCAACTTGATATGCGAGTTGCATAGTCCACTTGATGTCCACTTAACCACTTGTCGTATAGTTGTCAATCTTGTCTTTTTGTCCCCTGTAGTCTTCAAAGGTTTCAATGATTGCTCATAAATAAATTGATTGCACACGTGTTGTAGATCCTTCATAACTGTTTTGAGAAATAAACCGTTTCTGTTTTATCAAACAGATAACTATCAGACGAGGATAGATGTTTCATATAAAAACTCTTTTTACAATGATTCTATCAATTTTGTGGATAATACTGACCTAATTAACATCATCATAACTCAAATCTATACAAAGGTCTTAACAATATCCTTTAAATTTAACTGTTTATTTTTATTTGAATAACTAAGAGCCCATTTGGTCGAGCGTTTTGGCCAAAACGCAGGGATAAAACGCAGCTTATTTGCAAAAATGTGTTTCAATATCGCGTAAAACGCGTTTTCAAAATGCATGCGTTTTAAAACGCTGAAATTCGAGCTTTTCCCGAGCGCTTTTAAAACGCTCCTAGGAAAAAAAAAACTGCATATTGAAGTGATATTCCAAACGTATTTATAAGGAAAGACCTCCGTTTTTAAAACACTATGTTTTTTAAAGCGCTGCGTTTTTAAAACACTGCGTTTTGTAAACGCTGTACCAAACGGGCTCTAAATATCACATATTTTCTCACAATTTGGTAGCCATAAATTTTCCTTATGATATTAATATTTTTAGGTTTAATATACAATTTGGTCCTTAAACTTACAACGTTTTTCTGATTAGGTTTTAATACTATGATATTTCTTATTGTGACACTTGAACTGAACATTGGGCTTACGTTTAATCCCTCATTAGGCGGGAGTTAACATTTACGTTACATTTTATTTTAAAACATTAAAATGCACTTATTCCTTAATGACTGTGTATCCACATGAAGGAGAAAAATTTGCAGCCTCACTATCTCTCTCTCAGGAGCTCATCCAGCATTCAGTTCGAAACTCATCCAGAGAGCTCAATCTGATAGTAATTTACAAGGGTTGTCCTCAATTTCATTCAATCTCGACGAGTTCAATACTCCCAAAACATCCACCAAATCTGTAGCCAAACAGAAAAAGAACAATGTTGCGTACATAGCCATCTTTATTTTAAAATATAAGGGGCTGTACTCGACTCGTTGAGACTCGTTGGGACTGATCTCGGATAGAAGAAGCACTTGATGTTCCAAGTTTCATCGGAGGTGCAACATCAATCTTTTCAACTGACTGAAGATTTGGATAGTCATATTAAGTCCTCCCTCTCAATCTCTATGAGTATCTCTCTTCTCAGTTACTCTCTCTCTTTCCCCTTCCCACCATAGCCTCTACCACCGGTCCTCCCCCACCAAAAGGTGCAACCTAAATTCTCTCTCTCTAATAATTTTAGTATATTAATTTGGCGTTGGTAAAATTAAATTTCTTAAGATTTCGTAATTGGTAAAACTCTGATCGAGACATGGGCATTGGTAGGCTTAGTCGCACGCCCACTAAATTAGACCTAAACTCGGCCACTAATAATGTAATTAGGGTAAGTCGGGTCGATCCACGAAGAACAGTGATTATTTGCGAACATCACTTGACCGATTGGGGGTTTAAATTGAGTTTTTGATTAATTCCTACAACGGAAAAATAAACTAAGTGTTTAAAACAATAATTTAAGAGAACTTCGATTTGATCTGTCACGGATTATAATTCTAATATCATTGATAATTCTTTTCACCATAATACTTATTCACTTGATTACGAGATATATTTCAATCTCTGTCTCTTCTTTCGGTTTAGTTTATAGCATGGCACACTCACTATAAACCCTAATTAAAATTAAACCTAAACGGCACGAAAAGGTCTAAAGATTAATTGATGTTGTTTTAAGAGACTAAAATCAAGAACGCTTTCTAATGTTAATTAGATAAACGTCTAATCTTGCCTACTTCCGAATTGCTATGGCACATAAACAATTCGTGAAGACGCTACAATGAAAACTCTAGTTACGGCGCGAGCGAGTAATCTAGCAAAGATTAATAAAGAGGACAAGTGAATTGGCCAAATCCACAATCCTAGAAATCAATCTAAATTAATACAAGCAAGATTATGAACAAGAATTAATTAAAAGAAAGAAATACCTCAATAGAATTAAGAATCCGGATCAAGCTCTCAAATCCAAAGTTATGGAGTTTTAGTTCTCCATAGAAATTCAAAGCTTGAGTTTTTGATTCTAGGAAAACTCTCCAAAGTAGATGATAACCCTAAAACTAAACAAAGAAATAGTATTTATACTCCCTTCCTAAAACCTAGATAAAAAGAATAAAAATAAAATAACTCTAAATAATAAAAGCGCTAAAAATACAAAGACCCACGATTTTAGTCTCGACAGGACGACTCGTCCCCGAGGGACGACTCGTCCTCGAACCTTCGATCCTTCTGAATCGATCGTCCCTGCTGGGGAATAGTTAGGCAATTTGGGACGACTCGTCCCCAAGCCTAAAATCCCGAAATCTTCAATTTCCTCGTGACTCTTTAGCTCGCCGGGACTTCTTTGGTTGACTTTGTCTTGACTTTGTTGACTTCCATCGATGTAGGATTGATGATCTTGAGCTTCTTTGAGAACCAAAAACGATTACATAATAAATCTCTAAATTTCTCTCGAATTACATTGATTCTCTCAAAATCCTCACAAAACATAATTCACTCAAAAATACATCAAACCTAAACTAGATACAAAATAGAGAATAATAAGGATGGAAAACATAGGAAAAGATAGTATAAATCCGTCCCATCAAATACCCCCACGCTTAGACCATTACTCGTCCCGAGTAATATCCTAAACTCAATCTAACACCGGTCTAAAACAGATGCATGGAGGGTAAATGATTCCTAGTCTCCTCTAATCCGCCAACACAAGTCCATCAAAGTCACAAGCAGAGTACAAGAAACTCGTCTCCTTATATCACCAATAGGAATCAACGGTGAGAACAAGGACCTTAACTTGATACCAACTCTCGATATAAAACGGTATCCAAGCTACGGTCCACACACAAAAGCCAAGGGAACTAAATATGACCTATGTTTCCCCACGCTTGGCTCACACTACATCATCCCTCAAAATAAAAAGTTGCTCGGGTGTTAATCCCTCACAACTACCTCATGGAAAACTCCTACGCCCCTTATTACTCCAAAACGAATGAGGATTTCTATCCTAACTCCACTAAACCCATCCTCCTACTCCAATGCAAGAACCTACCCGAACTCCGAATCCTCCCTTATGACTCCACTCCGGTGATATGCAAGATATGAAAACAAATTACTTCCCTCACCTTTTGCCTAGGTGCCGTTTCCGGTTTTCACCTAGCCTCTCTTTTCTTTTCTTTTTTTTTTTTGTTTTTTTTTTTGTTTTTTTGTTTTTTTTTTGTTTTTTGTTTTTTTTTTTTTACATTTACAGATAGATAGAATACAGAAAGATAGAATACAGAAAGAAGCATCCCCATACCCCCACGCTTAAACCACACAATGTCCTCAATGTGTGAAATAAAGCATAAATGCGATAAAACGAAAAAGGGAAGGGAAAAAGGTATACCCTCACCGACGAGAGCTGGAGCCTTCCCCCTGATAATAGGATTGCTGGGAAGAACGCCTCTTAGCACGATCAGCGGCTCTCGACTGCATCATAGCCAAGTAGTCATCCAAGACTGGCTCATAGCTCCGGGGTTCGGGCTGCATTGCCCATGCTTCTAACTGCCGAGATCGGGCTCCCAAAAGGGTAACATCATCTTCTAGACCCTCAAACCGAAAGATGGTGGATTAGGGTTTGGATTTCGAAGAAAAGAGGAGAGTGGGGTGAAATTTTGGGTTGGGGTAAAGAGAGAGAAAGCTTGGGCTTTAATGGTGATTGAGGTTTGAAGATGTGGGGAAGAAGGTGGATTACAAGGGTTTGTGAGGATGGCTATGTAGGTTGGGAAGGAGAGAAATTGGGTTGTAGGGATTGGAGGATGGATGATTGTTTGTAGAGAGAGAGAGAGAAGAAGAAGAAGAAGAATAGGTTTTGGGGGGCACGACTCGTCTGGGCTGAGACTTTTTTTTTTTTTTTTTTTTACAAAGCGTGACTTCCGGGCACCGAGGACGAGTCGTCCCCTACATCACGAGTCGTCCCTGGATTTTCAAAGGCTCTGAATCGATCGTCCCTGCTGGGGAAGAGTTGGTGCAATGGGGACGAGTCGTCCCTTTCTTCACAAGTTCTGATCGTCGTCCCCGATTGGGGAAGAGTTGGTGCAATTGGGGACGAGTCGTCCGTTTTTTTTTTTTTTTTTTTTTTTTTTGAACAGGCCCGGGCTTTGATCCATTCTCCTTTGCTTCACCCTGCACACCACCACAAAACAAATACCTTCAGCAGCACCGATTCATACATAAAAAAAAATAACAATACATACAACAACAATAAAAACTAAGAATGACTGAAATTAAATCCCGGGTTGCCTCCCGGATAGCCGCCCTTCTTTACCGTCTTTAGCTAGACCAAACGCCTTACCATAAACCGGAGCACCACCCGAAAGACTCATCACCGCTTCCTTCAAACTCTCGGAAATTTCGAAGTCCATCTCAGCAAACCCCAAAGCATTCTCTAAAACTGACTTCATATCATCATTTGTACCACTCACCTCGAACACATCCTCCACCACCGGCTCAATCACATCCATGAAACATAGGGAATGGACATCCTTTAGGTATTTCATGGAGTCAAAGATGTTGAACTCCATGACTTGCCCATCGAATTCCATAGATAGAGAACCATTGGCCACATCCAACTTGGTTCTTGCTGTAGACATGAAAGGCCTCCCCAACAGTATAGGAGCTCTTGGATCCGTCTCCATCTCAAGCACATAAAAATCTGCGGGAAATATCATCTCCCCCACTCTAACCAGAACATCCTCTACCAATCCCTTCGGGTAGGCATTCGACCTATCCGCTAGCTGTATCACAACTCTGGTGTCCTGCAGTGGTCCCAACTTAAGAGTTTCAAACAACGCATAGGGCATGACGTTGATTGAAGCCCCCAAGTCTAACATCGCCTTATGCTCAGAAGCATCCCCCAAAGTAACTGGAATCACGAACATCCCTGGGTCACTGCACTTCTTAGGCAATTTCCTCTGATACACTGCAGACACGTGCTCTTTAACCTTACCCTTCTTCTTACTCCTCTCTTTCTGATTCCTCTTCATAGTACACAACTCCTTCAAAAACTTCGCATACCTTGGAACAGTCTGAAGAAGATCCAAGAAAGGAATATTAACCTCTAACCTCTTGAAAGTATCGTAAATAGCCTTGTCAGGCTCTGGCTTTCGATGTTCTTTCAAGGCCTCGGGGAATGGAACCTCAGGCTCATATACAGGAGCCTTAACCTCAGGTGCAACTTCTGTCTGATCTGGTTCCTTTTGTACTGGCTCTGAAATCTCAACCTCAACCTCCGGTTCCTCAACTACACCCTTATCCTGCAACTCCTTACCACTTCGAAGAGTGATCGCACATGCATTCTGCTTGGGATTCGGCTCAGTCTGTGATGGCAACTTCCTCGAATCCCTAGCCTCCATCCGTCCCACTGCATCAGCTACCTGACCCATCTGTTTCTCCAAGTTACCAATGCTCGCATCGGTGCGCTGCTGATACTGCTGGAAATTCTGGTTCATGGTGCTAACACTCTGTGCCAAAGAATTCAGCAATGCCTCTGTAGACAGTCCCGGAGAATTCTGCTGCTGCTGCTGCGGTGGCTGCTGCTGCTGTCCATATGGTGGCCTATAAGAGTTGTACTGATTACCCCGATGCCTGCCGATAACCCCGCTGATTACCAAAGCTGTCCCGACCACCACTGATTCTCTGCCACTGTACCCCATCGAAATTGGGATGATTTCTCCAGTGGGGTTATAAGTGTTACCCATGGTCTCTGTCCCATTGCAAACCCAACCGCATTGACATTCTCCATATCACCCGTCTGCAAAGAAGGACACGAATCTATAGGGTGCGTAATTTCATAACAAATCCCACACGGCTTCGGCGTCTGTCCCAGAACCAACTGCTTTACCATACCCTTGAGGTCCTCCAAGTCTGTCTCGAGCTTATTGATCGACCCACTGTTAGAACCCACTGCGCTAACCTGCCTCATATTTGACCTCTTGCCATGGGTCCTCGTACTCTTAGCTAGCTCCTCGATCAACTTTTTTGCTTCATCAGTGGTCTTATTCAGAATACTCCCTCCACAACATGAATCCACTAATCTCTTGTCCTGAATGGTCAACCCTCCATGAAAATAGACAATCAGCTGGTCCTCAGTAAACCCATGATATGGACAACTCCTACAAAGCTTGTGAAAGCGATTGTAGTAGTCGTATAGGGTCTCATCTCGCTTCGCTCCATATTACGATGTCCTCTTCATAACATTAATCGATCTGAGGAAGAACTCTTAGAAATACCTCTTTCATCTCGCCATGTCGTGATGCTATTAGGTGGCAAGTGATAATACCACCCATTCGCGTTATCTTTCGAGTGAAAGAAAATGCCCTCAATAACGATGCTCGAGCGGAAGCACCCGGCTTCATACTCGACATATTTGCACAACCGAGAGAGATCTGATTTGGATCCTCTCCGGCATCCCCGTGAAGTGCGGAAGGCGATTCATAGCCCGGCTTCAACTCAAATGTCACTCCGGCGTAAGGCGGGGAATTGGACGGCATGTGGTTGCTCGTTCCAATTCGGAGAGCCTTTGCCTCAATGCGTGGTGGAACTGCGTGTCCACCACCACCTGCATTATCTCTGCTTGGTCACCACTGCGTTATCTCCGTTCGCATCTCTTCGCCTAACAATATCTCCTTGACTCTCCCGCTTTGTTGTCGTCCTTTCGAAAGATCTTTCGATTTACGGATCAAACGAAACAATCAAATTTTTAGTAGAACGAGTGTGGACCATAAACGGTTCCACACTACAGGATAACAAGTAATAAATATAACTAAAGAGATAACAATTAAAGAACTAAAAGAAAAATAAAACAAATAAGAAAAGAAAAAGAACGCAAACAATAACACCGTCCCCAAGAACGGCGCCAAAATTTGGTAGGCTTAGTCGCACGCCCACTAAATTAGACCTAAACTCGGCCACTAATAATGTAATTAGGGTAAGTCGGGTCGATCCACGAAGAACAGTGATTATTTGCGAACAATACTTGACCGATTGGGGTTTAAATTGAGTTTTGATTAATTCCTACAACGGGAAAAATAAACTAAGTGTTTAAAACAATAATTTAAGAGAACTTGATTTGATACGTCACCGGATTATAATTCTAATATCATTGATAATTCTTTTTCACCATAATACTTATTCACTTGATTACGAGATATATTTCAATCTCTGTCTCTTCTTTCGTTTAGTTTATAGAAGGCACACTCACTATAAACCCTAATTAAAATTAAACCTAAAGCGGCACGAAAAGGTCTAAAGATTAATTGATGTTGTTTTAAGAGACTAAAATCAAGAACGCTTTCTAATGTTAATTAGATAAACGTCTAATCTTGCCTACTTCCGAATTGCTATGGCACATAAACAATTCGTGAAGACGCTACAATGAAAACTCTAGTTACGGCACGTAACGAGTAATCTAGCAAAGATTAATAAAGAGGACAAGTGAATTGGCCAAATCCACAATCCTAGAAATCAATCTAAATTAATACAAGCAAGATTATGAACAAGAATTAATTAAAAGAAAGAAATACCTCAATAGAATTAAGAATCCGGATCAAGCTCTCAAATCCAAAGTTATGGAGTTTTAGTTCTCCATAGAAATTCAAAGCTTGAGTTTTTGATTCTAGGAAAACTCTCCAAAGTAGATGATAACCCTAAAACTAAACAAAGAAATAGTATTTATACTCCCTTCCTAAAACCTAGATAAAAAGAATAAAAATAAAATAACTCTAAATAATAAAAACTGCTAAAAATACAGCACCCACGATTTTAGTCTCGACAGGGGACGACTCGTCCCCCAGGGGACGACTCGTCCCTGAACCTTCAGTCCTTCCTGAATCAGTCGTCCCTGCTGGGGAATAGTTGGTGCAATTTGGGACGACTCGTCCCCAAGCCTAAAATCCCAGAAATCTTCAATTTCCTCGTGACTCTTTAGCTCGCTTCGGGACTTCTTTGGTTGACTTTGTCTTGACTTTGTTGACTTCCATCGATGTAGGATTGATGATCTTGAGCTTCTTTGAGAACCAAAAACGATTACACAATAAATCTCTAAATTTCTCTCGAATTACATTGATTCTCTCAAAATCCTCACACAACATAATTCACTCAAAAATACATCAAACCTAAACTAGATACATGAAAATAGAGAATAATAAGGATGGAAAACATAGGAAAAAGATAGTATAAATCCGTCCCATCGGGCATCGTACAGCCATGCCAGAGTATGCGAAACTATTCTGGGGAGAGAATAGCCCTCCATCCCTCTTCTGATTTATGGACTGAAGCAGGTATGGCCATGACTCTTTCTTTGTTTCTGATGAAACAAGGAACCCAAAAGCAAGATTTGTGATTTGGGTTGTAATATAGTGGCCAATTGTGGCTTTGTAATAAGGAACTCGATAGGTGAAGAATTGAGATGGAGGCTTATTTCTTGTCATGCATAGAGAGAAGGGGGTGAGCGAAGAACAAGAGGAGGGGGAGGAAGAAAATAGAGAACGATGGGGGAAGAAGGCAGATAGAGAGAGAAAAGAGAGAGAAATTTTTTCTAAGTTTATTATTATATTTTGTTTTAATTTAATAAATTTGATTTAAAATTTTTAAAACTAATTATTCTCTCTACTCAAAGAAAGAAAGGCATATTTTAATTTTTTAAAATCAATTTCATTATTTTATTGAACCAATAATTATCTCATGTTTTACAAATTTTAGAAAAAAAAAAGAGAAGTAAATACCCATCATAATTTTTTAAAAAAGAGTCAAGTTGAGTTTATAAAGTTAATCTTTTTTTTATAAGCATTTTGTCCATTTTAATATTTTATGCCACTTGGCAACCTAATCAACATCCATCAAGTGTAGTATGGCCACATGGAATCCCAGTCATCATCATGTAGGGTATTTTTGTCTTTTCATGGAAAATTTAACGCCTCAACTGACGACCATTAGTTGAGGGACTAACTGTACGCCCAAATGTTCAGTTCAATGACCAAAATAAGAAATGACAAAGTTTTAGAACCTAATCAGGAAAACGTTGCAAGTTCAGGGACCAAATTGTATATTAAACCAATTTTTTTGTTATGCAATATGACTTTAATTGATTAAGCATTTAAAAATAAAAATAAAAAAAGAATTACTTTTTTGTTCCTTGATGCTTTGAACTAAAAAATAATGTTAGAAGGTAATTAAAAAAAATAACTTTATTAATCAACTTAATATGAGTAAGTAACCAATTGGTAATTCTATCCAAACATTATTTAATCTAATAACTAGTGATGCAATGGATAAGTAAAAATTGTATTGAAAATAACCTTCGATTTCCACTACATTAGTTACTTATTTACTGCATTCTTTTAAAGTTAAACTTATATAGATGAAAATACCCTCTTTTCTAATTCATGTCATGAATTATATATATATATATATATATTAGAATTATTATATATTTTAATATTAATATCAAAAAAATAAGATTTAATGAAAACATAAACCTTAATTATTATATTAACATTCATATTTAATCTTACTTTTTATTTTAGTAATAAAATTGTATGTTTAGAAAATATTTTCTTCACTTCTTGTAGAAATGCAATTTTGTTGTTTATTTGTGAGCGTAAATAACTAAATATAATTTTTCAAGCAAGTAGGGAAGAAAATTAAAAATACATTATTCATAGATAATTAAAATTAAAAAATAGTATTGAAAGATCAACACATTCAACTTCAAGAATAATTTTAGCTACGTACAAACATCTCTAATTATTAAAAAAGAAATATTCTTGAAAAGACTATGGGTATTTATACACAAAAACATGAAAAGAAAAAAAAAGTTCACTTTTAATTAAGAGAATATTCAAGTAAAAGTAAATTGAAAGATATATTGTATTATTAAAATGAGTGACTATTTAAGGGTATTTTGTTCTAGTATAAACTAAGCTAAATTAAAATAATTACTCCCTCCGTTCCAGGTAAAGAGTCCAATTTTTATTTTTAAAAATCAACATGTGACTAAATCAAATTAAAATTTTACATACTTAGGAAATAAAATTTCATTAATTAAAAACTATCTTAAGAATACTATGGATTACAACTTTCATAACTTTGTAAAAATAAATAAATTTATGTAAATTATCGGTCAAACTTTAATTAAGTTGACCCAAAAAAATTAAAAATGAACTATTTGTCTGAAACGGAGTGAGTATTAATTAGTGTAGTGGATAAATATTTATTGTAGTAGAAACAGTGTTCAAAAACTCAAAATAGTCGCCTGCCTAGGCGCCGCCTAGGCTAGGCAGCCTTCAAACGCCGTGATTATTGACAAATCGGCCCAAAAATAGCTCAAGGAATGGGGAGCAGAGAACGGAGAGAACAAAGAGAGATCGAAAAGGGGAGAACGTCGGTGTGTGCCTGTGGTGAGAGAGAGAAAGAATGCCGGTGAGAGAGGGAGAACGCGTAAGAGGAAAGAGAGAGCGAGAACGCGTAAGAGGAAAGAGAGAGAGAGAGAGAGAGAGAGAGAGAGAGAGATCTTGCCCCCAATGGTCTATTGCTCCACCACTCAAGGCCCGCCGCAGGCTCCCGCCGTTTGTGAGAATGAGAAGCCTTAGAGTTTTCAATTTTAACTTTTTAAAATGACAACTATTCAAGTTATTCCTCCTCAAGTTATTAAAGCATTTCCTCTCACCTCCTCAAGTTATTAAAGTATTTTCCTTCTCCTCTTTACTTTGAAATGATATTGAATTTAATTTTAATTTTTAACTTTTAGTCTTGTAATGTGATAATTACTTTTAGTTTATTTGATCATATTTAGTTATTTATTATTGTTGCAGCATGTATGATATGACTATGATGTAATTATGTCTCGATTTCTAGGCCCCTAGCTTAGCATCCGCCTAACGATTTTTAGAACACCGAGTAGAAATAGTTTTTTCCAAATATAAATTACATTAAATAAATATTATGAGCCATTGGATTTAGACAGCCAGATCTAGGCTCTTCATCTAAGGCATATATAGTTTGGTTTCTAGATAAAGATAGAAAACCCTAGTCAGAATACTCAAACCCCCACCCATGACCAATGGCCTTCGCTCACACCTCACCGACGGTTGCTCTCACCGGTCACGTCACCGCTAGTGCGTCACCGGAGCTCAATCTCATCTCAGCCATGGTAAGTCTCCATCCACCTCTGCCGAAGCCACACACTACCATTGCAATTGAAATCCAATTAAAATTCACTACTACTTCTACCTAATCCCCAAAGAGTAATTTCATAATTTTAATTTCATTCTTCCAGCAAAGTGTTCCCAAATTGTAACTTTGAAGAACAAATGGTTGGAATTATTTTTTCCCTGACTGGGTGCGTGAGACTTACCTCACCATTTGATTCCAAAAAAATGCTCGAGGGAGAAATGCTGCTCTGTGATGCTGCTTTTTGATTTTCTTTTATTCTTTTTCTTTTGTTCACGTTTGTGTGTGTGTTTTTTCAATGGACGTTGGAACCCCAAAGTTACTGATGATGCCAAAAAAATCAGGGGCACTGGGGGTGCCGAATGGATCATCGCCGTCCCGCGGATCTCGAATATCTGGCATGTATTTGTCTGCAAAAAAGACACCGTGAGAGGGCGGGAGGACTCTCCGCCAAAACCCTCCCGTGTTCGTCGATCTCACTGCTATATGAAAAGCGAACATATTTGGCCAAGTGAGACGTACTGGGAGAGAGGAGGTGGTTATATACTGCAGAGGCTGCCCCTATTTTCGAGCCATTTATTGGTGAGGCGTACAATTTAGCAGTCAGAATATGCACATCAGAAGCCCCCCACTCCTTATTCCTCGAGATTCACCTCGAGGGTGAGGAGTACTATTTGTCCGTGTTCATCTCGGACTGCCAAGATGCATCCACTCGATTGACGAGCATAGTAATAACCCTTGAAATTAACTAAGTCATGTGCTCGTTACTCGAGCAATACATGACCTCAAACATTAATTAAGGAATCAACTCGACCTGGGAGCATAACAATAATCCTTGAAATTAACTAAGTCATAAGCTCGTTACTCGTGCAACACATGACCTCAAACATTAATTTAGGAATCAACTCGACCTGGGAGCATAACAATAATCCTTGAAATTAACTAAGTCATGTGCTCGTTACTCGAGCAACACATGACCTCAAACATTAATTAAGGAATCAACACGACCTGGGAGCATAACAATAATCCTTGAAATTAACTAAGTCATGTACTCGTTACTCGAGCAACACATGACCTCAAACGTTAATTAAGGAACCAGCTCGACCTGGGAGGGACCTCGACCTACGAGGTTCGTTTTTAACCTCGACCTGCGAGTTCCACTCGAGTGGGGAGGGTATAATCTACTCAGCCGCGAGTTTCACTCAAGCGGGGAGGATGTAATCTACTCAGCCGCGAGTTCCACTCAAGCGGGGAGGATGTAATCTACTCAACCGCGAGTTCCACTCAAGCGGGGAGGATGTAATCGACTCAGCCGCGAGTTCCACTCAAGCGGGGAGGATGTAATCTACTCAGCCGCGAGTTCCACTCAAGCGGGGAGGATGTAATCGACTCAGCCGCGAGTTCCACTCAAGCGGGGAGGATGTAATCTACTCAGCCGCGAGTTCCATTCAAGCGGGGAGGATGTAATCGATTCAGCCGCGAGTTCCACTCAAGTGGGGAGGATGTAATATACTCAGCCGCGAGTTCCACTCGAGCGGTGAGGTTCGTTTGTTTTGACCGTTACTTAAAGGAGCTTAACCGATAGTGAAGGGGCCCATTGGCAACTGTTCTTCATTAAAGAGCCAAGCTGTAACTTCTTTAGCAATGAAGGGATCACATTGTAACTGCCCAGCAGTTAAGGGACCAAATTGTAACCCTTCAGCACTAATGGGCCATGTTGTAACTGTTCTACATTTAGAGGGACCAACTTATAACTTCTTAGCAGTCAAGGGATCACTTTGTAACTATTCAGCAATTAAAGGACCAAACTGCAACAGTTTAAGAACTAATTCTAGTAAAGGAGCCAGTTCGTAACTGACCAATGACGGAGGGATGTGCTCGAAACTGCCCATAAATGATGGGATTGACTTTGTAACAGCAATAATGGGTCGTGAATGTAACTGTTCCCTTAAGCCACGCTTGTAACTGGCGCATAATAAAACGGACGTGAACTAGTGGAGGCGTGGAAAATGAACGTGGCAAAGCTTCCAAGCAACGGTTCAGATCTCGCCGTCATCTTCTCTCAAACGCCACCACCATCCTTCGCCGGCTCCGGCTCATTTGATAACTACTATTACACCTCCTTTCTCTCTCTCCCGCCACATCGCCGACGCCTCACTGGCCGAGATTTCAAATTCCGGTTCAACAAAGATGATATCACCGGCTATTTTATGGTGGCGCATGGAGGCTTCCTTGGTGGTGTTTTTAGTTTCGCCGGCGTCTTGGCAGGATGAAGTCGTCCTTGGTGTTTTCTTCTTGTTCCATGCCTGTTTCCTTCCACCAGCCTGCTAAACTGCCATGGTCGCTGGCGCCGCCATGGCGAGACGAGGCCGCTGATATTGTCCCTTTTCTATATCATGCTCGCTCTCCTTTGATTTGCTTTAATTTCTTTCTTTCCCCCAACCAATCATTTAGTCAATTCACTATGCTCAGGAGGCTTGGGCGAATTTTGTAACTTGAATTCTATTGGCAGCAACAATGGCAACCATGGACAGGCACAATGCCCAATGCTTTGACCAATACAAACCCAGTTGAAAGTTTGTGTTTTGTGCTTCCTGTCTTGGCCAAATTCGCTAATAGTATTGATGTGGTCGCCGGAGTAAACCATTGTAGGGACCCATGACATCACCCCGAGCAGATTCTTTGTACGCCGAAATCAAGCTAGTAAGTAGATTGGATTTAGTGTGCATGGTTTGTTGGAGTGCCGAGTGGTTTGAAGATGATGACTTGCAAGCTCCAACAATTGTTGTGTTTTCTCCAATTTTCACCAATTTTGCACAACCCAAGTCACCCACGTGTACTGTCAATTCTTGGCCTTTTGTTATGTGCTTTTTGTTGGACATTTTGTCCCACTTTCTCTTTCCTCACATGCTAAAGAATGAAGCTTGAATCTACCTTTCCATGTCCCAGACACAAGTCTTGAAAATGTTTTCCATTTCTTGCTTCTTTTTTGTTTTTTGTGATTAGATTTCTCTTTTCCTTTCTTTCCCGGCAATGGAACCAACTGATGATGCCGAAAAAATTAGGGGCACCGGGGGTGCCGAATGGATCGTCGCCGTCCCGCGGATCTCAGATATCTGGCATGTATTTGTCTGCAAAAAAGACACCGTGAGAGGGCGGGAGGACTCCGCCAAAACCCTCCGGCGTGTTCGTCTCTCAAGGCTATATGAAAAGCGAACATATTTGCTAAGCCAAGTGAGACGTACCTTGACCGAGAGGAGGTGGCTATATATACTGTAGTGGGCCCCTATTTATTTCAGGCCCATTTATTGGAGCGAGGCCCATACAATTTAGCAGGTCCAGAATATGCACATCAGTTACTTTTGGAAATTGGCTAATTTTTATTTTATTTTACCTATATAAATATATCTTAAAATTTTTCATTCTGTCTCAGTATTCCAGTAGCTCTAGTAGCTCTAGTGACAGCGATGCCGAAGATGAAATGGTGTTGGCAATAATTCACCAAAACCAACAGCTTATTCAAGCCTTGAAAGCCATGGGGAAGAGAAGACGAAGGAGAAGCTATTTCAACCGGAATCGTGACAGTGGGCATGCTCAACTTGTAAGTTCTTACTTCTCTGCTAAGCCATTGTATCCTGATTACATATTCCGACAACGCTTCCAAATGCGTAGAAGCTTATTCCTCCGGATAGTCAATGCATTGGAAAATCATTCACAATATTTTCAATTGAGGGTCGATGAAGCGAAAAGAAGTGGACTGTCGCCACTTCAAAAATGCACGGCGGCTATTCGTCAATTGGCTTATCCGGTCGATCAGCAAGACGAGTACCTGTGATTGGGTGAAAAAAATGCCATGGATTGCTTGTTTAACTTCTGCCGATGTGTTCTTGAAGTGTTTGGAGAGCAATACTTGAGAAGACCAAATGTTACCGATACTCAACGCCTTCTTGAAATGCATAACCAGAGACATGACTTTCCAGACATGTTAGGAAGTCTTGATTATATGAATTGGAAATGAAAAAATTGTCCGGTCGCTTGGAAAGACCAATTTACAAGAGGTCATGAGAAGCCTACAATTGTGTGCTTGAAGCAGTTGCGTCTGCAGATTTGTGTATATGACATACATTTTTTGGGGTGACAGGTTCTCGTAATGATATTACTTTGTTGTATGAATCACCTTTATTCAATAACGTACTGCAAGGAAATGCGCCATCGGTTAATTTTGAAGTGAATGACACAATATACAAAAGGATATTACCTAACAGATGAAATTTATCCGGAATGTGCTACTTTTGTAAAGAGTTTTTCGTGCCCAGAGGATCCCAAAAGAAAGAAATTCAAGGAAAGACAAGAGGCTGCAAGAAAAGACGTCCAGCGAGCATTTCAAGTGCTCCAATCTCGATGGGCCATTATAAGAGGTCCTGCTCGATTCTGGTTTAGAGATAACTTGAAGGATATTATGTTAACGTGCATTATTTTGCACAATATGATTGTCGAGGATGAGGGAGATTTGGTTACGAATTGGATTGATGACAGAGATACCCCCATAGAAGCCTTTGAAGGCCCAACCCAAGAACTCCAAGAATATATCCGAAGAAATAACGAGCTACATGACAATAGTCGGCATCACGAACTTCGAGCAAACTTGGTTGAGCATATATGGTCTCGCTATGGCGTCAATTAGTGACTTATTGGTTTATGTATTACGAATTATCTAAATTATCTTATATTTTATTTTAAAAAGTGTTTATTTGTACGAATTTGTAATATGCAATATATTAGTTAAAACTATATATAAATTTATTTATTTGTAGGAAACATTTGTAATATGAAATATATTAATTAAAACTATAAATAAATTTATTTGTTTGAAAAGAATAAAAATAAAAGAGTTTAAAGGTACAATAGGGCCTATAAATAACGTGTAGAGACGTGTCATTAGAAAATGCGTAATTAAAGTGAGTGATACATGAGAATGGTCTCATAAACATAGATGCTAAACAACACCCCCAAAATATTAAATCACACCCCCAACCAAAGTGACCCTTTACCCTCCCCTTTCCCACTCCCTTCCTCAAACCGCTCCCCTTTCCCCACAAAGACACCGGCCCCCACTTTCCCTCCACCAACGGCTAAATGACACCCCCTCTAAATGACACCCCCTATATAATTATTAATATATAATTTTATATAATTAGTAATATATAATTTTATATAATTATTAATAGTTAATTTTATTTTATACTTTTAGTTTAATATATATGTTTATAAATTTAATTTTAGTTTATAAATTATTAATATATAATTTATAATTTGGTAATAATTATTAATAGATAATTTTATATAATTAATACTAAGTAATTCTATATAATTATTAATATATAATTTTACATAATTATTAATAATTTGGTAATATATTTATAAATAAAATTTTCACAAATTAATATATAATTTTAGTTTATAAATTATTAATATATTAATTATTAATTCATATTATTTAATTTTAGTTTAGAATTTAATTTTAATTTTAGCTTAGAAATTATATATTTATTAAAAAATTAAATTTTAAAAATTATAAATTTAATTTAATTTTATAAATTATATTAATAATTTATAAAATAAAATAAAATTTATAATTTATATAATTTAAAATTGTTTATTAAATATATAATTTCAAATGATGTAATTTTATCTTATAATTTTAATTTTGAAATTAATAATATTGTTGATTTAATTAGTAATATATTTATAAACTTAAATTTGCACAAATTAATATTTAATTTTAGTTTAATATATAATTTTACATAGTTTAATTTTAGTTTATAAATTATTAATATATAATTTTAGTTTATAAATTATTAATATATAATTTCATATTATTTAATTTAAGTTTTTTATTTAATATATTTGTTTATTTAATAGAAATAAGATTATATAATTTAATTGTAATTTATCATTTTATTTTATATGCAATAAAAATATATAATTTTAGTTTTGAAATTAATATAATTGTTGATTTAATTAGTAATAAGATTATTAAATTGTATTTGCATAAATTACATGTATTTATGGATATTTTAATATAATTATTATATATTAATTACACAATTTAAAAATTTATTAGCATAAATAATTAAATATTACTTTAATATTTTTAATTTTAGTGTATAATTTCATATAAATTAATTTAATTTAATGTGATGTTTTACATAATTAAGTTTAACTATGTAAATTAAAATAAAATTAAATTAAATAATTTGAAATTATATATTTATTAAATGATTTTAAATTATAAACTAAAATTAAACTATATGACAAAATATATTAATAATTATATAAAATTAAATATTAATAATTATTTAAAATATATATTAATAATTATATAAAATTATATATTACTAATTATATCAAAATTATATATTGATAATTATATAAAATTATATTTTAATAATTATATAAAATAAACTGAAAAAAATTTTTTAAACCCCTAGGAGGTGGTCTTAATGTATTAGAACCCTAGGGGGAGGCGGTGTTAATGTATTAGACCCCGGGGGCGGTGTTAATGTATTAGACCCACCAGGGGGAGGCGGTGTTAATGTATTAGACCCCCAGGGGGCGGCGGTGTTAATGTATTAGACCCCAAGGGGGGGCGGTCCTCCATATTCCGTTAAAAACTTAACGGATCCGTTAAATTTTTAACGGAATTGTGAATTTAAGAGGCTAAATTAAAAAAAAATTTATTTTTTTAACGGAATCGTCTAAAAAGAGAAGGGGGGGCCTGGTGTGTGGAGGATGGAGGATGAGGGGGGCTTGGTGTGGAGGATGGAGGATGAGGGGGGCCTGGTGTGGAGGATGGAGGATGGGGTGTTTCAAGGGCAAAGGTGTAACTTCCATGGGGGTGTGATTTAGCATGTTAGGGGGGGTGTTATTTAGCATCACTCCTCATAAATAACATATTTTAAGAACATTTCCATGAGATGCTCTTTTATCTCCTAATGTCAATTCAATATTTCTAGGATATACTTTGTTCAGTGACACAAGAATCTAAGTCAATTTGGAACGATAAAGATATGACAAGAATCTAAGTCAATTTGGATCTAAGTCAATTTGGAAGGATAAAGATATCATACTGGTTCCGTGATTAATTTGATAAATTAAAATATTATTTTGAATCATGAAATTGAACCAAATCGACCACCGTTCGGTTCGGTACTAAGGCTCATTCAATTCGATTTGGTCCGAAAAATATGAAAAATAAAACTTACAAGGGACACAATTCATTTCAAAATTTTGGTCTAAACCGAATCAGACCGAATTGTTTAGCCCCGTATTCTTTAATCCAAAAGGCATAACTATATAGCAATACATAACTTGCATTCTTTAATCCGAAATGCATAACTATAAAGTAGTACATACCTTTCATTGAAAATGCTAATTGAAACAATGTCAAGAAAAACCAATTTTTCATCGACACTCTCATAATGTACTCGTGCTACTTTTATTGGAAAAAGTTGTCACTGTTGTTATGATTAAGGCCAAAACAGTAGAAAAAACCCTTAACAAGAAATTTTTAGGTTTAGCAGTTCGATTAGAAACTGGGAAGATGTTATGCACCCAATTGCCAACAATCGATCTTACATAATTTTATACCCAATAAACTACAATATCTACTTGTCTATTCTAATCAAATTTGTGTAAACCTGGATTTTAACATGATCATAGGACATATTTGAAAGCAAGGAAAACAAATCTAGCTTGCAAATCCTATGCAATCAGCATCAATCATATGAATCATACCATGCAAATAACTAACACTAGCTTTAATGATGGAAGTGTGACTTATGGGGGCGGTGCAAAAGGGAGAATTATTGGTAGAGGTAATCTTGATGTTGAAGGACTACCAAAACTCAAGAATGTTCTCCATGTAGAGGGTCATAAAGCAAATCTCATGAGCATAAATCAACTATGTGATGATGATTTGCATGTAAAATTTGGTAAGAACTCTTGATGTGAATTTGCCCGATTGATTGGGGTGAATTCGCTTCAAGACCGGATCGAAGACTATGCACCCAACAACGAACGCGGAATATGAACTCGAACACTCGAAAAGAAAGAAAATTGCAAAACAACATAGAAATGGAAATGATAGTTTGATAAGGAGTCTCCCTCGACCTGCTAATCGAGATGATTAGAAACCTTGGGGTGAGATTGAGAACCAATGACGCGATTGCCAACGACCCACGATCACGGAACGCCACAAACTCCCGACTCACAAAGATTTATAAGTTCAAGTTGTTGAATTTCTAGTCCACGAAACCCGGATAAACTCACACAAACATGGTTTGTGGAAACGAGAGAAACTCTCAAACGCTATATAGCAATTCAATTTATCAAAGATTGTTTATACAATGAAAAAACAAGCCTTATATAGGCCATACATGTCTAAACTTGCGAAATGCAGAAAACTAATAGGAAAACGGACAAACAAAGTCAAAAGCCATTTGAATTCCAAAGTTGTTTGTACGGCGCGCTATGGGCGGGTTTGACGCGCTAAGGCGCTGGCCGGCGCACTAGTGGAGAAAAGGTGCGCTAAGGCGCGAAAATCTTTGAAGTTTTTAATTCTGATCTGAAAATTCCACTTGGCGCGACTACTCTGCATGCTAGGCGCGACCGCTTGAAGGCAAAAATGAAACTGTGGTGGTTTAGGCGCAAGCCATGGCGCAGCCACTCCGTGCCTTCAGACTTTGTTTTGTTGATTTTTGATGTTGTTAAGGCCTCTAATGCACACACGAACCTCCCTTGATGTCCTTGATCATCCATGCTCTTGTTGAATTGGCCTTGATCTCCTCTACAAGTGATGTGAGAGGCTCTTGAATCCTCTTGGCACGTGCACGAGTCCTCGGTCCTCCGCTTAGGCTTAATGATTCATGAACATGATTGGCTTGACCACGAACATGATTGGTTTGACTCGGGCTTCGCATCCCTTGGTTCTCATCATTCCCTCCCTCTTCGAAAGTATGTCATGTAGCAACTAAATTAAATCCTAACTTTGTTTCGTGCAATTTATGATCCTAACATGGTGATTATCACTAGAGGAAGAAGAAGACATGAATCTAACCTGAATCATGAAGCCAATGATCTAACATGCTATTATGGAATACTCCCTCCGTTATAGCATTTGAAATGTTTTTTGAGATTGTAAGTAATACTCCTTCCGTTCCAGGCAAAGAGTTCACTTTTGACTTTTTTGAGTCAACTTAGTTAAAGTTTAACCGATAATTTATATAAATTTGGTTGTTTTTACAAAGTTATGAAAGTTGTAATTCATAGTATTCTTAAGGTAATTTTTAATTAATGAAATTTTTTTTTCTAAAACATAAGTAAAGTATGTAAAATTTTGATTTGATTTAGTTACATGTTGACTTCTAAAAAAGGAAAGTAAACTCTTTGCCTGAAATGAAAGGAGTAATTTTTTAAAGTGGACTCTTTGAGTGGAACGTCCCAAAATAGAATAGTGAATTCTTTGCATGAAACGGAAGGGGTATCAAAGAAGAAAATAATGCAAACATGCAAAATTCCTAAACAAGCAACTATGATTATGTAAAACTAGCATGAATCCTGGCATGAACATGCAGGGCATCAAATAATGGAAATTATCATGGAGAGAAGAATAAAAATACAGGTTAAGAACCTAACCTAACATACTTTCGTGAAACACCGCACTTGCAAAACTATATTGTGAACATGCATGTGTACTACTAAAATGACGTAAAAGTTAATTTTCTTAATTTTTGTAGAACATTATGAAAAGACGTTCACTTTCAGATAGAGAGAGTATTATAATTCACTTTACGAACTCAAAAATTCATAATTTCTTATTTTGTTACTAGAAATAATTTTTACGATAAAATTTCTAATGTACTCTTAGAATTTCAAGTGTTAAGGATTTCATGTGAGTGACACATGCTATAAGACAATCACTTCTTAGTTTTCTCGGGTTTTTTTTTTTTTAGTTTTTGTTCAAACTTAGAAGACCAATGCGACTAAAGTTGATAAAATAGATGCACAAAAAATAAAATAAAATTATAGTATAAGAACTAAAAGTATAATGATTAAATTGGTATTTAAGCCAACAAAGAAATATAAAAAAGTTCCACGACTAGAGGCTCTTGTTGCCTTTGATAACCTCCAAGTCGCCTCCCTTCCATCTCCTTGGTTTTCCTCAAATAGAACACACGCTATAGAAAAAAACTGTGTTTTCTAAACGCAGCTGCGTTGTAAGACACTGGAATTCTCAACTTTTTTCAAAAACACAGATTTTAAAACGCTGCTAGGGAAAAAAGTGAAAAAAACTGCAGTTTGAAAACGCTGCACCAACAGCTCAAGGTTTTAACCAAACATCACAAGCCAGGATTGTCCTTGATTTTCCTCAACCAAAACGCAATTAAGTGTATGTTCCCACTTTCCCGTTAACATCTCAAGTCTTTAACCAAACACCAGAAGCTATACCAAATCTCGGAAGCTAGGACTTGCAGTATATTTTCACAGTTGAAATAAGTCAGTTCAATACTAACTTAGATCCTACTTTGGAAAAAAAAAAAAAATTTTAACTCAGCAGACATGGGTACGCAAGGAAGAGTTCATGTAAAAGAAGTTGGACAATCATCAAGTTGGACCATCATCCAGTTTCAATGTCATCGCCACAGTGTTCCAAATATTCCAGTATACCCTCCATGTGGAACATCTTAAACAGAAATACCCAGAAAGCTATACCCCTAGATCTTGCTTTGAGTTTGTCAAAAACACAAGAATCACCACAAGAAAATTCCAAGAGGCAATGCACGATGATGTTGCAAGTTCATAAACAAGTACGGAGTACAAACCAAACATGTTTTTTGTCCAGTCCAGTCGTCTACCAAACAATGCAGAGCAAAAGCATCCATTCAGTTGAAAAATAAGATAAACGATTATGTTCTTGATCTACAGCTAGTAACTCAAATATGTTCAAGGTGAACTTCAATGGATGAGTGAAGAATGAATCTAGACTTTAAATGCCATCATTGAGCAAATAGATATTAGACATTATGATTTTTAAGTCGATCTTTACTGTATTAGGTCCAACCTCAAAAGTTGTGCAGCACTTAAAAATGAATATTCCGTCTTACTTTATACCATAGATTGCAACATATACTACCTGCTCTTGTCTATACATCTTGAATACCAACTGAACATATCATTAATAGTCAAAGCTTGGTTCTTGCAACTAACACATGAACAAAGCTGTAGTTTAAAGTTCCAGGCAGGTGGTTGCAATCCATGATCCAGGAGTTAATCAGCTTCAAGGGCTGCAATCTCATACCTGACTTCTTCCAAATGTTCATTTATGGTGGTCACTGCATCCTGAACACCCTTGATCGCTTCTTTGAGGGCATTATCGTATTCTGCATCTGCCTCTGCGTCTTCAGTACCAGCTGCTTCAGTTATCTCATTGAGATGCACACACGTATGCTGCATTGCATTTCCAACGTTGCAGCTCTCATGACTGATGAGACGCTCAGAGGGCCGACCTGCTTTCTTCAGCACCTGAATTGTGGCCGTCTGTAAAGCACATCATAGTACTTGTCAGACAACCCCAGGATTCAGTTCAGAAATATCGCATTATACGATTAGAATATAGCAACAGAAGAGGCTTTAGCAACAACGAAAATATCAACACTGACATGAAAGAATTCCGCCAGCAGCATTCAATCTTAACCTTCAAGGAGACACAGAGAGAGGAGGAAAAGAGTTCATGTACAAAACCTGCAGTAGCACTTCTTGCGCACAATCATGTAGTAATCCAGAATAACTAAGGGATTCGTCATCACAGTCTATCTTATTCATTTGTGGTAATTTAAATACCAGAATATCTGGTCTACAATAACGTAATTGTCCATTTCCCATTTTTTGCCAATTGCACATGAACTTACAATGTTTTTGGTTAAATCCAGAGCATTTATCCCAGTCATCACAAGCAGCCCGAAGAGTGTAAAAATTGACAATGACCCTTGTTCTCCAACATTTTCAATTAGATCAACTTTTGTTCCATCTGACCTTGGGCAGAACAACCTCAAACCTGCGGTAAACAAACTTAAACCAACAAATCAAGAAACCCTGGCACACAATCACCATGATAGCCCCCATGGGGTTAGCTCCTTGGCTTGAGCTTCACGCCTCAAATACATCCAACCTTGACATCTAGGGAACCTCATGACTGCCTTCCGGCTTTGCCTGATACTGTAAGATAGGGGATGGGGGGCATCTAATAGGCTGCAAGGTAGTTTGGTTCCTTGCGTCGGTCCAACATGGCTAGCTGTCTTGGCGTGTCCCCTTGGTTATCCAAAACTAACAAAAAAATAAAAATAAGTAAATAAAAACAAAGCAAAAACAAAAACAAAAGGAAAAAATAATAAAATCCACCACCATTTCTACTCCCAACATCTATACCAACCCGCTAAATATCACATGCGCCCATCACAATAACGATTAAAAACCCAGAAAATATACAAAATCGACCCTCTCATTTTGCTTTTAATTTCAATTTAACGACTCCTATTATTTTATACTCCCTCCGTCCCGGATAAATGTTCATAGTTGATAAAGCACTGGAATTAAGAAACATAATTAATGATGTGCTGTAAAATGTGATTGACTATAATACCCATGAATATTAATTGAGTTCAACTATTTTAAATAATTGGGTTTCTTTAGGATGTGCTATATTAAATGAAGTTTTAAGGGTATATTGGGAAGAATGATAGAGAATAGGTATATCAAAAGTCTTTAGGAACATTAGTTGGGGCATCTCAAAGTAGAAAGTAGGAACATTTATCCGGGACGGAAGTAGTAGTAATAATCATCGCACTTCAGGGCTTTAGACCATTCCGTCAGTATGGACGTGACCAGTATTAATAACTTAATGGAACCGGGGGTCGACACATTAAATTATTCTTCTACATCCAAATAATTACTTCTTTTAAATTTTCTCCAAACAAACAAAAACAACTTCAATCTACATAAATGACAACCCCCACCCACCTCCAAATACTTACGTCTACTAATGTAGTTCTTCCACAATAGAAAGAAAACAGAAAAAAAGATAATGAAACATAAAATGTCTAGTAGTTCCAACACTTTGATGCAAGTATTTTGACCAAAACATCTTTTATAGAATTAAAAAATGAGCAGTAAAATATAATCAAATTGGTTAAATATCACAAGATATGAAAAATAGCATGCAACAACTTCTAATATATTTAAATTTTGTGTTATATAAATATTTAATAAACATTTGTGCTATATAGTTTAAGAGAGTTGCTATTAACACCCCCCAAAGCTCTAAGTACACCCCCTTCTAAATTTTTAACCCCTAAATACTAAATACACCCCCAATTTTTTTCTATTTTACCCTCTCCCTCTCTTTTTCCCCTTCCCTCTCCTTCCTCCTCCTCCCATCTCCCGGTCAAGCCCGCCCCCCCTATCTCCTTCCTTCCCCCCTCCTTCAATTCCTCCTTCCTTGTCACCCCTCCGCCTCCCCCCTTATGAATTCATGTCTCCATCGTTGCATTGATAAGCTTGCTTTTTTTTTTTTTTTAAAAGTTGTTCGGCACTGTGCGACCGAACACCCACAAGGTATTCGGCACCCCCTAACCGAACATCACTATGGTTGTTCGACATCCCTTACCGAACATCTTTAGCTGTGTTCGGTAGGAGTGCCGAATAGTAATTAATTTTTTTAACCTAGAAAAATGAAAAATACATAAGGGCATTTAAGTCAAAATTTATAATGGCATTTTTGTAATATATGAGGGGGGTGTACTTAGAGGTTTGGGGGTGTTAATAGCAACTCTCATAGTTTAAACAAAGATTAAGGAGTGACTTATTAACTAACGCCTCATTTGATAGATTTAGAAAAATAATTTACATTTTTAAGGGGCAGCTCTGTGAGAAATTTAAATATGAAAATGAAAAAAAGATCAAATATCTTATTTGAAGGAGTGTAGGGATTGACACTTACATAGATTTAAGTTATTAGGGTCTCCAATTAAATTATTTGGATGTAAAAGATTGATTTAACTTTTCGTGACATGTTCCGTTAATGATTTAAATGGAATATTTACAAATTGGTCTAACTAAAAACCCAAATAAACCTGTGATGGTTATATGTAAAAAATAAAGAGGAGCGGTTAAACTAAAACAAAAAGTAAAATGCATGGTCAAAATTGCATTTCCTGGATTGAATTACCCGCTGTGGCTGTCACTATGGTCACAGAGTGAAAGTGAAGTGTATGATACCTCACAGAAACTGCTGCTGAAAGCATTTTCTTTTTTTTCTTTTTCATTTCACGCTAATTCTTATTCGTCCACATTTAACTATTATAAATATAAAAGCAAGATAACAAGTTGATGATGATTGGGGAGTTCTAACAACATGAACCAAATACGGACATATATTTTTTTTCCAGAAAAGAAGCAAATTATATTAATTAAATTAAGTAGAAGGAGATAGACTTCTACAAAACATAACAAACGGAAAAGATGAGCAAAAAAGAAGAAATAGCTCCATTCATGTCAGATCTCCGAAAAGGGATAAGCGCTAAAACTCCCCGTGCTAATGCCCAGAGAAGCCAGAAACACAATTCTATCCGACTTCGTTAATGACAAAGCATTATCCCAGAAAATTCTGGAGTTACGCTCTGTCCAAGTGCACCTATGAGTAGCAAATACTCCACTGTTTCATAGAACAGAACCATCCTCTCCTCGCCCAAAACCTCTAAACAGCATCCAAAAAAAAAGCAATAGAAACAGGACTAACCCAAGCCTCAAAAAGAGACTATGCCAAGCAGGCAAGCACATTACAATGGAGAAACAGATAATCATGATTTTCTGAGTATCTCTTACACATCACAAACCAATCTGGGAAATCCTCTTATTGGGTCTATGCTTTTGCAACTTAAAATAATAAGTTTACCAAGTACCAGAGACCACACAAAACCTCTAATCTTAAAAGGAGCCGGAGCTTTCCGAATGAAGGAAGACAAGTGAAAATGAGACGGGTTTGGAGATTTTATCAAGTGATGTAGAAAAGAAAGACAAGAAAAATGAGCTAGCTGCCAAACTGGAGAATCTGGAGCAAAGTAAAATGCACGTCGGACAGAATGTCAAGGAAAGTGAGAACCTCACCAACCTCCCGGTCATTGAAATGCCGAAAGAAATGGAAGTCCCAGGAGTTTCTCAATCCCTCGAGAGGAACCCAAAAATAGGAGCTGAATGAACCGAGGAGAGGCTGAACAAGTAAGGAAAAGCGATAGAAGCGGAGTGTCTCCAACCCAAGTATCTTCCCAGAAATGAAAACGGGTCCCATCCCTCACCCTAAAAAGGGTTGAAGGAAAGAGCATGGAGAAGCACTGATAAATAAATTTCCAAGGGCTTCTGTGAACTGCTGATGCATCCCACTCATTTTGACACATGCCAAATTTGCTCCAGATCACTTTAGGCCAAACAGACTACGGTTCTCCAGGAAAAAAACCAAAGCCACTTACCACCAGAGAGACGTTACTACAAACCAAATTCGCAACAGCAAAACCACCCTCCTCCTTAGGAAGGCACACCCTCATCCTTAGGGATATACTTTACTTTTCAAGGCAGTGGTGAAGTCCATTTGGTCATCGGTTCAAAAAATGCTGCAAATCCCCAAAAAAGAAAAAGAGTAACATATTTGTAAATCATATGCATAAAGAGGTAATCAACTTGTTTCCAACTAAAAACGTAAATAAAGTCCTTTTAGCTTTAAAATTCGTTATTCCGTTAGGCTTCTGTCACAAAATTGCCAAATTGCAGATGCAGTCATTTGCGATTGCAGTAGGCACTTGGCTTTTCCTATTGCTGAGTTGGCTATTCTTAATATATACATTCAAGTTTGAGGGCAATTTTGTAAACTACCATTTCATCTTCAACAACTCCACCCCCAAAAAAAAAAACCCCACGACACCATCACCATTACATCCTCCATCAAAACCAAAGCCTTACATCCTCCATCACAGCCAAGGCCTGTCCTTGCTTCCAACCATCAAGCAAGGATAAAAAGACCAATCTTTCATGTCAAAGCCAACTCTAATTCATAGGCCCTGATTGAGAAGGACCAACATGTCACCATGAGATAAACTAAAAGACCAATCTGTAATCCAACATGTCCTGTATTTGCTCATTAAATATGGCATTGCTCCTCACATTTGACACATCGATGATTGTAGTAGTATTGAGTTGTTGGCGTTGAATGGTTGATGATTGGTTTATGATACCTCAATATTGTCAATTTTAAAATTGCTTGAAAACTATTTCTTAAACTAAGTTGAGCATCTCATGTTGGCCTTCTCCATTATGGAGTTGCCTAATCGCGTATTGGAGCTGGCCTACACATATTTAGATGGTCGCCTTTGGATGCATTGGTCTTAGCCTTCATGCATATTGGATGGCTCTTATGTTAAAATGACCCAAGAGGGTCGGGGGTTTATTATAAAAAAATGACCCTATGGCCTAGCTTGATCTCAAAACGCTAGAACATTGAAATTATCTTTTTATTTTAATTTTTCTTTTTATAGAAAAAGAAGATTTCATAGATAAGAAGAATAGACATAAGTGGACAAGAAATCTACCATTACCGCCGAAACTGGAAAATACCCCCAAAAAAAAAAAACAAACAAACAATCAAACAAAAACAAGATACAGGTTAACAACCAAGAGTTGCCTTCCAATCAGTCAAGGGGCCCATAACACTCTAGTTTTCATTTACTAAAAAGACAGAAATTGATTCACTTCGCTAGCCAAGCGATCCGTTGCATAAGACTCAGGATCCTTCTGACAAAACGAAGGACCCGACACCACCTCTCCTCCTATGTCGCAGCTCTCCATAATTAAGGAGTAAGTCAGCCTAAGCATCTCTTGGAGCCCCTCTATCTCTCTTGTGATTGCCTGAAGACACACCCACTCATATAGACTCCCCAACGAACTCACCAGCTTGACCCCATGTGAGAGAAGACACGGTTCCCTAGAATCAATCTCTTTCGCAACTCAATGGGTTTAAGAAGATCTTTATTTCCTTTCCCCTTTTAAACAACATGAGAATCAGAGCAAAAACTAGCACTTCTCGGAACAGGAAGGTGCTTTTCCACTTCAATAATGGCACTGCCGGAGACCTGACATTTAGTCCATGCAAAATGTCCTCAACAAGAGGCAAGTCGGTCCACACTAACCCTCAACCTCCGACCGCCTGTTGTGCTTGAAGCTTTTATCGAGAAGAAGAAGAATATTCAAACGCGTAAGATTTCCACTCCGCGATCCTTCTTCCTCGTCCTCGTCCTCGTCCTCATCCTCGTCCTCCTTCTCCTCCTCTTCATCCTCATCTTCATCCTCGTCATTGTCCACATCCCCGTCCCCGTCCCCGTCCTCGAATCTCAGATGAATTCAGAATAACCGATGGTTGGTGGAGCATCACAATAAACGAACAATCCAGCCCTCAAATCTCAACCAGTAAATCCTCATTCTCCTCCAAATCCCAACGAGACTCCTCAACACGAGTTCGAAGCTTGTGGTTCGGACTCAGCCCCATTCTGCCCATTAATATTTGGATTGAGGAGGCTGCCAAGTTATCTTCATCAGGACTCACCACCTTTTTTTCAACCTTTCAGCATTTGCAGCCAGAGTAAAAGGCCGGATAGTGTTCTCTGTCTTACTAGCCTCCTTGTTATCACCCTCCAAAAGATTGATCATAGCATCAGTAAGCCAGATCTTGAACATCCCTGTTAGATATAATATTGATCATAGCATCAGAAAGCCAGACCTTGAACATCCCTGTTAGATATAATCCCTTTCACGATCGAATCCAATTCCATACAGAATCAAGTCCTATTTGCCTTAAATCCATACACGTGAGAATTATTCAACCTAGAAGAAACAGGCTCAACTGACTCCACCCTATGCTTCTCCCTGGATCCTTGTAGCGAAATACCCCATAATTAGTAGTAGAAGAAGAAGAAGAAGACGACGATTGAAAGTCACTATAACTGTATAACAGACTGTTTAGTTGCTTTCTGCTGGCAATCTTGTTGTTTCGAACTGCGATGTGGTGTTTAATTTACTGATTCGGCACTCTCTATACTTATTTTGGGAAGCACAAGAAGTTAAAAAGTAGGGCCTATGGTGCGGAACTAGAAGTCAGTTTATTGTTTGCTCTGTACATCATTTTGAGTTTTGCTTTAATAAAGATTGTCTTTCTTCATAATTGTGCTATTTGAAGTTTTCTTTCGTCTTTCTTTTCTTTTTCCCTTTCTCATTATTCTCAATGATTCTGTTTCATAGAGCTGTCCATGATGTATTGTCTTGATCATTAGTGAAATTAAATGTCGTGATTTCTTTAAAAATAGAATAGGGTCTTTCTTGATCATTAGTTCTTTTTGTTGGTGAATAAAGATATAGCCAGAATTGGTGTCAATTTGTAATTTTATTATGTATTTGGATGGTCCAATTTCCCAATGGAGGCTCTAAAACTGTTGAATTTGAAATGAGATCATTTTGTAATTTTATAATGTATTTGGTTTTAATCAGGTGTGTGGGAAAGGGAAGAAAAAAAACGTTAACATCCGACAACAGACAAAAGCTGTTTGTAGAGAGAGAATGAACATTTTGGCAGCGAAGCTGAAGGGGTCGCAGTTCGGTGCGTGTTCGCACTCAGTAACGATTGGTTTTTGGAGAAACGATCCAACAAGCCTTGAGAGATTTTGAGTTGATAACTACAGAAACTATCAAATCATAAGGACTTAAAGGAATTGTTTCTCTAAAACAAAAATTTAGGTTTATTCATAAACGTTTAGAAGGCATTTTTGGCAATAATTTTTTTGGGCCAGCACAAGGGAGTTAAGTTAATTTTTTTAGGACTCTATGGACTTGGTAAGGTGTCAAATATTTATAATTTATGAGGTAAATTTAGTAGGGTAAATTTATAAGGGGTTGACTGGTTAACCCCAGGAGGTAATCCCTTACTTGAATTGGATAACACATTTTGATGGAGAAAATATGAAGTCTTCAAGAATAAGTATTGCAAGTATAAATCATAAAAGCAATCAGCAGCTAATTGGTAACGCGGTGATGTCCTCATTAGCGACCCAGGTACAACTTGCATACCAGCCAACATTTACTTTTCTGCCTCAAAAGTTATCGGGTATTTTCAGTTTCCATGATAACGGGATATCCGTTATACAACGACTCTTTCACACTTAACTGTTAGGGAATGACTGTTCCATTAAGATTGCTACTACACAACCAGAAACAGGGAAACTGTGGTCTGGGATCAGCCCATTTTTAAAACAATGGCATAGTGAGAGAAAGATAAAAGGTATGGCAGATGCCAGATATTATGTTCATTGTGGGAGTTGACGAGATTGCTTTATATGTCAGATATTTTGCAGTGAAAGTGTGTTCGAAGGTGACGAAGTACTGCTCTGGGTGGTAATTAACAACAATATGCGACATGCAGGGAGGAACTATGGGAATCAATGTCACTGACATTTTTGCTGGAACAACAAAATTGATTTTTCTGCATCCAAGTCATAGGAGCCCTGGATTACTGAAGGTGCTCAACATACAAATATGGTAGTAGGGAGAGAGACACACCAGATGCAATTTCTGCTTTTCCTGTTCTTGAATAGATCTGAGCAGGGAAGCCAAATCATTTCGGCAGTAATCAGGACTCAGAAAGAGAGACTCCATTTGAAGGACCTGCACCAGTGAGATACATGAATCAGAACAGTGTGTCAGGAAGCCTCAAGCAAAAGAGGGAAGGGGTTGTCCTTGAAAACAAAACTACAAGATGCCCCCAACTTGTTTTGAGCAATCACTAAATTCTACTGTGATCTCGTTGCAAAGTTGTTGGTAGGCTAAATCTCCTCCTGAGATCATGTAGTCAGCAAACCCCCTGCCAAATAATAGTGAATACATCATATTAGATATATTCTCAACATGATGATATCTGAGTTTCCATAACTATGAGGTCTTTCATTTTCTTTGGCTGAAACTGCAACTATGAAGTCAAACATGGGAAAAGAATCAATAAGTACTAGTGACCTTAAAAAGAATGGGGAAGGGAGAAGCATTCTGGGTAAGCACATGCAGGGACCAACGGGTGGAATTTACATAAGCACCAAGACAAACCAAGCACCCAAATACTGTTTGCTGCAGAAGATATCTAGCCTACGAAAAATGGAAGTAATGGTAGTAGTCTTCTAGATATAGGTTAAGTCCAAAGCATCAATTTCAGCAACTTAAAGTAGATATCAAGACTTTAACTTAAAGTGGCATCAATCCATACAAACGTTGTTTCACAGTGAAAATATGATTGCCCTTATGGATGTACCAAAAGCATTCAAAATTTGACACAGACAGAAATAATGTTTATACTAATCGTAATTTATAGGATTTAAGCATTTCCTAAAGTTTTGCGAAGATCGGGAAGGAATTCTCACCACGTTTTCTTGTTAGCTAGTTCCATATGTGATGTGCTTATATAGCAGAAAGTGGAAGGTTGAAAACAAGGATGACGAGGATGTAGCAGTACACATGCATTACTTTGTTAGGTAGAAGAGAAGAGGGAGGGAGGGAAAAGGAGATGAAAGTTCTTTTTGGCACCCATCCCCGTGCCCAATCTTGGGCGTAACATGGATGATGAGGAAGTTGCAGTACACATGCATTTCAAGTTTCTTGCTTGGGCTTCAACCCACTGGGTGCCTTTAGGGGTGTGTCAATGATAGATCTCAGTAGAGATCGGAAAGTGGTGATCGTTGGCTGCTAGTTTTGGAGACTTATGCTTCTTGCGCTTCTTGAGGATTTGTTTTAGTTGTTTGCAGTTTTCTTCTTTAGTTCCTGAATTTCTTTTTCTTTTCCTTCTTTGTTCTGCTGGTGGACAGCCACCAGCAACTTTGGTTCTCTCTTTCTAATAAATTCTTATTTTATCAACAAACCTTCAAACCCAAACTAGACTCAAAGACCTAAAGAACCAAGCAGGCTAGTAAACACATATTGTACAGACAACCAATAAGGGCAATCATTCACAAATTTGAGATGAGAGACCCGAACCTCCTCTCTACCGCATCAAAGCTTCACATATTGTACAGACAACCAATGATTTTTTTGCATTGAAATTACACATACATTGATATAATTTTAGGTAATAAAACTAGGGTTTTGCTAACAAGTGTCCCTAAGCACTTGCTAAGCTTCCATTAATAGAAATAAATAGCATCGGAAATCATCTTCATTGCATTGGAAACACTCCCCAATACATTCAATATGATCTCCAATGTAATAAACTTAGTAATTTCGAAATCTTAACAAGGTCACATTTGTTAGCAAGACCCATAAAACTATAAGCACAACAAACTTCAGAAAGTAGCATGAATCGAACGTTTCCAGAAAATACATAAATTCATATAAAAAATAGTCTTCTTATGAATAGAAAATTTTCCACACAAAAAAAGAAAAGATAAGAAATTTACCTTTTTAATTTAGCGTAAGCTTCGGCTCTACGCTGCTGAACTGCAAGAAATCTGCCAAGTAAACCCACAACTTTGGAAGACTGGCGATCATCTTCTTCTGCGGATGATGGTGATATTCTCACCTTCTTCTCAAAATCTTCCATTCTTTATTCAAACCCAACTCTCTCTCTCTCTCTCTCTCTCTCTCTCTCTGCTGCTCTCGCCAGTTTGAAATCGGTTCCTGCCCTGCTTGCCTGGTGCCACTAAAACTGGTGTAGTAAATGACAACTTCACCCCTTCCACCTAGAGCAGTCAAAGCGAGCTGACCGTGCGGGCTAGCTCGCGGGCTTTATAAACCCACTATTTGGTGGTGCGGTGCATAGTCAGTTAAAGAACAGGCTTAAAATATGTCAACCTAATTCAAAATCGCGGGTTGTGGATTAAAGTAGCCCATAAAAAATAATACATTAATTTAAAATTTAATATAATTATTATTAAGCTAAAAATTTGATATTTTGATATAAATATTATATATAAAGCCCAAAAATTAATGAAAGTCTTCCCAAATAAAACTTTAAATTAATACAATACACAGAGAAGAACATTAAATTAATGAAAGTCTTCCCAAATAAAAATGGGAGCTGCGGTTGAATTTGCAAGGGATTAGTGTTAAGGAAAAAAAGGAATCGACTTCTTATAAGGGATTAGTATTAAGAAAAAAAAGGAATTAACTTCTTATGCTCACAAGATGTGAGTTTTGCCTAAGTTTTTTTTTTTATTTTGAAATTTTCATTTTTACCCTTGCTCCTTAGATTGGTGGGCCAACCCGCCCTAACCCGGACCGGACCGCCTTGGCCCGCAACCCGCGCGGGCTTAGCCCGTTTGACCCGTTTATAAATAGTCTCATATTTTGCCAACCCAACCCGTCTATTTTATGTGACGGTCCGGGCTCGCCCAACAGGCTAAAGCCATTTTGAGAGCTCTACTTCCACCCTCTTTTCTAACCTTAGTCCACTATTCTTTTTAAAGAATTGTTGCACCCAACAAATTGCTGAGTACACCCCCGAGGTGTTCGGCGCCCCTATCGAACACAAAAATGGTGCATTAGACGGTGTTCGGTAGGGGTGTCGAACACGCCAGGGGGTATACTCAGCAATTTGCTGGGTGCAAATAGCAATTCTCTTCTTTTTATAGTCGGGACTATTAACACCCACCCCTCCCCCCTCCCCTCTTTTTAAATGCATGCACCCCCAATTTAATTACAAAAAATTTGTATACACCCTTTTAACTTCTACGACCCCTTTCTACCTTCTTCCCGACTCCTTCCCAAAACTCTAAAGTTTCCAACATCCATATTGTTACAAGAATTAAACATGGAGCATAAAGAAGTGAAAGGAACAATGAATGTAAGTATCTCTACCTATTTCAAGCTTAAAAATCGATTTTTCGAGTTTTTTTCTCACAAAACATGAGTAGCTGGGTCTCGTAGTGTTCATACCTGGTTGAAGGAACACCACAGTGATGTTCGGCTAGGGCTGAAGGAACATCACATCAGTGTTCGACCAGAGCTAGTGGAACACCACAACAGTGTTCGGTCTGGCCGAACACTAGGGTTGATCACGGTTCGATTTGGTTCATTTTTCACAAAAAAAAAAAAATAGAGAACCAGAACCAGACAAATACTCCGGTTCTTAAACAATTCAGAACCAGAACAAAACCAAGATATATGAGAACCAATACTTTGTTCCCGTTCTAATTGGTTCGGTCCTGCACATTTTTCGGTTCTGATGGGATAAACCTTATCAATTTTTTGAGTTGACAAACAAATAATAAAATATAATATTTCATACGACGATTAAAAAGCATTCAATAATGATAAAACATTGAAAATACAAACAAGCTCACAAAAGAAAAAAAAAGAAAAAAAAAAGATAGTATATTGATCATTCAATAATTAAAAAGGTTAGTCATATATTACAATCTAGTTCATGCTATATAAACTAAAATGAGAAAAAAGTAGGTTCAGCAACATCACTAAATATTTATATTAGTGTTAAAAAATAGAAATTATATTTTTAAATATTAATTTATTAATATATATTATACAATTATATTATATATATGTAATATACATTGATCCGGTCCAGTTCAGAACCAATCTATAATTTTTAAAATCGGGACCGAACCAAATGATCGGTTCTACTAAAAATCAGAACCAGAACCAAACCAAAAGTATTGGTTCGGTCCACTTTTTTTGGTTTGGTCCAGTTCCATTGGTTCAGTCCAATTTTAGAAAAAATCTACTCACCCCTACCAAACACTACTGTGGTGTCCCACCAGCTCTGGCTGAACACTGCTTTGGTGTTCCACCAACTCTAGCCAAACACTGCCGTAGTGTTCTTTCAGGCCTAGTCGAACACCACTGTAGTTGTCGCGACCTGACCCGAAATTCGATGTGGAATCTCGTTCGGTCCGCGATGACGGGAACACGAAAATAGCATTTCAAAAATTCCTTTAAAAAGAAATGCGAAGTCATGAGAAAACCCTGTAATGCACATGCAAGTTTTATTTCAAAAATAACAAGATCTTTAAAATCAAACCTCAACGGCATAACAACAAGCCAGAGAAATAACACATTAGGTAGCCAAAAATACCACGAGCTAACAGGCTCAGTACATAAATAAACTATTTCAGAGTGCGCGGAAATGAAAGTAATATTTACAAAGCACGGCCACCATGCCGGTACAACAAAAGAATATATCAAGTAACAAACAAGACTACTACCCAACAATACATTGTTTATATAACATGTACACCCTCGGCCTCACCAAAAGAAAACACAAGGCACAAGGTGCAACTACCAAAAGAATGGATGATCAGCTGGAACTGAATACGAGCACTATGGATTCCTCGTCGGCCCTTGATCTAAGGAAAACAAATAAACACGGAACGGGGTGAGTCGAAACTCAATAAGCTACTAATGCAATAGTATGGCATGCTAAATGTAAGACATTAAAAATAATAAGTATTCATGTCATTGCAATATAGATTCTTTACAAGGCAGGCATAGAAAAGTACAACATGTAACCAATCCATCCCATATTACACGAGAGGCCCTATGATTGCCAACCGTCTCATACCGGTTGGGAATCATGACCAACATTCGCTTATATAGGAAGCACATAGGAGCGATAAGTAAACAAGTTACAAGGGATATGGTGCCGAGGTACACCTCCGACCAAACAAATACTTCCAACCAACCAACCAATATAATACCCAATATCGAAGCCGTTGTTGACGTGCTCGATCAATAAACCAATTTCGATTGCCGTTGTTGACGTGCTCGAACCATAAACAAAACCATGAGTCCTAAACAAGAACGTGAACCATCTTATTTGTATCCACAACACGGGTGCCCCGGTCCCTATAACTAAGCAAAATCACCACGGTAATAGCTTACCAAAGTCGCGGCTGTACCATACAACACTTGGCGCTATTCCCCTACCGTGGCCAACGATAGGGCGAGGCCCGATGTATTGGCCTTCGACTATTACGTAGCCCCGGCTCCCGCAATAATCGAGCGTCAATACACCGCCAAAACAAATATGCCATGGACTTAAACTAAATGCTCAAGTAGAATATTTACTCGACATTTAAAACAAAAGGTCATGCTCCAAAGTAGGGAGTATACCACAATAACAACATTCAATAATAACACGAATGCCTCAAGTGAGTTATAATAATCCCACACAACAAATAACTAACATGTGAAAATTACGACAATTAACGTAATATTAATACACACAACCGGTGTAACCAAAAATTTCTAAACGAATCACTCGAATCGTCCAATAATTTCCAAATCACACACGTGGTCTCATAATTATGAAATCCTAACGAACTCCGTTAGAGTCATTTTTGGTTTCTAATGAGTTCGAGTTTACAAAAATTATCTATACCGTAAACTTAACAATTGATAGTCATACATTACATTTCTAGCATGTAGAAACAAGTCTCCAAACACATCCAATAAGTCAACCACGAATTTAACAAGTCAACATGGTCAAACATACTCAAAAATGATGATCTTAACATGGTTTCATCAATTAACAAGTCTAGGATGATAAACAATTCATAAATGAGGAAGAAAAGGGGTAGTAGCTTACCTCTTTGAAGATTTGAACCAAGGAAAGCTACATGCAAGCTTAGGGATGACTTCCCCTAGCCAAGTGCTTCACAAGGATGGTGTTGGATTGCAAATTGGTCTTCAATTGTTCAAGATGAAAGGGTTTCCCTCTCAAAACTCTTCTCTCTTTCTCTCTTAAATTTCTAAGGATGAATGTGAAGTTATGAAGAGAGTCTTGACTCTCTAAAGATCATAAGGTGACTCAAATGGTCTGACTTTCCAAGCCTTGGACGTGGTTTAATCTCAGCCCTTGAGATCAAGTCAAATGGTCAAACAACTTAAAAATTTGTCTAACAAAATAACAGTACGACCTTATGCGGACGCATAGCTACTATGCGAGCTCCTAGCGGCCGCATAGATTCCGATAAGTTTGTGATTATAAGAAGCTAGCATTATGCGGTCGCATGCCTCCATGCGGATGCCTAAGGCGGCCGCATAGAATCAGTTAGGGTCTTGGGCAAGCTCGCACTATGCGGCTATAAGGGCTGGTTCGAGTTAAAAGGCTTTTTAAACACATCAATGTGATACCAAAACACCTCCCAAGTCACCCTAAGGTGAAACCAACCTCAAATCAAGTTTAAGAAACAACTACAACACAATCCAAACCATATATAATGAAGCTATGGTTGCTTACAAATTCAGATACGAACAACTACGAAACTTCAAGTACATATCAATATTCATGGAAAATGTACAATTAACTCAATTTCATGCATATTTGAATGTTATATGCACATGAAATGATGATGTCAACATAAGAGGTTTAGAAAATGGATGAATGAATGTAAATGGTGCGGGTGTTAGTAGTGTTCCTTCAACGACCGAACATTTACAATCCAGAATTTGAACAAAACCCAACTAATTCAAAATGGAAGGAATTTCATACCTATGGCCCTTTCTCAATATTTGATTTCTTCTTCTTTCCAGAGAGAGATGTGAGCAAAATGTTGATTTTTTCTTCTTCTTCCTTTTTCTTCTTGTGGGTACGAGGGGGAGGGAGAGCTTTGCGTTTGAAATTGGGGGGGGGTGTGTGGGTTCGCTTGCTGCCGTGATATTGAAATGGATGTGAATGGGTTGGGTGTATTAAGAAAGGGGGAATGGGTGTAGTGATAGTGGGTGTGTGTATTTAGAATGAAAGAGTGTATATTTTGAGAAAGGTAAAATAGGAAATACAGGGGTAGTGTATTTAGATGTTAGATTGGTGTGAAATTAGAATAGGTGATGTATTAGGAGATTTGGTGTATTTAGAGAGAGTAAGGGAACAACCCCAGTCTTCTTTTTAGACCGTTTTTTAAGAAAAAATGTCTATATTCTAATTATTATTTTTTTGGATGTCGACAATTATGTAAGGATTTGATACAAGCAAAATAAAGTATCGTTCAAATATATACAATAGAGTATATTGTATATACAATATATACAATAGAGTATATTACTTCAATTGATGGATGTCGACAATTATGTAATGATTTAATACAAGCAAAATAAAGTATCGATAACAAGTTAAAATTTGAAGTGCTAATATTGATTCCCTTTTACTATTACCATTTTACTTTTAGTTTACTTCTTACTTCAATTGATGGATCATTGAAAAATACAAAACGTTCAAATATATACAATAGAGTCTATTAGTTTTTCTTAAATCTGTGTGCCGATCAAACTTGACTTTTTTAAGAACAGAAAGAGTAAAATTATTATTACATGAAAAAGTGTATTTCTGAACTTCGTACTATCTATTCCTTCTCCTTTGGTCCTAGATTGAGAGTCTTGTTTTGAAATCTTTATTCTCTCACAATGAGCATCTATCTTTTATGAAGTTAATAACTTCATATCTTCTTTTGATGATGTTTGAATGTGGACTTGCAATACTATAAAAAGAGATTCATTTTTATTTTTATTTTTTGTCTTCCCACGAACTGTTCCATAGCACATTGGATTTGAGACCAATTAATGCAATTTTTTATTGTCCAATTTTGTGAATAACTATCTATAGGCATTTGAAGTTAAATGTTCATCAATTGAAATTTGTGTGTGGATAGCTATGCAGTTTGGTGGTTTGAATGCATTAATTGATTGAGGCTTTTCTTAGCGTTTTTTAGTATGATCCGATCATAATTGAGCCTAACATACTAGAAAAGGAGATATGTGGATTGGATTGATCTTTTGAACCTTAAGTGTATCTTCTTGAGTATATGCTCTAGTCCATTAAGTCCACTCAAAAGTTCATGAATAATGTTGATGTCTAGTGGTGATGGTTGTCATAAGGCACACACAAGACCCACATCTAGCCAATGTGAGTTGGGTGTATTACAATTTAGTTAGGATCTTCAAATGTTTTAGATCCAGTGATAAGGTGTGACTTTAATTTTTCTAAAATTGAGAGTTAAGAGCTTGAGAGTTGAGATTTTATTTACTTATTTTGCATGTTTAGCTTTTCACATGTTCAATTTCTTTAACAATTATCCTTGAACTTGACAGAAAACATTTACTAGAAACATGTAAATCTTTGTAGAGAGAAAGGAAAGTCAATTCCTATTCGTGTTTGACAAATAAAGCCTCGTTGAGTATGAGATTCAAAAAGTGGCAGAAAAAAGGACAAAAATTACGTGAAATCGTGAATTTATTCTTGCGTTGTTTACAATCTCTGAACAATTAATTTTCGCAACTCGATTTAACAATGGTTAATGACAAATGATCTACTCAACAATCATTTGTTATAAAGATATGTGTTCTGACTCCATGTGCTAAACCAAGAGACAAAGAGACAAGTCAGACAAGTGGGACTACAAATAGACTGCAAGTTAGACAAGTTACATTGCTAATGGATGAAACTAGTCATTACTTTTAAGAGCTAGTTTCTACTATTAGCTTGAGAAATCTATAAATAGATCAACTTTCAAAGAAGGAAATTGATGGGGAGGATTCAGGGGGTGTCCCTTTTTAACTAGGGTCTTGATGTGATCCAACAAGACCCACAAGTTAGAGAACTTGGAACCACGTGAATCACAGTGAAAACGATGCAGAATTTAACTCAAAGGACTTGGTTACAATCAAGTTGAACGAAACCTCATCCCTTAATCCACGAATGGGAATAAGAACCTCGGTATAAGATTCAAGACCCTTATATATTGAAGAGTTTAGAACCAAGAATATATGAACCCACAAACCTAGCTCACAAGTTTGATATGTTCTAACAACAATATAAAACTCATACAAGAGAATTTAGCCTCACAAAGTAACTTCAAGAAAGAATATTCTTATTCACCAAATGTGTGTTTTTTTTAGTACAATAGAGATGCCTTTATATAGGCTACAAGAAAAATCCTAAACCTTTTCCAACAAGTAAACTAACTAAAATTATATAAGGAAACTAATTACACAAGGAAACTAATTACATAAGGAAACTAATTGCACAAGGAAACTAATTAAAACTTATCAAACAAAACTCCTAAAACATCCGAGGTAAATAATAATACAGTGTAGAAATAAAAAAACTACCAAAAATACACAAAAAAACCTTTACAAATCCCGATTTTGGGATTCACGTGGCTAAAATTTGCATTTCTATCACGCCCCAACCCGAGATCCTGTACGGACTCCCAAATTGGTGGATGAACTGGAACAATTAACAATAACTAGCAGTGGAAGTTTTGCTAAAAACCAAACTTTTCATTTCATAACTTCTTATTCTGTCTTGAGTCAATGATCCCAAGAACAACATCTTGAGTCAATGATCTCAAGAACAACAAACGGCTTAACAACCCTAACTATTATACATAACTGATCAAAGTTACACAGTTCTACCATAAGAGCTCATCCGACTCATATTCCCTGCTAGTCAATGCCTCACTGCGTAGAACCCCTCAGATGTCCTAGGATCTAAAGAAAGCAAACAAACAAACACGGGGTGAGTCGAAACTTAGTAAAAGTTACTAACTATAATAACATAGCATACATGATAACAATAGTATAACATATCAACACAATAACACGATCTTATCGAGTAAAGGTTCAAGATCGGGACAACTCATGATTATACTCATCATAACTAACTTTACTGTCCATATTGTAACAGTACTATTACTATAACAAACATTCTAATTGCAGTACTGTAGACACTAAACATAAGTTAACCTGAGTACTGCTATTTACAATACTCTTTGTCAAGCATATACTAGAATGGAATCATTTTCAGGTCTAATCTAAGCACTTCATATACTCAACCAATTTCGCATTTACGAGAGGCCCAGCTGCTGCCAATCGCCCCATACCAATTGGAGATCGCGACCAACTCGAGAACATGGAAGATCCATTATGCCCTACTAGAGGCTCAGCAGCCGCTAACTGTCCCATACCAGTTGGAGATCATGACCAACTAGCATGTACATCTATCATATCATAAGAAACTATAATAACAAGTTTCGATGTCGAGATACATCCTCGACGTCTTACTCTTTTGTTCTGCTATCGCAGTGCAAATCCCAAGTTGATTCAAGTATGTAATGTTTTTACTATATAACTGTCCATACGGACACTCCCAGTATGTGACAACATGGGAATGTTGTACTTCTGTCATACAGATGACTCCCAGTCTGTTACAACCTGGGAACAACGTACCCTTATTCACTCGGTTGGCCTTCAGTCTTATCGATCTGATGACGCCGAGGCACGTAGCATGCCAATGTCACCCTATTAGTTATAACAGTGGGGACTACCTCCTTCCATGGCCAATGACAAGCTTATCTTTGCCTACAGTTTTTACCGCGCATTAATCATAGCCTACGATTTTTACCGTGCATATCTTAGACCATTGCTTTCACCACACATATCTTAGCCCATAGATTTCACCGCGCCTCATATTAGCCCATGGTTTTCACCGTGCATCATATTAGCCCAAAGTTTTCACTGTGCATCCTATTAGCCCACAATTTTTACCGCGCATCAACATAATCCCAACTAATCCCTAGCTGGTCCTTATTACCATGAACAAGTAGATATTTACTTGTCATCACTACAATGCCATGAACAAGTAGATGTTTACTTGTGCTAAATCCGTCTTACTTGTCATTACTCTCATGTTGTGTCCGTATCTACTGAACACACTAATAACTGCGAATAACCATTTGCAAGTATTATTACACTTTAAAGCAAGTTACTAGTGCACATACACAATCATATACCCCACATCTACTTGCCAGTAATTAATCTGAATCAGCACATCTTGATTACGTTACATATTCAATTCTCGGATCATAATGGTTCCCGTCAATACATATGTTATATATCATATCTTATCTCTATTTATCACGCATCACAAATACACTATATTGAGTTATTTGTTCCATCCTCGAATCACCATGGATCCCGTTACCCTTCTATTATCAAATCCATATTCATGTCATATGTTTATGACATTATACTTATCTCTAACTATTCCATGACACCTTGTGTCCCATGTCGATTCCATATCAATTCTTCTATTCCTGCCATAGTATTTATGACATCATAACTATACTTGTGTGGCTCCCTAATATTTTAGAATATCCCATATCACTCACAACTAGTCTTATCTCCTCATATTTGACTCAACTAGAGTCATCAATAAATCTTACTTACTACTCAACTAGAGTCATCAATAAATCTTACTTACTTTCTTTAATGCAATCTTATTACATCCTATTTACAAGTAGCTAATCCCATAGCTCGTCACGTTTTATGACTCTTAATCCCATATCAACTAAAACACAAGTGACATTCCTCAAGGAATTGCAATCACAATCACTTAGTTCCCCAAGTATTGTACGAACTTACTTTTGCGTTTGGGTAATATTACTTTACCCTATTCAACTTTATCAAGTTACCTACTATATTTCAGGTTCTCGCTATTTCCCATGACCTTATCTTATCTCAGTCGTATTAACTCTTAGTACCAATAATTTGGTGTAACTATTTACCCCAAACTATATCATCTCATATCAACAACCATCAAGTAGTATAATCTCTACTTATTAACTACTTCAAAAGCATGAGAACTAACTAGTTTGTCATGCAATCATATCAATACAAACAAGGGGATTCGTAACTTACCTCTCAAGCAAGCTTTTCTTTGATGAAACTTTACTTGGGAGTGATCTACTTGTCAATCACCGTTGTCCTTACGAAGTTGGTTTGTCAAAATCTCGAGCAAATGAGTACCAAACGAGTCACGTAGCCCGAATGAAGTGTTTTAATATCGAGAGAGTGGAGGGAGGTGTTTGTGTGTGTTTAGTGTGTATGTGTGAATATCAAATGGCTGAGATCTTGTCCTATTTATAGTGCCCAAGGTCGATCATGACTCAGTATAGGAGCTGCTAGGTGTCGGCAATACGTGCAATGACTTATCGACAAGAAAGCACGAGGCATCGCAAGCTGAAAGTAGGGCAGCGCAGCAGCGCCTGCATGGTGGCGTGAGCGCACCCGACATTAAATTTTTTTCCTTATCCCTTATAATGGCACGGTCGCTCAGGTCCCCTTGCACGAGCATGCCTAATTTTGGGTCTAAAACTCATCTAAATTGATCCTAGGAAGTCTTAAACCATCTTATGATGATTCTACACCCAAACCAAAGTCCTAACAAGTGCAAACCATGCCAAAAACCAACCTTGTAAGGTCTTAACTCAAGGCTTGACTCAAGTAAGGCCTACTATCAAGGCTATTCAAGTACGGGGTCTTACAATTTCAGAGTCTTTTTTGGCCCTTTTTATTGTGACCAAACTCACCCCTAGGCTTCCAAACTTAATAATCAAGCCCCTTCACTTGTAGAACATATCATTCCCCTCCTCTTGAAAAGGATTCGTCCTTGAATCTATGCTCGCGACTCAGCGATCACCTCATGAAGTAACCATCCAGTCAGCCCATTGAGTTAAGAAGAAGTAACTATCGATAAGTCACTTGATGAACCAAGATACAAACTGAGTTAAAACTTTGAAGTCAAACGGATCATCATATGCATGCAACATCTTCAACTTTTCTTGGACCGCTTTTAACTCCCCCTTTTTTTCTCTCTCCCCACCCTTTCTCACTCAAACTTTTCTCACTAACTTTTCTCCCACTCTATCCTTCCTCGCTCAATCTCATTTTTGCTCTCACCTCTCTCAATTTTCTCTCTTTTTACCTTCTCTCTCTCTCTCTCTCTCTCTCTCTCTCTCTCTCTCTCTCTCTCTCTCTCTCTATCTTCTCTCTCTATATATTTTCTCTTTTAATCTTTTCTTTCGCTATCCTGTCTTTATACCTTCACACTCTCTATTATTTCTTTTTCATGCTTCCACTCGATCTCTATCTATTGTACTTTCACTAGATCTTCATTGACCTCTTCTAGTGTTATAGGTACAAGAGTGACTTTCTTTTGGTTGAACAAAAATGAGCATTTGTTGTAGTAGATATCATGCTTAACTTGACGATCAAGTTTCCACGGCACGCCTAACAACAAATGCCCATCTTGTATTGGCACTACATCACATAGAACCTCATCTGTATACCTCCCAAAAATAAATGGCACAACCACCTGTTTAGTTGCCTCTACTTTACCACCAGAACGGAACCTTCGCAATATATAAGGTTTGTTGTGACTAATGATTGATAAACTCAATTTTTCAACCAAAGTAGTACTAGCGAGATTAATATGACTAGAATCATCAATAATCACACTACAAATTTTGTTTTGTACAAAGCATCTAGAACGAACAAGATTATCAAGATGAACTTCCATATTCTCTCCTTTTTTTTTTTTGAATTTCTTTAGACTTGGTTGAAAAAAAACTAAGCTAATAACTTTTTTTTTTTAAAGTTTATAACCCTAGAAAGTTTTATAGGGTTTGAAACAAAGGATATGCTAGGGAAGATAAAGTTTGCATGAACAAACTATGACCCAAGTTCGAAGACAAGAAGGAATTAAAAGAAGTTGAAATACAACGAAAAAAGAACGAAATTGAAAAGATAGATTATGGACGAACCTTTTCTCTGATACCAACTGATGCGAACCATAGCAACAATGCGCATAAGACCCAACAACAAAATGTTGTTACCAACTAATGTGAACCGTAGCAATAATGTGCATACGACCCAAGATGTTGTTGCCCCAAGATTAAGATCCTAGAAAGGTTAACCAACACAATTTTTTTTTGTCTCTCTGTCTGCCTGCCTGTCTGTCTCTCTCTCTCTTTTGATTCAGTGGATGACTTAAAGACTTTATAGGATAGAAGTAGAGAATTCTGAAAGAAAAGTAAGAATAAAAAGGTAAGAACAGTAAAAGAGACGAATTAAGATAGTAAGAACAAGAAACAAAGAAAACTAGATTTCCATGAATGTAACTAATACTAATTAGATTATGCTTAAGTCCTTCTACATATGAAACATTTGAAAATACTACTTCTTTTGTTACTAGATTTCCATAACCTCTGACTTTGCCATGTGAATTGTTACCAAAAGTAACTCTGGGTCCATCTTTTGCAACATAGTTTTGTAGAATGTCTCTATTTTAAGTCATGTGTCTGCTGTAGCCATTGTCAAAAATTTATATGTACAAACAAAAAATAATTAAATGTACCATTTGATCTATCTGGGTCCTTGTATGTTAGTCATTTTGGGAACCCACACCTGAATAACTCTTTTGTGTTGTGGATTGTGACTGTAAGACATGTTTGAATAAACATCATAATTATAAGGTAGATTTTGAAATCTTTGTCTCTCAAACTTTTTGTAGTAGTTGTAGATTGGTCTCTTGTAGTATTTTGGTGGTTGTTGAGGATAAAAGTTGTTATATTTTCTATAATTAGTGCTTTGAAATCCTCTGTGGTATCTTGTTGTATAACACTGATGTGGTTTGATTTTAGCTATTTGTGTCTGTTATAACTATCATTCTTAGTTGTTTCCCCTTTGTACATCTCTCTTTGTTTGAATGGGATATGTTGGGTTTTGTTTAGTGTTAGAATTTAAGCTATGTATTAACATTCTATCCAGCTTTCTTTCACCCTCAGGTAGCTTGTACCCTTCTTTTGTTGTGGATTATCAAACCCTAAACCAATTTTATCACCATATTTCTTTATATTATTTTCATATAATGACATTGTTTTACTGGACTTGTTCTATTTTTCAATTTTATCTCTCATTTCTTTGTTTTCTACTTGAATTTTACTTATTTGTTCATTTATTTCTTTCATTGATATTTCATATGAGTGTTTACTTTATTGGCATTTACTTAGTTTGAACTTAGAGTAAGATTTTCCTTTTTGTATTCTTCTATTCTTAATTCTAACCCTGAAATTTTTTGTGGCTAATCACACATATTTGAGTTGTATTTTGAAAGCCTGATATTTTTAGATATGGTACTTTTCAATGAGTTCTCAAGTTTCTTTTTTTGAGCATATACAACACGTAATAATCTCTTTAATCCCTCTGAATTTAAATTGTTTATATTACTTACTTGGTTGAGTTCCTCAGCAGCAACAAACACTTCTTGTTCATCATATAAATATGAATCATCATCATAGTCATCATTTTCCATGAGACATGTCATAGCTGTCTTCATCATCAAAATCACTAGATGAATCACTCTCATCATCACTGAATCTTGAAAGTTTTACTACCATAGCTTTTTCATGCTTCTTCAGTTCTAATTTTGCCTTAGCACATTTGAAGTAGTTGTATTTGCTGCTCTGTATGACTTCCTTTGAAAAGTTGAACTTCTTTTCTTTACCTGGAGTCTTAGTGGGGCATTTAGCAATAAAGTAATATGTTTTTTCCATAGTTAAAACATTCATCCTTCTTTTTGAAAGAATCATTTGAACCTTCTTGGTTTGAGACAAATTTCTTCTTTTGAAATTTCATTGCTTTTCTAACAGCCATAGAAATAAGACTAGGAATATCATTAGTTGATATGGAATTAGATACATTACCTTGGCTTACATTTAGCTTCTTGATAGCTCTACAAACAGTCATCTCAATGTTTGTTTCTGTTACTCCTTTGGATTGTTCATTGACATTTAAAGCTAATGTATGTTTTAGTGTGGGTGTAGCATTATTAATACTTTGTGTGGAGGTGGAAGCTATATCAATTACACCTTATAGTTGATATGCTTCTAATTTTCCAAAAAAATTGATCAACAGTCATGTTTTTTTTTTTTTTTTCCATTTTACGCCTTCTCTAATTGATAATGCAATAGGCAAATACTTTGATGGTAAGCAATAAAATAGTTTTAAACATCAATCTTTTTGTTCAAACTTTTTACCATGAGATTCAAGGAAATCGGTTTGTCGTACTCACCTTAGCTCCAGGATTGAACTTGAAACAGTCTAATTGCCTCATGAGATTGTGACAATTTTGATCTCTTACACTGCTATGTTTTGTAAACTTCACTTGAATCAAATCTCATGCTTGCTTTGCATATTCACAGTTTCCTATATCTTGTGCAAGTGTGTCATTTACACTTTTTTGTAAGATGTTCTTCACTCATATATTTGCTTTAACAAGATGTCTTTCTATTTCTGTCCATTCATCAGATATTTGATTTTCCTTGGTCCTACATTTGTGTTAACCTTGACTGGTACTTTGACTTCCTCTTCCAAAACAAACAAATTCCAAGGATCATTAGCATCAAGATAAGTTGTAATTTTAGAAGAGAAAATCTTAAATGATCCACAATCATCAACATAGGTAATATCTTTCTCATTGTTTCACCTTGGTTGAGCCATTAGTATTTTGAAAAGTGTTTCTGAAACAAGTAATATATCACATGGTGTTAAGCTTGAAGATACTTAAATCTTTAAGACCGCACTCTGATACCAATTGATGGGGAGGGTTCGGGGGATGTCACTTTTTAACTAGATCTATATTCCTTTGTAGATACAAATAATGGCAGATGGTAACACTTAATCATAGAAAAACTGTTATGTAGCAATGTATAGCTATTTGATGATAAAACAACTAAGATTGAGTATATTGAGCTTGCAAGGCGAAAATTATATTTGAAAAGGTGATTTAAGTATTCAAAACAAGTTATGATCTTATTTATTGCAGTGTCAACTATGAAGATTGATATAAGAAAGGTTAGCTATTTTAAAGATAGTCAAATGGGCATTCACATATAAACAACTAAGTATAGTGCAGTAAAGATAAAGAGTAAGGGATAGAGAGATTGACACAATGATTTATAGTGGTTTGGATCTTAAATCCTACATCCGCTGTCCTCACAGCCCTCTGGTTCAATGAGGCAATAATCCACTATAATTCTCTTAATTATACAGATTATTGACTAAAAATGTTTTAGACTTTTCCCTACTAGTTGGCTCTCTAACTAGGAACTCTACACAAGGTAAACACAAAAAAATAGAATGCTTCTGTGAAATGACTCTGGCTTAGTCTGATAGAAGTGAGATGTAGATCTTTGACAGCTTGATTGTTGTACCATTGCTAGGATGCTTGAGCAGGTTTTGAGTGATTGTCTTCTTTGTATATTGGATATGAGTGGTACTCAATATGAGCTGCTAAATTATGAAGGCAGTATATATTGTTGCTATCTGAGTTGCGTGTGTTATTGCTGCTTTTTTACTGCGTTTATTCTTCATTTGAGACGTCCTTTATATAGGCAGTTGATTGAGAAAACTAGTTGTTTCTCAACGGTTGGATTTGCAACTTGTGTCATCCACTTGTCTGGTCATGTTCAGTTGCCAGGTTGAAGTTGTCCGTTGTCTCACGTAGAGATGTTTCTCTCACAGCTTCTTGGTGTCGCCCTAATTAGGGTTTCTTTTGCGTAGTAACATCCTTGAAAGTTTTTATTGCCCTAGAATATGACCGTTGTATGCTAAACATTTAGTGGGTCAATCATAACTGTTATGTATTTGAGAAACAATTATGTTCTTCAATCTTACCTGTTTCTATTTTGTGAAACAGTCAAACAACAATGACCAAATTATGTTGATATAAAACTCTTTTTATAATTTTCCTAATCATAATTGAGGATTATTCTAACCTAATAAGCATCATCAAAACATTAAGCTAAACAAATGTCCTAATGGAAACATATCATACAGATCTAACCATGGCCTACCCAAGGGTAAAGTTAGGGCTTTAGGCCTCAAAAAAAATTATTTATTTAGTAATTTATTTTAAATGTTAAGAGTAATTTTTAGTTTTCCTCACTCACTCACTCATTAATAGTCCTTATTATTTCAAGTTAATAACGTTATTAACTAATTGTTTCTTAATATAACAATTTTATGAAAGTATTGGTGTTAGGTCTCAAGGTGCTCAAATAGGCTAGAAGGGGGGGTTGAATAGCCTATGTCCAGTTTAAAATTTTATTTTACAAAGTTACTTCACAAGAGAGTTAGAAAATATTTTGCAGCGGAATAAAGTGAAGTATAGGACAAGTTCACGATGGCTGATCTTGATAGGACAAGATCAGCTATTCTAAGAACTGTTGGAATTTCTGAAATTTAACAAGTAATAGCAATTCACAAGTGTAGGAAGTAAGTGGACAGAGATTTTAATATGGCTCACACTTATAAATAAGTGCTACGTCCACAACCAAAGTCGTCAACTTTGGATTTGAAAATCGTATACTAAGTTTTCCACTAGAATCTTTATAAGATAGATCACTAATGGATTGTGTACAAAAATTAGTTGACCAAGTGTTTGCAGGAGAATTAATATCTACAAAGATATAATTCTCGTGTGCTTTGAATGCAAATGATTGTAATCAATGAAGAGCAATAAAGACTATGCTTCAAATTTGGAGCTCTTCAAAGACTGTTTTTACAGATTTAGCTTTAAAGCTTTTAAAGAACTAGCTGTTGAAGATGAAGATTTCAGAGTTGTAAATTCAGAGTTTTCAATTCAGAGAGTTAATCTTCAATGCTTCAATGGAGTCTTCTATTTATACTCAGGGAAGCCCTTCTGACCGTTGGAGATCTTCAGCCTTGGAGAATTTGAATTTAGATGCAATTAATGCTGGAGATATTTGCATTAAATGCTCTAATCTTGCTGTTGAAATTTGATAGGGAGTTCTGCAAGGTTTAGACTGAATTTTGCCATTTTGCCAAAAATAGGTAGACAATAGATGCAGGCAAAATGTCCTTTTCTGAGATGAATGCCTAATAAGAAAAGAATCAATAAATGATGTTTGCAGGTTATCGTTGTATCAAAGTCAATGAAAGACTTTGCCGATAGCTTAAGGCATATCTTCAGACAAGTCTAGATCAGACGATCTTTAGGTCTTCAATCATTGCTGATGAAGCTTGACTGAAACGAACTTGTCCGATGTCTAGATGGACTTGGCTGATATGAAGTTGTCCGATGTCTAGATGGACTTGGCTGATATGAAGATAGCTGATCTGAACATGGCTGATATACAACAGACTATCTTCTGAGGACTAAGCTAATTACAAGAAGCAATCCTAAGCTATACAAGCAGTTGTCTAAGCACAAATTGCCACTCTAACAGACACGCAAGCCCATTAGTCACCTTGGCTTAGACTTAGGTTATGGATACAAGCAAATCTATACAAAATACAACAATTGGCAACAAAGTTGTAAAATCTCCAGAAGAATTATTTAAAGTTGATTACTTCTTGTACATAATAGATAAAACAATCATTTCATTTCAAAGTAGATTTGAACAATTAAAAAAGTATAAGGATATTTTTAGTTTTCTATTTAGCACTGAAAAGTTGAAGTCATTGGATAATGATAATTTAAAAGAAAATTGTTATAACCTTGAACGTTCATTAAAACATAATGTCAACTCTGATATTGATGGATTAGATTTATTTACAGAACTAAAAATTTTTAAAAAAATTATACAAGTGAAAAATGCGTATATAATAAGGTTTGATTCTTTTCCAAATGTGTATCGCTTATAGAATAATGTAAACGACTCCTGTACATAACTGTTGCTTTGGCAGAAAAAAGTTTTTCGAAACTAAAATTAATAAAATCTTATCTAAAATCGACAATATCTCAACAAAGATTAAGTGGATTAACTTTATTATCGATTGAAAAAAAATTATTAAATGAAATCTTTTACAATAATTTAATAAATAATTTCATTTATTACATTCCAAATAGTATGAAAGATCAACTTTAAATAAAAATATAATAATTTAATGTTTTATTATTTGCTTTAAAAAAGCCTCACTTTAGAGTTCGTTTTAAGCCTCTATATATTTTGTGAATATTACATTGAACTACAAAGTTGATCAGTCTACATCAATAGATTAAAATTTCATCTGAAGCTGTGTAATTACATCAAAAAGATTTCATTTTCATCAATTTCCTCAAGTCTCCAAGTTGATGTTCAAAGATCAAAGAAGAAACATATAGCTACTTTGAAGTAATTATCCACATTTACTAGAAAAGACTCAACTACTTAATATGTTCTTCATTGAAGCTTCCACCAGTTGTTCAAGAGTCATCTTATAAGGAAGCTACAACAACCTCCTTTGTGCCACAAGAATATAGTTTAGTAGAAGTTCTAGTTGGAGTGCCAAGTACAGGAGAAAAATATGATTTTTCTTCCCAATAATCATTGTACGTATTTGTATGAAGATCTACTTCATCCGTTCCACCCAAAGAGTCCACATTTGAAGTGTAATTACATCAAAAAGATTTCATTTTCATCAATTTCCTCAAGTCTCCGAGTTGATGTTCAAAGATCAAAGAAGAAACATATAGCTACTTTGAAGTAACTATCCACATTTACTAGAAAAGACTCAACTACTTAATCTGATCTTCATTGAAGCTTCCACCAGTTGTTCAAGAGTCATCTTATAAGGAAGCTACAACAACCTCCTTTGTGCCATAACAATATAGTTTAGTAGAAGTTCTAGTTGGAGTGCCAAGTACAGGAGAAAAATATGATTTTTCTTCTCAATAATCATTGTACGTATTTGTATGAAGATCTACTTCATCCGTTCCACCCAAAGAGTCCACATTTGAAAAGTCTAATAATTAAAGGATATATAAGTAGTATTGAAGTTGGTCATAATTACAAAAATATTTTAGCATAATTAATATGTTTGTACTACATGAGGAGGGAAAGTTGAAAGTTTTATGAAGATTGTAGGCATAATTTTTTAAAGTGGACTTTTTGAGTGGAACATCCTAAAATAGTATTGCTGGAACGGTGGAAGTATTAGATTATTACCTCACTGGCTAAGAGGGCTATAAAGAATGGATATAGGAGAAAGTTACTCCGAACCACCTTAAAAATCACTATGTCATTATCTAACAACCCTAATCTCTTTTACATTGCTTTTATTAGCTTAGCCTTGTCAAATAGCTAACCACTTGCAAACCAAGATAAAAGCAATCTAACATTTAAATAAAGGGTAAATTACAAATAATTCCCCTCAACTATGGGTTGGGTTTGAATTGCCCCCATCAACTACCAATTGAAGCAATATGCCCCCCTCAAATATAGCATTTTCTTTAATCGTAGCTTTTGTTTAGGCACTGCCATTTGAGTTGACATAAAATGCCCATGTAAGACTCATGTGACCATCTTTAGGCATTCTTTTTAATCATAGTGCTTTTTTGGTGTTTTAATTAACTATATTACCCTTGTTGTTCTAAGCAGGCCCAGCCTTGAGGGTAGTTTGGGAGTGCAACGGCCTAGGGCCCAAAAATTTGGGGGGCCCAAATTTAATTTTATATATATATATATATATATATATATATATAACAGTAATTTTTATATATAAAAAAATTTACTCATACAATTCTACCAGTATTGGAAACACCGAGACATCAGACAAGAGCGTGCGGAGGGTGGAGGGCCGCAGCCATTCAGGCCGATTTCGTCTCTTCGGATTCTTGAAGATTTTTATTGGTTTAATGGCTTTGATTTTGGGCAAATTCGAAGTTTACCGTTCACATCATCACAACTCACAAACTCTCTCTCTTTCTCCGTCAACGAACACTCTCTCTTTCTCTCTCAACAGAACAACAGGGGCTCACTCTCTCTCCCTTCGATTTCTTCGATTCCTTTGTTCGATTAAGGTATTACATATATCTTTTCTCTTCAATATCCAATTTTCAGTTCCAATCTCTAGTTTTAATTTCTTTGACCATTCAATTTGAGGAATTTTGATGAATATTATTTGATTAGATTTGTTGTTGTAATTTTAATTTTGGGAGTTAGGGGATTTTCTAGTTCGATTTGTCTTGTCAACTATCAAGAATCAAGACTCTCTAATTCGACGAATAAATGAAGAAAAGCCCCGTTGATCCCGCCATTCGAGTAAGCTAAAGACCTGTAGATTCCAGACTTTGAACAGTGAGAAGTGAAGGAAGAAGCTACCTTTTCAACATCGGATATTAAGGTACATCCGTACATTTTGAGATTTTATGACATTTTGAAATTTTCTCTCTTCATAAACAAAAATAAATAAATAAAGTGATGCAGAGAAATTAGCATGAGATTATGAGAACAAGAATGAGTGAATGACATGCACTGAATTGATGCAGAGAAATTTTCTCTCTTCATATGTAATATGTTGATTGCTCATTGCTGATGCACAAAAGGGGAAGAATAAAAAAATATACTATTATAATAAATATTTCTGAGTTGGAGAAAAATGGCACTCACTATGACATTATAATTAAGTTATAAAAAGTTTATCTTAAGCTACAAATTTTTTTTGTCTCTACTAGAATTAGATGGTGTTTCAAGTAGACAAGCAGTCCTTTTATTCATGACAGTACAAGAAAATAATTGTCTACTTGTAATAATTATTCTATTTTTTTTGTTAACCTCTTTCAGTTGATCCCGTATTTTGGAATTGGAATTCAAAAACTTGCACCACGATAGGGTGAAAAGAATTACAACTCCTTTTCCCATATTCCAAGTGCTATCTAAAACTCTTCTTTTAATATGTTGCCTAAAAAACATCTTTCTGGAAGTGAAAAAAGAAAAAAGAGAAAACGGATAGAACAATTTGTAGAATCACAAAGAGGAGCTATTGATAAATTTGTTTTAAATAGAGTTAGCTCTTCTGTTGATGAATTGAATGGTGATAATGTTGAACCGTCTATTGAGAATTTAAATGATGAAAATCATATTAATGAGACTAATGCTAATTTGATAGAGCCTAATGATGTACCAAATGTCCCCAATAATGAGAATTTAGGCGTTGATGATCCACCGGTTCCCTCTTTCGATATTTATGATCCTAGAAATTAGGATAATCTTGATAATAAAACAAGGGATATTTTGGTTGAAAAAGAGTCTATAAGAGAATTGAATCTTGTGTTTCCTCTAGATAGTACTTCTAGGCATTTTTCATATGCTTATTATTCTAGAAAGTTAAGTAATGGGGAGATTAGTGATAGAAAATGGTTGATTTACTCTAAACATGTTGACAAAGTGTATTGTTTTTGTTGTAAGCTATTCAAATCGGATGGTAACAAATGTTTGTTAGCTAATGATGGAATGAGGGATTGGAAGCATCTTAGTGAGAGGCTTAGACAACACGAGAATAGTGCTGAGCATATGACCAACATGAACACTTGGTTTGAACTAAAAGTTAGATTAAAGAAAAATCAAACAATTGACCAAGATTTATAACAAGAAATTGCAAAGGAAAAAGAGCGTTGGAGGCAAGTTTTAATAAGAATAGTTTCTATCGTTAAATGTCTTGCAAAACACAACTTAGCTTTTCGAGGATCGAATGAGAAACTTTACCAAGACAACAATGGTAATTTTTTAGGACTAATTGAGATGATTGCAGAATTTGATGTGACAATGCAAGATCATGTTAGACGCATTGAGAATCATAAAACTCATTATCATTATCTTGGCCACAAAATTCAAAATGAGTTGGTTTTCCTTTTGTCCAATAGTGTTAGAAGGTCAATCATTAGGATGATTTAAGAAGCAAAATATTTTTCTATAATTCTTGATTGTACCCTAGATGTGAGCCATCAAGAACAAATGACTTTAATAGTATGATGTGTAAATATGTAGGGTAACAAAATAAAAATAGAAGAGTACTTTCTAGAGTTTTTGAAGGTGGATGATACATCTGGTTTGGGACTTTTTAATGAATTATTAGATGCATTTAAATCTCTTGATCTTAGTGTTGATGATGTGAGGGGTCAAGGGTATGACAATGGTTCTAATATGAAAGGAAAACACCAAGGAGTTCAAAAACGATTACTAGAAATAAATCCGAGAGCTTTATATATGCCATGTGCTTGCCATAGTCTTAATCTTACTCTTAGTGATATGGCGCATTCTTGTGTTAAAGTTGTTTCATTTTTTGGAATTGTGCAACGTATATATTCATTATTTTCTAGTTCTCCTAAAAGATGGAAAGTTTTACTTAATAATGTTTCAAACTTAACTGTTAAATCTTTGTGTAATACTCGTTGGGAGAGTCGAATCAAAAGTGTTAAAGCCATTAGATTTCAAGCTCCTCAAATAAGGGAGGCTTTGTTAGAATCGAATAAATCTTGTGACGATGCCAAGTCAAAGAGTGAAGCAGAAAGTTTGGTAAGTGCAATTGAAAGTTTTGAGTTTTCACTTGGTATGGTTATCTGGTACGATATTTTATTTGCTATTAACATGGTGAGTAAGAAGTTGCAATCTAAATCTATGTGCATCGATGCTATCTTGAAGCAATTGGAAGGTGTAATGTCTTTTTTTGAAAAGTTTAGAAATGAAGGGTTTTACTCAAGTATGAATACTGCTAAAAATCTTGCATCAGATATGAACATAGAACCTACATTCCCAACCAGACGTCGTATTTTAAGGAGAAAACAATTTGATGAAAATGATCAAGATGAAGAAATACAATCTCCCGAGGAGTCATTTAGAGTTAACTACTTTTTAGTTCTTGTGGATATAGCAACTTTTTCTTTGCAGAATAGATTTGAGCAGTTAAAGACATTTGAAAGTATTTTTGGGTTCTTATTTGATTCAAATCAATTGAAATCATTGGATGACAATGAATTAAGGGAATGTTGCACTAATTTTCATACCACTTTTTCTCATGATAGTTTGTCTCACGTTGATTTAGATGATGTTTTTTCTGAATTGAGAGTATTGCAAATGACTTTGCCAAATGTGTCAATGTCAGCACTTGAAATTCTTGAGTTTGTTAAGGCTGCAGATTGTTATCCAAATGTTTCAATTGCTTATCGAATCATGTTAAGTGTGCCTGTGACCGTAGCATCAGCTGAAAGAAGTTTTTCAAAGTTGAAGTTATTGAAAACCTACTTGAGATTATCAATGTCACAAGAAAGGTTAAACGATTTGGCAATTTTATGTATTGAGAAGGATATGCTTGAAAGTGTTGATGTCGATACTATTATTACTGATTTTGCATCTAAAAATGCTCGAAGAAGTTGTTTTCTATGATTATTTTTGTGCTTCTTTGTTTTGTAGGTGATGTATTGTTGGATTATTTAGAGTTAATTATAAATATACAAATATTCAAATGAGTTTATTAAATAATTATGATTGGGTATGGTATATCATAATTATTAAATAAAATATTTATAGAAAATTTAAAGTTAAAAGACACATCATTTAAAGTAATATGACTCTTCAAATATTGTCTCTTGCAAAAGACATATATTTGAAAGTAAAAGATACATCCCTTTAAAAGGATGTATCATTTGAAAATGTGTCTTTTAGAAAAGGCATCTCTTCATTCAAAGTGGTGTAGTTATTTCTATAAATAGGAGTGACTTTCATTCATTTGAGATGATATATTAATCAATTTACAAGCCTTGCAAACGAGAAAAATTCTGCAGATTTTCTCTTTGCAAAATACACCAAACAGATTCCTAAGTGACTATAATTGAAAGAGCAACAATTATAGTTGATTCTTCTTTGTATCTCAAAAGTAATTTCGTGGTAACCCGGTGCTCTAAGTAGGGGCGAAATATTACTTTTAGGAAAGTGTGATCCACGCCTAGAAGATACATCAAGTTTTGTCATATCCATCACAATTCCCTACCTATTGTTCTAACAATCTAAAAGTAATATTTTTCAATTTGTGATGGCTACAATTCGTGATATGGCGACCAACTTTCATAAGTTGGACAAGTTTGAAGGTGTCGGATTTCGTCGTTGGCAAAAGAAGATGCACTTCCTTCTTCGGCGCTCAATGTTGCTTACGTGCTAAGCACACCCAAAACGGAAGAAAAGGAGGATGAAACATTGGAGGAAACCCGCAAAAGAAACAAGTGGGAGAATGACGACTACGTTTGTCGTGGTCACATACTTAATGGCATGACGGATGCTTTGTTCGATATTTATCAATTTGTGGAATCCGCAAAGGAGTTATGGGATATGCTTGAATCAAAGTACATGGCCAAAGATGCATCAAGTAAGAAATTTTTGGTTAGTAATTTTAATAATTATAAAATGGTTGATGCTAGATCTATCATGGAGCAATTCCATGAAATTCAAAGAATTGTGAGCAGCTTTAAACAACATGATATCAAGATGGATGAAACTTTTACCGTTTCTTCCATAATTGATAAATTACCTCCTTCTTGGAAGGATGTTAGAAATTCTTTGAAACATAAGAAGGATAATATGAATATCGAACAATTGGCAACTCATCTACGCATAGAAGAGGGTATCCGCATGCAAGATGAAGGAAAGGATAATTCTAAACCTTCTTCTTCTACTATTAACATGGTAGAAGATGGGAAAGCCAATGGAAAGGGCAAGAAACGACCCGGAGAATCCATCAATGGCCAATTTGGCAAAAAGGCAAAGATTCAAAATAAAGGAAATTGTTTTGAATGCAACAAACCTGGTCACTTCAAGAAAGATTGTTCCATATGGAAACGGAAGATGGCTAAGGGTCAAAAGAAAAAGGGTCATGGCGAGTCTAGTCATGATCAAACCTTTGAAGGTAAAAGTGCACAATTTATTTTGAATTCAGAAATTAACTTTATTGCAATGATTTCTGAAATTAATTGTGTACAGGATGAAGATGCCTCATGGTGGATTGATTCAGGAGCATCGAGACATGTATGTAAAGACCGTCATTTGTTCAAGACATTAAAAAATCTTGAAGATGGAAATGTTCTCTACATGGGCAATAGTTCTACCATCAAGATCCAAGGGATAGGACAAGTAGAATTATTGTTTTCTTCCGAAAAACTCTTATTATCAAAGATGTATTGTATGCTCCGGAAATTAGGAGAAATTTAGTCTCTGGTAGTCTCTTGAATCGATTTGGTTTCAAAATGGTATTTGAAGCGGACAAATTTGTATTATCTAAAGGTGGTAATTTTGTTGGTTTAGGTTATCTTTGTAATGGCATGTTCAAATTAAGTATTAATAAAGTTAATAGTTCTATTTACTTTTTGATTGTGATTCTTCTCGTGGCATTTTCGTTTTGGACATGTGAATTATAGAAAATTGTATGATATGTCTAAATTAGGATTAATACCCTCATTTAACATGAATTTAGAGAAATGTAGAACATGCATGCTTACTAAGATAACAAAAGTCCGTTCCCAACGTGGAAAGAACTTCAACATTGCTTGAATTGGTGCATAGTGACCTATGTGATTTTCATAGCACTCCTTCCTTAGGAAATAAAAAGTATATTGTGACTTTTATTGATGATTATTCTCGATATTGTTACGTGTACTTAGTATCTTCTAAAGATGAAGCCCTTGATAAATTTAAAATTTATAAAAATGAAGTAGAATTGCAACAAAGTGCCTTGGTTAAAAAATTAAGAACCGATAGAGGTGGTGAATACTATAATCCAAGTTATTTTCAGTCAGTAGGAATAATTCATGAAACTACTGCTCCTTATGCACCACAACAAAATGGTATTGCTGAAAGAAAGAATAGGACATTAGAAGAAATGGTTAATTCTATGCTTTCCTATTCAGGTCTAAGTGATGGGTTTTGGGGAGAAGCTATGCTAACAGCATGTTATATACTTAATCGGGTTCCTACAAAAGGAAACAAAGTTACTCCTTATGAACTATGGTACAAGAGAAAACCCAACTTGAATTATTTCAAAGTTTGGGGTTGTAGGGCAATAGTAAGATTGCCAGAACCCAAAAGAAAGAAATTGGGAGAAAGAGGAATTGAATGCATCTTTATAGGCTATGCAATAAATAGCAAAGCCTATAGATTCTATGTTATAGAAGAAAATGACTATGTATCGTTGCACACGATCATAGAAACAAGAGATGCAATTTTTGATGAGAAACGATTTTCTTCAATTCCTAGACTAAAAGAAGTCAAATATAGTACCAATGAGGGAACTCAATATCTTGATAAACAAGTTCTTGAAGATAATAATGAACCTCAACCACAACTTAGAAGAAGTAAACGGGTAAGGAAAAAAAAAGTCCTTTGGTCCAGATTTTTGTGTTTACTTGGTTGAAGGTAATAGGGATTCAATTTTGGACCAATACTGTTATTGTTACAATATTGAAGAAGACCCTACTACATTTCAAAAGGCTATGGAGTCTCGAGATGCCGCATTTTGGAAAGAAGCCATCAATGATGAGATGGATTCCATAATAGGAAATAATACTTGGGTCTTAGTTGATCTACCACCAAAATGTAAGCCAATTGGTTGCAAATGGATTTTCAAAAAGAAAATGAAAGTCGATGGCACAATTGACAAGTTCAAAGCTAGGTTAGTAGCACAAGGTTATAGGCAAAAACCTGGAGTTGATTATTTTGACACATATGCACCGGTGGCAAGAATTACCACCATAAGGTTGTTGATTGCTCTTGCAGCAATTCACAAACTTATAATTCACCAAATGGATGTTAAAATGGCATTCTTGAATGGTGAATTAGAAGAAGAGGTGTATATGAAACAACCAGAAGGGTTCGTTTTGTCTGGACAAGAACACAAAGTGTGCAAATTGATTAAATCATTATATGGGCTAAAGCAAGCACCAAAGCAATGGCATCAGAAGTTTAATGATGTTGTGTTGTCAAATGGATTCAAGTTGAACGAATCGGACAAATGTGTATATAGCAAGTTTGATGATACCAATAAAGGTGTCATAATATGCTTATATGTCGATGATATGTTAATTTTTGGAACGGATTTAGAACAAGTTAAAGAAACCAAATCGTTCTTATCATCTAAATTTTCCATGAAAGATATGGGAGAAGCAGATGTTATCCTTGGAATTAGGATAAAAAGGGAGAATGAAAAATTAACTTTGACACAATCTCATTATATTGAGAAAGTGCTCAAAAGATTTAATTACTTTGAATGTTCTCCGGTAAGTACTCCTATTGACCCAAGTTTAAAGTTTAGGCCAAACGAAGGCATGGCAATTTCACAAATGGAATATGCAAGGGTCATAGGGTGCTTGATGTACGCTATGACAAGTACAAGGCCTGACATCGCATTTGCGGTTGGAAAGTTGAGTAGGTACACAAGTAATCCAAGTCACTCTCATTGGCAAGCAATATATCGTGTACTAAAGTACTTAAAGAAAACCATTGATTATGGTTTAACCTACAAAGGTGATCCTCCAGTTTTAGAGGGATATTCTGATGCTAGTTGGATAACGAATGAAGAAGATAATTCTTCAACAAGTGGATGGGTATTTCTACTTGGGGGAGGTGCAATTTCTTGGGCATCCAAGAAACAAACATGTATTACAGATTCAACTATGGCTTCAGAATTTGTAGCATTGGCATCATCAGGAAAAGAAGCTGAGTGGTTAAGAAATCTCTTGTATGAGATACCTTTATGGTCAAAGCCGATATCACCTATTGTTATACATTGTGATAGTAAATCGACTTTGGCAAAAGCATATAGTCATGTTTATAATGGTAAGTCAAGACATATAAGTTTGAGACATAGTTATGTCCAGGGACTTATCAAAGATGGAATTATAACAATTGACTATATTTGGACAAATATAAATTTAGCTGATTGCTTGACGAAAGGATTAGCTAAAGGTGATGTGCATAGAATGTCCAATGGGATGGGTCTAATGCCCTTAGATATGAAACTCATTTAAGGAAGTCTTAACTCAACGCTTAATACAACGTTAAGTCTTGAGTTCAATAAGATTAATTTCTTAGTTGGAGTTTTGATAGCACTATATTATCCCAAAGGTGAGTGTTAATATACCTGCAATTAAGAAGAGGTTGTTTTCTTAATAAATTTCTTGATAAAGTGTTTACTTTGCAGGGACACCGTTAGAGAAATTTACCTATGTAAGTGCGAAGTTTGGCCGCTTCAAGAAGCAAAGACTAGGGCAAAAGGCTTTGATGCACTTATGAATAGATGTGGACACGGGCCGATAATGTGTCGAATAATTAGGAATTATGTAATGACCTTTTGTGTATAGCATCTTCAATAGTTCAATATATATTACTTGGTTCAAACTTTATAGTCACCTTTGTAATATGAATTCTTGGAATGTGTGTTATACTATGTGAAAGTTCAAATCCTAAGGATACTTTCATTTATGCATGAGGTTGCAATGTGTTTATTTGTATTAATTGTAATTTTGTGCATTTATAAATTACTCTAAATGGGGGAGGATTGTTGGATTATTTAGAGTTAATTATAAATATACAAATATTCAAATGAGTTTATTAAATAATTATGATTGGGTATGGTATATCATAATTATTAAATAAAATATTTATAGAAAATTTAAAGTTAAAGGACACATCATTTAAAGTAATATGACTCTTCAAATATTGTCTCTTGCAAAAGACATATATTTGAAAGTAAAAGATACATCCCTTTAAAAGGATGTATCATTTGAAAATGTGTCTTTTAGAAAAGGCATCTCTTCATTCAAAGTGGTGTAGTTATTTCTATAAATAGGAGTGACTTTCATTCATTTGAGATGATATATTAATCAATTTACAAGCCTTGCAAACGAGAAAAATTCTGCAGATTTTCTCTTTGCAAAATACACCAAACAGATTCCTAAGTGACTATAATTGAAAGAGCAACAATTATAGTTGATTCTTCTTTGTATCTCAAAAGTAATTTCGTGGTAACCCGGTGCTCTAAGTAGGGGCGAAATATTACTTTTAGGAAAGTGTGATCCACGCCTAGAAGATACATCAAGTTTTGTCATATCCATCACAATTCCCTACCTATTGTTCTAACATATATGATATGTGATGACTTTGCGGCAGACAAGATATATTCAAGGTGATGGATAATGGATGGCTTTGCAGTTGACAAGATATTTTCAAGTGACGAAATTTGATGTATTTATTGAGATTTGTAAAAAAAAAAATAGTATTTTTCGTTAAATGCAATAAGAAGTATATTTTGAAGTATAAAGTTTGTATTATAGACATTCACATTTGCATATTATCACTTTATTAGGGCCCTTATTTGTTCTTTCGCCCCGGGCCTATAAATTGTCAGGAACGGCCCTGGTTCTAAGACCATCTTTGTACATAAAGATGGTCATTAAAATAATTTCTTATCTTTATTTTAAAAATTATGGTAAATATCATACGTACAGATGGTGATGTGAGTGTTTAGTGGACAAAATTTGTAAATTCAAACTGCGGTATCTAAATAGAAGGTGCAATTTAAGAAAATATTATAATTGAGGAGGCACACTGCTTCAATTGATAATTGAGGGGGGAAAATCAAACTTGACCCATAGTTGAAGGGGTTATGTATAATTTACCCTTAAATAAAATCATACTAACTTGTTTTAAGACATCTTCATATCACTAGTTGACCTATAAATTTTACTGTGTATACCTCTTAATCATTACTCAATCATTTTTAGTTAACTGTTTAATACTCACTCAGTTTCACCCAAAGATCAGTCCACGTTTGAAAAGTCTAATTATTAAGTGATATATTAGTGTCATTGGAGTTGGTTATAATTACAAAAATACTTAAGCATAACTAAGATGATTACAACACAAGTGGAAGGGTAAAGATGAAAGATTATGAAAATTATAAGTACTTATAATTTATTTGAAAGTGGACTCTTTAAATGAAACATCTCAAAATAGTATAGTGGATTCAACGGAGAGAGTATTATTCTGATTAATGGTTCTATATATAAATAGCTAACCTCTAATTAACAATATATACTTAACAACAAAGTGTTAATATTTGCATGATGAGTTATACGTAACTTAGGGATTGAAATTGGTATCAACTAACGTGATTGAATATTCTGACCATTTGGTATTCGGCATAACAACAACAGTTTATCTCCATTTGCAAGTTTTAGCTAGCTAGCTTTTCACCTCTCACGTACAATTTGCACTACCCAAATAAGAATATGCATATCTATATATGGCAATAGGCATGTATGTATGTGTTCACAAAGCCTGCTTGAAAGCAATAATACTACGACGGCAACATCCTCTTCCATTCGTGAATTATTTGATCTTTGATTCGATTGGATCAACTTCAACAATTCAAGAATCCCTGGCACATAATCAGTACCATTAATAATATCTGCACTCACTCTGAATCGACAATACTGAGAATTATTAGCTGGGAAGTCAAGTTATCAGGAATCTAGGAATCATCGATCTTTTTCAGCCAAGTTATTGGGAATCATCCATTTCCGAGAAGTTATAAGGCATCTTTGAATCACCCAAGTTGACATTGTCAACAAATTAATTGGGCAACATTTTCATTATCACCGGTGTTCAAATTAGGAGAAAAACAAGGATCTGATGTGATCCAAGAATTGTGCTCTACAAGTGAAGCGGCTTGTTTCTCAAGTTTGGAAGCCTAAGGGTGAGTATGGTTGCAACAAAAGATGCCAAAAAAACGCAAATTTCAGCACACATAGACTCCAAAGCTGGTTTTTTTTTTTTAAAGGGTTTTTGTATATTTTTGGTAGGTTTTCTTTTCCTTATTGATTTATTAATTACCCTAGATATTTAGAAGTTTTGGTTTTGGAAAGTTAGGGTTTTTAGGTTAAGTGTTTTCCTGTTTCCTATTGGGATTCCTTTCCTTTGTTTGAAAGAATTTAACCAGTTTCCTTAGTGATTTCTTTTCCTTATGTAATTTTAATTAGTTTCATTGTTGAAAAATGTTTAGAATTTCTTGTAGCCTATAAAGGGTGCTTCGACTTTGTAATAGCTTTTAGATACGTTTGATAATATGATTGATAGATTTAATTCAATTGTATTCACATAATTTGTGACCCCGAAGTAATCAAACTTGTTCTAGCTGCGATGTGGCGTTCGTAGCTTTGGTTCCTAGTTAATTGTGACTATTGGGTTGAAGTTGCACCCCAAGCTTCTAGAGATTGGTATATTCGTTCTAGGGTTGAGGAAGTTTGTTATATTTTGTTCGATTAGTTGTTTCGCGTTCAATTCGTTTGTCCAAAGTTGGTTGATTCTTTGAATTTGTTCTTGGGGTCACATCAATTGGTGTCAAAGCCATCAAATGGTAACCAACATATCTTGCTCTTTCTTTGTTCTTCAATTCTTCGTCTAGTATTATTCCTATTCTTAAAATTTTTGTGCTTTCTTCTTTGTCCTATTGTTCTTCGTGTTATCTTCATCTTCATTCTTAGAAAACCCTAGTTTAAAAAAAGAATAAAAAGGATTGTCTAAACTATCCGCATTTTTCTCGTAATCTTGTTTTCTTTGAATCCAAGTTGTCTTCGTTTTCTTTTTCGTTGTTTTCTTCTTTATATTCCTGTTTCTTTGTGAAAAAAGGAGAATATAATGAAAATGCATCTTGACAATCTTTTCGTTATAGATGCTTTGTGCAAAATAAAGTCTAGTGTGATTATTGATAGTATTAGTCGTGTTAATCTCGCTTGTACTCCTTTGGTTGAAAAATTAAGTTTGTCGATCACTAGTCACCCCAACCTTGTAAATTGCAAAGGATCAATTCCGTTGGTGAGGTAGAGGTGAATACACAGTGTTGGTTTCATTTAGTATTTGTGTGATGTAATGTCAATGTAAGATGGATATTTGTTGTTAGGCCAACGGAGACATGATTGACAAGTTAAGCATGATATCTACAACAACCAATACTCATTCAAGTTCGATCAGAAAAAAGTCACTCTTGTACGGCACTCAATGAAGGTAGAAAGAGAAAGAATTAAGGGAGAATTGAGAGAGAAAGAATTGGGAAAGAGAAGGTATAGAGAGAAAATTGAGAGAAAGAAGATTGAGAAAGAGAAAGTTGAGAGAGAGGAAAGTGTGTGTGTGTGTGTGTGTGTGAGAGAGAGAGAGAGAGAGAGAGAGAAGAGATGGAATTAAAGGTAGAGCGAGAGGTGTTGAAGTTGTTCTATGCATACGAAGATCCGTTCGAGTTCAAAACTCCAACTCAATCAATTTCATGGTTCCTTAAGCGTATGATAGATGACCATTTGGTTTCAACTCAATGGGCTGATTGGATGGATCTCACTTTACGAGCTGATCATCGAGTTGCACATGATGATTTGAGGACAAATCATTTTCAAGAGGAGGAGAATGATATGATCCTGAGGTCCAAGAATTGTGTTCTATAAGTGGAGGGACTTGTTTGTTAAGTTTGAAAGTCTAGGGGTGAGTTTGGTTGCAACAAAAGGGCAAAAAGCGATGCCAAAACGCGAGTTTCTGCACAAATAGACTCCAAAATCAGAATTTTTAGATTTTGTATATTTTTGTAGGTTTTCTTTTTCTTATTGATTTATTAATTGCCCTTAATATTTTAGGAGTTTTTGTTTTGGAATGTTAGGGTTCTTAGGTTAAGGTTTAATTGTTTTCATAGTTTCTTTTGGGTTTCCTTTCCTTTGTTTGAAAGAGTTTAACTAGTTTCCTTAGTTAGTGATTTATTTTCCTTATATAATTTTAATTAGTTTCCTTGCTAGAGAAGATTTAGGGTTTTCTAGCTTCAACTTTGTAAATGTTTTTTATGCGAGTTTGTAGCGTTCCGTAGCTTTGGTTCCTAGTCAATTGCGACTAGTGGATTGAAGTTGCACCCCAAGGTTCTAGAGATCGGTATGTCTGCTCTATGGTTGAGGTAAGCTCGTTATCTTTTGGTCGATTCGTTATTTTCGCGTTCAATTCGTTTGTCGAAGGTTGGTTAATTCTTTAAATTTGTTCTTGAGTTCACATTAGATCCCGACTATTTGAAGGGTTCAAATCTTCATTTAATGGTAAGACATTCTCATTTTTAGCTGGTTGACATCCTCCATGGTTACTCTTATATCAAAGGCTAAGATTTAATGGTTAGTTGAAAAATGTTAATTTGGATGTAAACAGCGGCAATATATATATTACTCTATCTCTCTAACCATCAATGGTTACTCTTATATCAACCACTGGATCAAAAATCAAATGTTGTGATTAATAGCATTAAATGACTCACTTACTTGTATTAATTGCATTTTCCAACTAACCATTAAATCTTAGCCTTTGATTTTTGATCTATTGAATAATAACAAGAGTAACCGTTAATGGTTAGAGAGATGGAGTAACCATTGAAAACTCCTCATAATATATATATATATATATATATATATATATATATATATATATATAGAGAGAGAGAGAGAGAGAGAGAGAGATTAATTACATTAAATAACTCACCTACTTAACTATTAATTGCATTTTCCAACTAACCAATTAATCTCAACCTTTGATTTTTGACCAAAGTTATTGTCTAATAAAATATCTTTAATATCTTTTGATTTTGTGATCGAGAATAATCATGTAACGTCAACTAAATCAAATTAAAATTTTAGCCATACAATAACAATAAGGTATTCTCAGATTTTAATAGTTATTAATTTTTTTTCCTTAATTTGCACAACAAGTCAATGCAGGTAGAAAGGATGGAGTAGTTTAATTGGGTTCCATAATGAGTTTGTTTTCCTCAGCTACTTAGAACCCGTTTCGTCGTGCGTTTTGGCCAAAATGCAGGAATAAAACGCAGTTTATTTACAAAATTTGTGTTTCAATGCTGCGGCAGAAAAAACAGCGTTTTCAAAACGCAGTTGCATTTTAAAACACTGAAATTCCCAACTTTTTTTCAAAACGCAAGTTTTAAAACGCTGATAGGAAAAAAATGCTACGTATTAAAGTGATATCTCAAACGTATTTATAAGAAAAGACCTGCGTTTTTTAAAACGCTACGTTTCTAAAACATTGCGTTTTGTAAACACTGCACCAAACGGGCTCTTAGTAATTTGAGTTGTGATTTTAAACTTTCTTTCTTGGATCCGTCTAGCTTTCTCTCTATCTCTTTATTACTCTTGAGTGTCGCTATTAACACCCCCAAATGCTATTAATACATCGCTTCTCTTAATACACTCTCTACACTAATTTCACACCAACCTAATTTCTAAATACACCACCCCACATTTTTTATTTTACCCCCTCTCAATTAATTCACTCTTTCTCTCCCAATACACCCACTCAATATCATCACACCCACCCCCATTTCTCAATACACCAACCTTACACAAATTAAAACAACACGGCAACGGCAACAGCAAAAACACGGCAGTAGTGAGCTTCCACTTCCATTGCTTCGCAAACCACCCCCCAATTGCAAATTACCCCAGACAATTCAATTTTGAAGAAGGAAGAAGAAAAGGAAGAAGAAGAACTTAAAGAAGAAAAAAAACAACTCTGATTTAACAACGAGGAAGGCCCTAGGTATGAAATTTATTTTATTTTAAAGTTCAAATAGCATTTTTGTTTCAATTTGTGTGTTAAATATCATTTTATTTGCAAGGTATATGGAATTTTGTGTTAAATATCATTTTAAAATTTAAATTTTCGATTCAAGCTGGTTTTAGGAACACGACAGTGGTGTTCCCAAGCTTTTATCAAACACCACAATGATGTTCCCAAGCCTTTTACCAAAAACCACAATTCCACAGGTATTTATGTCTTTTGACACAATGACATTTTGTAATTTAATTTTGGAATGTATTAATAGCATTTGAGGGTGTTAATAGCGCCACTCATTACTCTTTCTTCACAATGCTTTAAAACTAAGTAATCTCTGTCAAAGAAATCAACTTTTGACTTTTCTAAAAAAAAATTCGTAAAATACAAATAAAGTATGTAAAATTTTAATTTAATTTAGTCATATGTTAAAAAGAAAAGTGAACTATTTGTCAAAGGCGGGGTAAATCATTAAATCAAACATGATGAATAAATCTGCACCCTACACCCATTAACAGGTATCATCTTTGGTTAGGTTTACCCAAGATTATCATCTCAAACAACCTGCAAAAACATGGCTGCCATTAAAACGAATGGAAAAGGGTCGATTTGTGACCATGACATTGAATATGAAACCTCGCAACTGAATTCCCCTATAACTCGACACCTTGAGACCGAACATCCATTTGATTTTTCTACGTTCAAATTGAAGTTCAAATCGAAGATCCATTTGATTTGGGACCTAAACTAATGAATACACGAGATTTACTTTTTCCGTTCCTAAATAATTATATTATATGAAACTTACTTTTTTAAGACATCATTTTTACCATTTTATTCTTATTTTTTTTCCTACTGTTAATTATAAGCCACATATACATGAACATTAAAAAAGACTATACACTATACCAATATTAATAATCAAGTCAATTATTTTTCTAAATCCATGTGCCGAGTCAAACAAAACAATAATTTAGAGACGGAGAGAGTACTATTTTTAAAAATAAATTTTTTTTTTTTTGAGACAAACCAAAGAAGAATTATTTTTTCGGACGAAGGAGTATGAGTTAACCACAATAGCTGACAATCGCGACATCCAAGCAAAGCGCGAATTGAGATTGCCATAGCCATTGTCACTCTACATTGTATTTGTATCACCGTCCCAAAGGAAGAAGGGATGTTTAAGTAGGTGAGCTATGGTTTAAACATTAGGGTATTTTGGTCATTTCATTCATTCTACTACATCCGTTTGCTTTTCTCACAGTTAAGTGGAAGCAAATGGAGGCTATTGAAAAGAACATAGACGCTAAACGCAGCCCTCAAAGAGCTGTGTTTTGCCGCTCTAAAAGACAATGAAACATATAGCACTCATCTGGAAATGAGGTATAGCACATGAGAATTTTTCATATATTTTAAAGTAAAATATGGAAATAAAATTATTTAGAGATCAAGAAAATTTTGACCCTAAACCAATAATGGCTAGCTGAATGGCGAATCGCAATTGCTCTTTTGGCCTGGCCATTTCCATTTATATAACAAAATACTGACCAAAACCCCAGATACGAAAGCCACATCAACTTCCTCGTACACTTCACCAACTATGGCAGTAGGAGCCTGGCATCCAAGTCTTTCAGCGGGAATGCTGAATCTGGTAATATGAATTCTTTAGGAACAGATGTAGGTGGATAATTTCGTCATAGCCGTGAGAGAGCCTACAAAAACACTAATCAAATTACATTTTGCACTGAAGTCAGTGTACGAAAGTACTAACTGGCATTACCTGGTCATCGATGCTTCTAACAAAGGGTGACGATAATCCTCAATAGCCTATAGAGCATTGCTGGTATAATCCTACACAAGAAGGGGCAAGTATGAGATGATGGAGAATTAAATTGAAGCTCATCAAAGCTGACGCATTTTGAGTAAGATGGGTGTTCCCCAATCGCTCTTAGGGAATGAAATCTAAAGTAATTACCATTAAGAGATTCTCAAGACAATTTCATATCAAGAACTAGCATTGTAAGAATCTAAGTTTCTAATCCTTCTTATACAATTAAATTATCATACAATATAAAACGAGAATTCAGCAAAATAATTACCAGTTGAAACATCAGATATCATGAACAAAAGGAAAGGAGTAGATAATATACACAAAAACCCACTTACCCAGACATCAAGATTGCACAACTCCTCATTCCCACACGAATTCAAGTTATGGGTTGTAAAATCTGAGGCCTGTATATTTCTTCTGAAGACTCTAACCCTGGAAATTGTCCAATCTCATGTCCTTTAAGCGGTTGAAATTCATTGTGCAAACCAACAGCAAACTGATCTGGAAGTGCACCCTCGCTACGAAAGTAGTCTGCAATCTGCATTGTGAAACCCAATTTAATTGAATGCCTTTATTGAACTATAGCATCGTAAATGTGTTAATAGAAAGTCACTCTTGCAGACCAATTATCATTCTATTTCTACACCACCACACTAAACATGTAACTCAGACTGTGAGTTCAATCTCACTAGCAAGTTATATAAACAGTGGACGTGATTGAAGAAACATACATGATTAGCTAGAGCCATTCCACTTAAGGCTGCAGCCTCTAAACTTGAACCCAGTAGCCAATCCCCACAAATACCAGCCCTTCCAAGAGGATCAAAGATACAGGGAATACCAGGAGAATTGGTGGGAAGAGCTGCACCCCTGCATATTCAGGGAACAAGATGTCAAACTTGATCAAAAGAAGTCACCTGATGAACTCAAATAAGTGTGATATTTATTATTGGTTTTTTGCTAAATATTGAGATAAATATCACTCTAATGTGGTGTTTTCGTGAACTTTGATGATCCAAGGAAAAATGCAATAAGCTGGAGAACATAGCACAAATATGGGCAGAATCAGAGTTTGCACGTGGGCACGCGGAGATGACAGATGGGATTTTCAAGCTCGAATATTAAATTCGTTTGTTAGGATTTAAGTTTTAGTGAGCTGAAGACTCATTTTAATATTTTGTTAATTTTAATTATGTTAGGATTTTATTATTTTATTTCTTTATTTTAGGCATTTCTAGAGTAGTTGCTTGAAGCCCTAGTCTTTAGGAACATGGGGTAGTGGCTAAGATCATGGTTTAGTGGCAATAGTGGGGAGAGAATTCCTCCAGATTTTCCCCTATAAATAGAGGGGGAAATCCTCAAAGGAGGGAGAGACGTTTTTGGGAGAGAGACACATATACTCATCGAATTATAGACACACTATAACATTGAAGGCGGCATTCAAGTCTGGGAGCAGCTCTCTTCGATTTCCTTCTTGTTCTGTTTCCAACACCTGCTGGGTTTTACAATTCTTTTGGTATTTGTAAGTAATTTTCAGCCATGTTTAGTGGCTAAGTTCTTTCCTTTCTAGTTAATGAACAAGTAATTCTCTTCAAAATTACTACTGTGAGATCTTAGTTTTATTTCTCAATTATTTCCAAGTATTTATTCTTTCTCTGATTTTCTAGTTGCAAAAAAACTTGTGACTTATGATTATTTTGTTAGTTAAATGTTTAGGGCCCAAACTTTAATTAACCTAATAGTCTATTGCTAGTTAGAGCCGCTGATCCGTAATTGTCTTTGGGTTCTAACAAAGTAGCAAGCGACGCACCGTTTAGGCATCACAAGCATACTCGGGTAGTGTTGCGGGAATGAGTAATCTAAATTAAATGATATTGCTTCAATATGCACTGTTTAGAATCGGGTCTCTCTCTCTTAATGCTGTCAAAACACTAAATCCTACGAGCGTCTCGGGGGTTGTCTTTTGATTAGAGTAGTAATTAACGAGCTTCTCTTAATTATCGACACTGTAAGGAGAGATTGGGTGTTAGGCGTTTGTCGACAACTATAACCGGTTTATTTGTATAATTGAGACAATGTTGCATCGATGATCAGTAGTAAGTTGTGGGATTGCAATTAGTTCATTAACTTCGTTTACATTAAGTCTTTCAAATTAATTCATTGTTTTTATTTAGTTTAGATAAAACAATCAAATTCTTATTTTAATTGCTTCGTAGAATTCTTAAAAAAAGTGAGTACAACGTTCCCTGTGGATACAATCCCTACTACCCTATACTCGTTATTTGGGAAATAGGAAATTTAACTCTGACGGTTTAACACCCGCCATCACCAGTTAAAATAAATAAATAAACAAATAAATAAAGAGTTACAAATAAAAATTACACGTGAATTATCATGATTCACAGGGACTTACGTACCCTGAAGTATTTTCTTAGGACCGAAGTGACTCAGTCCAAGAAAGGGATATTTTTATCATAGGGATAATATGTTCTTGACCTACTTGAGGAAGCTGGATTACTAGGAGCAATACTGTCTGATACTCCAATCAATCCTAATGAAAAGCTTGTAGCTGGTTAACAGGAGATGTTTGAAGATCAGGAGTACAAGAGAGTGGTTGGTAAGCTGAAATATCTTGGGGTGACTCCACCGGATATTACTTTTCCAATGAGTGTAGTAAGGCAATTCATGGCGGCTCCTACTGTCACTGACTGGAATGCATTGATTTGGATAGTCAAATATTTGAAAGGGGCGCCCAGTAGAGGTATTGTGTATGCAATCATGAACATGTGCAGGTAGAGGCATTTTCTGAGCACGATCACCAGAATGTAGTAAAGGGTATTATGTACTTAAGGGTGGCATTTTAGTTTCTTGGAGCAAAAAACAAAGTGTGGTGGCCAAGTCGAGTGTAGAATCTAATCTGAGTATCATGGTATGGCCAGACAGGTAACATGTGAGCTCATGTGGATACAACAGTTGATGGAGGAGATTGGCTTTGAAACAAATTCCACCAATAAAGAGCCTGTCCAAAAGTGGAAGTCCCCTACTAGCTAATGGGGCCTATATTCGGTTCGTGTAAGATCATTTGTAGCTGCTCCAGGAATGGCTATGATGGACGCACAAGGGAAGCAATTGCAGAATGACAGTAGTCCAAAAATCTTTTCTTTAGTCAGGTGCCGAAAGTCTTCTATTCAATAGAAGAGCCAAAGAATCTTCCTCTCCGATCACTCACCCTACTGTAGAACTGGAATCATTATGGTGATGTGCTTAAGAAGTGGAACAAGCTGAGGAGTTCATAGAAGGGAGGCGATATCTGGATTTCTAGGTCCTTATCGCACACTTTTGATTCTGTAAAATTTTGTTCATTAATTGATTGCTTTACCAATGAAGTGTGGTGCAACAATTAAGCAGCCATGCATATCTCGATAAACCCGGTCTTCCACAAGAGGACTAACTAAGCATACAAAGGTTGGTTGTCATTCTTTGCAGAAAATTCGACAGACTAGTTTCTACCTCCTATGTGTATACAGCAGAACAATTTGTAAAATGCGATACCTAAATATGTATTCTCTTTCTCCCTAGTTCATCTCTCTCTATTTCTCCTTTCAGTGATCTCTCTTTCTGTTATCTCTCTATTTGTTGCTACTGGTTCACACATAGACAGAAGAAATTTAATTACAGAGGAGAGTGTAAAAAACGCAGCACAGGAGCTGCTTCTCACAAGAAAATCTTGGAATAAACAGGAAAGAAAATTATCAAAAGTTTTGGCTCGAGGTTCAAACAAGGTAAGGTTAACATTATACTGGATAGTGTTGTGTTGAGATTGTTGAAGTGGTGGCTATCCAGCCACAAAACTGTCCCTATTAGGACCAGCAAGGACATGTCCAGTTTCAATTAGGTTATAGTTTTACATTTTGCAAGCTCATAGTTATAACAAAAAACAAAGGAAAACTATGTGCACCGAATGATCAAAGAAACAAGAGCTCATCACCCAAACTCGACTTACAGAATTCTTATTTAGGTCAATGTTTTAGATCCTGTTTATGAGAGGTGCGACCGAAAATTCCAAACACATAGGTCCCATGTTCCAGATCAACAGTATTCATTCCACCCAACTGCTGGCAAACTGCTAATGGTCCTACATAGGTCCCATGTTCACATTATAGTGATGGATAATCTTTCTAAGGTCCAAAGAAATACTACAATCCAATGCACACCCATGAAAATACACAAGTTCTCACGGAAAGAGTCGTACCATAACTGCACTCTCGAATAAATGGGTCTTTTAAGTGAGCCCTTTGATAGTCCTAACGCAGTCTCAACACCCTCGAGCATCTTTTCTTTCACCTTTTCTGCTGTGGCAGCTGGAATATTTTCCTGATAAAACAGAATTAGACAATTTTTTGATATCTCATCAGAAAACATGAAAGAAAAAGATAATAAAAAGTCATAATCATCAATTACTAGAGTTTGCGTAGGACAGCTTGGCCAACCCGCACAATGAAATTAACAAGATCCGGGAAAGCTCTTTATATTAGGATCTCCAACGTTTTTGCATAAATTCAATGATTGATTCACATAAAAGATCTCATAAAATTGCAAATAAGCTGTTTTTGCTAAGTTCATATCGTTTAAGGAGTGAAATATTATACTCCCCCCGTTCCTTAATTATTGTCGTGCTTTCCTTTTTCGTCCGTTCCCAAAAAATTGTCTTATTTGAAACTTTCCTTTTTAGGAAAACATTTTTACCATTTTGCCCTTTTAGAATTTACTCTCAACTTATGGGACCCACCGCATAGGACAATTTTCAATCAATCAAGTACTCCACTACTGCTCTTGACAATTTGAATAATAAAAATTTTTTTGGAGGGAATATATCATAATTCAAAATTTCAAAAAGTAAAATGTATGGCTAATGTTGTCATCTTACTCATCTCCACAAGGGTAAAAGTGGAAAATTACAAAAATACAAATATTAATAATAAGAGTCAATTGGGTGTTTCTTAATCCGTGTGCCGGGTCAAACAAGACAATAATTTAGGAACGGAGAGAGTACATGTTTCTAGCCCATGAAGTAAGCAATTGATATAGACATACTGAATGGATAAGTCTAAGGCCCAAAAGTTTACTCAACTAGATTAATCTAATTTTTTCAAGCTGTTCTGCTTAAGATAGAAATAGTTGTTTAATTAGAGACTTACGCATGGTGTCTCACTCAAGCTAGTAAGCAACTAATTTAAAGCAGTTTTTTCATGGGCCAAGTCTTCCACATTCTATTTTCGTGTATAACTAACTTCGAGTACTTTTGCTATATAGCTGACCTGTGGAACTTTATTCTGCTTTCCAAAAGCTGCGGTGCTAAAAAATGTCCAACAATGAGGTCCACTGTTCTGGGAAAGAGATAGTTTGTTCGTATTGTTTGCCATCCATGACACAGAATCTACTCCTTTCACAAAAGCTCCTTCAAAAGGAAATGTAACAGAGTTGGCTGGCACTGGTAGAGGATCTTCAAATGCAGCAAGAAGAGCCCAGATAGAACTAAGTTCCAACCTCTGCAAGGATCAAAGAAAATGGTCATGAACTTCAAAAAAGAAAAGAAGGAAAAAGGAGAAAAAGAACACAGCCCATATATCAGCTCAAACATAATTTTCAGGGGAATACAAGATTAAAGTTTCCAGACATACCTTCATTTGTCTTGCAACAAGTGGTAAGCCTGAAGAAGCAAGCAATCGATTCGCGCATTTTCCTGATGTTGACACAAAAAAAGAACTATATCATACGTGGACCAAAAATATGCCTTATAAAACCTCTGATTAAGAGAAAGCAAAACATACTTGAAAGAATAACTCTTCTAATCATAATCCATGTACAAAAGGACTAGGGTATAGATTTCAACACCAGTATGCAAAAACATTAAGAAATAATAATAATAGTAACAAATAAGAACATGGATATGAAGCGTCCTCCATCATACCCCAAAACAAGAATCTCTAACTGAATTATAGATCTTGGCTAAAAAACCCATTGTGCGGCAATAGGGTATGATGAGACCGACATGTAATCACCCAGACGTATGGCCAATAAATGTATGAACGACGTGTCTACCTGGTACGAACAAATAGATTAACATATCTACTTCGTTTAGGCTAAATGGCAACTACAAAAATAAAATAGAAACTTTACTAGAATGTGTTTGCCAGCTCTCCACATGTTTACCTGGTACTAACAAATCGATTAACGCTTACGGGTTTGATAGGTGACTCGAAACAGTAGGAGAGACTTTATTAACAAATAGGTATACTGGAAGGATTTCAAGCTGAAAATAATTTTTTAAATAAAGAAAGCTAACAGTTTTCATGCGACATACACGGAGATCTTCCTTCTCATCCTTGCTTCCTGACATTCTCTCAAAGTGATTTCCTTAAGAAAAAGTTGTACAAAATTGCTGGCACATTTTGAGCACTTCTGTCTCCTATTACACATATCTAAAAGTTAGATCCAGAGTTTTCGAGTTGAAGAATTTCTAAATGGATAAACTTAGAGACCTTGTGCACTGCTGTGGAGCTGAACTCAGCCCTACTGGAAGAACGTAAAGCAGGTTAGTAGGGTAACACTCTAACATTCCTAAGTAGTTATCTATATGTTTTATAGTTTTTTTTTTTTTTTTTTGAAATAGAGTGTGTTTCATATACGTCACTGGTGTTAGTTGATCATGATGATTGTATTAATCATGAATTTTGTAATTCAGAGAGCAGTTAGATAGAGAGCCACAGAAAGATCCAAGAAGATGAGGAAGAGAGAGAGAGAGAGAGAGATAAGGGAAAGATGAATACGGGTAAAATAATAATCTTGTATTACTCTGAGACATGTGTTTATAACTAACCACATACCCAAGTCCAATTTCATAAATAACCCTCATATATATACTAACACTTCTCCTCAAGCTGCAGCATAAATATTTATCGTGCCCAACTTGTTACATATATAATCCACCCTCACCCGAGTAAGACTCTCAGTAAAGAAAATCAGCAAGTTGTTCTCCCGTGCCTATATACGAAGTAGAAACTAGCTTTGGCTGAATTTTCTATCGCATGGAATGACAATCAACCTCAATATGCAATGCTCTCTTGGAAAACCGAAATCATGGAGATATGCATAGTAGTTTGATTATCACACCGCAACCTCGTACCCCAAAATTAATCTCTTCCACCAACTAAGGTATCCACATAAGTTCACATGTGGTCTGAGCCATTGCACGATAAAAAGATTCCCACCACACTTTGTTTTTTACCCCTCCAAGAAATTAAATTTCCACCCACAAATAAGAACCCTGTAGTTGATTTTCTATCACTTGATGACCTTGCCAATCAGCATCAAAAAACACCTTGACCTGCATATGCCCATGATCTCCATACAAAATACCTGAGTCACGCGCCCCTTTCAAATATTTCATAATCCGAATTAATGCTTCGAGTGAGTAACAATGGTGGTCGGCATGAATAGACTTACTACACTTAAAGCAATATCTGGCGAGTTGCTACAAGATAATTCAGCTTACCAACCAATCTATCTCACCATCACCAACTGCCAACTTTTCATTAGGATCCATTAGAGTGTCGCACGGATTTGCTCCAAGTAATCCAGCCTCAAGCAGGTCAAGGACATATTTTCTTTGTTGAAGAAATATCACTTTCTAGGATCAAGTTACTTCGAACCCAAGAAAATACTTCAGAGTACCTAAGTCCTTTGTCAAAAACTTCAGCAAGACTTGAGTGCATCAATTCCCAGTGATGTGAATCAAAGTGCTAAATTCTAGCATCAGAGTGTTAAACTGCCCAAACCAAGCTCTAGGAGATGGTTTCAACCCATACAAAGACCTTTTAGCTTGCACACGTTCCCATACTCCCCTTGTGCAACAAATGCTCAAAACCCAGGGGTTGCTCCATATAGACCTCTTACTGTAAACCACCACAAAGAAAAGCAATCTTCACATCTAACTAATACAAGGGCCAACGATTAGAAGTAGCTAACGATATCAAAAGACGACCAAACGTTAATTTAGCTACAGGAGAAAATGTGTCTCGTATGATCCACACCGTATACCCGAGCATAACCCTTGGCTACCAATCTCGCTTTCAACCATGCAACTGTTCCATCATGGTTCATTTTAACCACATACACCCATTTACACTCAATTGCTTTCTTACCTTCAGAAGAGAAACCAAGTCCCAAGTACCATTATCCTTAAGAGTATTCATTTCAAATTTTCACCACTATGAGATGAAACCTCAAACCCAGCTTGTGTCATAAGAGAAGATACATAATCAAGACAAGCAACGAAGGACCGAGATGAATCAAACAAATGGTATAGGAAGGTCAAGAGCAGGTTCTGATGAAGAGGATTAGGCATACAAAGCAAATCTGCTGGTATATCTCGTTGATCCTAGTTGTGTCACAGAATTGGAGGTCGCCGAGTGTATACTTGTGTGATAGGAGCCAACCTCAGACTTGAAAAAGAACAACTGTAAGTGAGAAGAATCTTCAAAGGACAAAGATTCAGGAATAGTGGATGGTGACCCACTGTAATATGAACTAGACTCAAAGAAATTCACATCACGCGACACCAATTACCGACCTTGATCAAGAGAATAACACCAAATATCCCTTCGAGTATGGGAATAACCTAAAACACACATTTCAATGCCCGAGGATCCAACTTACTAACCCGTGGTCTAAAATCTTGACAAAACAAGAAAACCCGAATATCTTAGGGGAATCGGAAACAATGACAGAGAATGACAAAGAACAAAGTAGGAATTTGTCCTTCGAGAATAGAAGATGGAAGACAATTAATAAGAAAACATTGGTGTGAATTATGTCCCCAAAACGATTAAGGAACATTCATCTCAAACGATTAAGCTACACCGAGGCGTAATAATACATGAAGACCAATGAATAATCTCATCAGTATGAACTATAGGACAATATCATGCACAATGATCCTTCCAAATTCACATGACTCAAGGTAAACAAGATATAAACTCTAGCTAAGGACACAAGTTCTTTAGTACTGGTAAGGAAGGAGACAAGGTACTTTTACAAGCAACTAAATGGGTGAGCACTAACAACTTCATCAAGCAAATACAACCCATCTGGTATATTCCCCAAATTTAATTATATAATATTATTCATAATAACTAATGTTCACTATTTTATGTACAGTGCAAATTAATTGTTTGAACTGACTTTTATTAGGCTAATTAGCTTGGGCTTGGCCCACCTATTATCAATAACATTATTACTTAATTAGTCTCTACTTTAATAATTAATGGGCTTAATTACAAAATGGTTCGGTTAGAGTTGAGAACCCTAGGGAGACAAGTATATAACATAAAAGTCAAGAGGAGTACGTAATACAACATAGAGAAAGGAAGAGACGGCAGCATGTAAAGAGAGTACGCAAGGAGAGAGGGAGGCAG